>CM076580.1:1398574308-1399174308 GCA_034641835.2 Pinus albicaulis
TGTTGTGGTAACCAAACACCATCATGGTTGCCATCAAGTCCAAAGGGGGAGATTGTTGGAAATATGATGCAGAGTGTTGTCCTTGATGGCAACCCACTGAATGAAGATGAAGACATGCGACTGTTGACATGTGTTGTCCTTGATGGAAATCCACCTGATGAAGTTATTCTTGACTTGATGGACTTGATAAAGATGATGGCAACTTACTTGATGAAGTTGTGCTTGCTAGAATATGTTCTTGATGAAGAAAATATGATGTATCTACAGTGTGCAATGAAGAAAGGAATTCAGAATGTGCTCAAAGTATGATGAAAAAATTATGTCTCTATGAATACGCGGATATGTCTAAAAAAGAACGTGATAAGTCGCGTATGGGAAAAAGCGCTCAAAAAGTGCAAATCCAGGGGCCCGTGGTATTGAAGGCTCATGGTATTGATGACTCATGGTATTGAAGACTCATGGTATTGAAGACTCATGGTATTGAAGACTCATGGTATTGAAGGCTCATGGTATTGGTTTGACTCATGGTATTGAAGGCTCATGGTATTGGTTTGGCTCGTGGTATTGAAGGCTCATGGTATTGTTTTGGCCCATGGTATTGAAAAAGATAAACCTATATAAGGAGAAGAAATTCATTGTGCAAATCACAAGTGTGGGTGCAAGATGTCTGAGCTTGAATGAATACTTCTCTTTGAAGTAGATCTGAATGGAAAGGGTTACACTTGAAGATAAATCTGAATGTATGATGCACCGATGATGAAGAAGGGGATCTAGATCTGAAATGCATTTGTATTTGCTAGATCTGATTATGGAAGGCTTAGATCTGTGATGAGGCGAACATCTAGGCGAACATCTGTCTGAAGTGAAAGGGTATGAAATATCTGATCTGTTCTGCTGTGTTTCTGATATCTGATCTGTGTTGATAAGTCTCTGTTGGTGATGTATGTTTGTGCTAAAAGTATGGAAAGGGTCAGAGTGTGAAAATTGATGAAACGTGGTCAAGGTAGTGCGAGGTTGTAGCCTTCGATCGGAGTCAATGTCGCCAGGGTGGTGTCGCGAGATCGGGGAATTCGTAGCTCCTTCCGGGAGAGCTGACCAAGCGAGTCGAGGAGGTTGGAGCTCCCTTCCAGGAGAGGCTGGTAAACGAGCGCAGGTGGGTGCCTGCGTGCTGGTCAAGTCTGCGCCAGCACATTTGTTGTAAGATGTTTTCTCTATAATAAAATATTGAAGGCTGAGCAACTGCAACGGTGGTTTTCTCCCGAATTGGGTTTCCACCTAAAAATTCTGGTGTTCATGTGTGATGCTTGGTGTGATGGTTTATTCTGTTCTTACTGCACATGTTTACTATTTATGGAACATCTGATGAACGAATAATGGAATGATATAAGCAAAGAACTAAGGACATAGTGAGTCTCACATTAATGTCGCAAGTTGTGAGGATATCCATGTGTATATGCTAGTTGGCTTCAGAAAAGTAGCATATGGGTTTTAGAGCATGAAAAAGTAAAAAGTTTTGAGTATGCAGTAAATACTGATTCACCCCCCCCTCTCAGTATTTTTCCCAACACTGATTGCATCAATCCAAATGATCCTGCTACTGCTGCTCTATGGGCTCCTCGTAGCCAGGCTCGATTCATGAGTTCAACACCATATCAATGAATCTTGCACAAAAAATTCTTCTTGGGATTATTCATGCATGTCGCCCCACCTCTCACCTGGTGGTATAGCTGCATGCACTCCCTCTGCCCATCTGGCTCAAAATTTATCTGCATGAGTGGTTGCTCCCACTCCGTGATCCTCATCTTGTGGCTGCTCCACATCCCAAGGTTCACTCTTACCTGCATGCAAATCCAACTCCCTCACAAGCGTCAATTGCATGGCTTTCTCACACTTCCCAATAGTAGGAAGCTTAGTAGAAATCCCATCTCCATCAAGTCTATAGAGATTCTTAAATCGAATCCCAACCTTCTTGGCTTGCCTTGTTGCTTTGTGTCATAGGAAAAATTTTCCTTCACTAAAGACAACATCATAGCCTCTATCCTCTAACATTGCGACTGAGACTAAATTTTTCTTCAAACCTAGTACATGCATTACATCTTTTAAACGAAAGGGTTTACCTGACACCATTTGAAAGCTATTGGTACTAATTCCAGTGGCACTATCATCTATCGTCTCCCAAGTCAATATGCATCTGGAGATCTTTCTCCTCCAAGTCACTAAAAAGTTTCTTATTTCCCAACATGTGAAAGGAAGCACCACTATCAAAGTACCACCCTGATCCCAATACACTTGAAACCATGCATGCGATAAATGAGAAGTCAAGCTCAAATTGCGAGGCAAGAGCCTCACCATCTACAGCTCTAGCAACCATCTCGTTCTTCTTCCTTTGTGGAAAATTTGTGGCAATATGTCCATACTTGTGACAGTGAAAGCACTTCACTTTGGACATGTTGTGCTCCTTGCCATATTCACCGGCCTTAGATTTAGAATGGAATTTCTTCCCCTTCCCCTTATTCACCTTGGCAGCCAAAGCACAATCCTATTCATCATCATTCTTTGATGAAGAGCCACCTGTGGTGTTCTGCCTGAACTCCTCCTGCACTAGATTCGACCACATTCGTTCCCAATCCGACAGTTTTCCTATCCGTTGACAGAGTCTTCATAACTATGCCAACTCTTAGGAAGTCCCAAGAGAGCCAAACTCACCAAATCATCATCATAAACACTTATTCCTACACTCCCAAGCTCATCCCTACATTGGACAAATTTTGTTAAGTATATCGGAATAGTGTCGTTCTTTTCCATCTTGATCTTCCTGAGTTCATATTTTAGTGCCAATTTCCTATGGTCACTACTACTTTGGAATAGATCCTTCAAAGCCTTCCACATAGCATATGGTGTGGCTTTCCCATGAAGGCTTGAGACAATTTGGTCTCGTACTCCTTCCAACAGAATGCTCCTCCCCCTTGCCACTTTCTTTTTCCATGCATCAAGTAATGCAACATCTGTCGAAGTAGGCTTAGGAACATCACTGTCGATGAATTCCTTCAAGTGATTATCTTCGAGCAGCACCTCCATCCTGTCCTTCCAAGAAATATAGTTTGAGCTTCCCTCGAGTGCATACTCTAGCCACAAGCCATTGAAATCCATTTCGATGTTTACTCAACTGTAGCACTAAGAAATTCTTGCAGCAAATTCGAATTGTTTCCACCAACAAAATCGGCTCCTGCTTCAAAATTGCAATCTTCTGTGCTCCTATACCATGTAGAAAATTTATAACACAACTCTGATACCATGTAGAAATTTTAATACAAATTATGTATATCTTGGATTCTCCTTATCTAAAAATTATATGCCAAAGTTAAATACAGAATCACTTCTACAAAAATATTTGCGTAATTTAAAACACAATCGCCGATTTCAATATTAAGAAGAAAGATCAATTACACATAACACAGATGTTTTTACCAGGAAAGCATAAAGCTAAAAACCCCACTATCATATATTATGTATATATCATGGATCATGAAAAAATATTATAAAAAACTCTAACCCAAGAGCTCTCAGTACAATATACAATCGTCTCACACTGTCATACAAAAGTTGGCAAATACATGTGCCAATTTACTGCCTCGAGACAACCTGCCTCCACTGTGCAATCCCTAATGGTCAAGAACCTCTGAATGAATAATTATAGCCTACCTTGACTACGCAATACTCATAGGCACATCCAATGTGTGTGTGGTTGCATGTGTGCACCCACTAATGTTACAACTGATAGTAAAATTGTCCCTTTCACCTACATCTCAACTGGGTATCCACTGGATCTGACATGCATGTAGTTAACAGTAGTAAATCTTCAGTTGCATGTGAGACCACTGATTGTGAATTAATTAATTATTAATTCACTGAACTCTCACTAGTGTATGTTCAGTTACAACTAGCACAACTAAGTTTAACTCACTTAACTGAGTTAAACTACTTTACAACTCAAATAAATACACTTCCAACTCTGTTACAACTTCGAATCACTCAGTTACAACTAATTCCACTTGCATGTCCCACCAACCAACCTTTGAACTCGAATTTCCTATAGCTAACTGATTTTCCACTTCATTTAAATGATTCCAAGTGCTCTATGAGAATAGATTAATATTTATTGTCCAACTATTATTAAGGGATAATAATGGTCGACATGCATCTATAAATAGACATGTGATCTATAAATAGAACTTGCACATACATCTATAAATACAACATCATCTATAAATAGAATTGTATCACCATCTATAAATATAATTTTCTCATGCATCTATAAATAAATTTCCACCTAAAAATAGCCTGTGTGGGCCCCACCTAGTGTAGGTGCTTAATTTTCACTAGGATCAAGGATGTTGTTTCCGGATGCCAATTTCACTGTTTCTTGTTGCAACCTTCAATTCGTGGGGAAGACTCATCAATACCATCATTTTTTTTCCACTGTATGTCTTGTCTCTAGATCCAGATCATATTTCTGGCTCACCCTTTAAAACACAATTATACCTCTCCATTTGATTTTGTTTTTTCAAGAGAATTGATAGGACTTACCATCCTATGTTTTAAATCAATCAATAACCATCCATCAATGATATAAAGAATAATAGATACACAAAAAAGGCAAAAGATGCACTTTATGTATACCTATGTTCCAGGACTCATCTGACCTTATTGGTGCAAAGAGCTTATGCTGAAAAAATAACATCCACGTGGGATTTACAAAACTTTTTTAAATCAAGCTCCCAGTAGACCAATCCAAATATGAACATCCTTTTAATCAATATAATCTCTGACTTAAAATAAAAGTAGCCTAGAATTGAATGTTATATCAACCATGTCAAGTAACTTACATCGAGTGAGAAATAATGGCAATGCATATTGGTTTAGTGAAATAATTCATCTAATAAAGCTCAAAATAAAACATATGACTTACAGCTAAGAGACGCAAATAAATGACTTACATCTAAGACACGAGGTTTAGCTTTAAACTCTGTAGTTAGATAACTCTTCTTTATGCACAGACCATTAAAATTTTCCTGGTACCAAATGGAAGTGGTATTGTAACATTATCCTCTGATAGAGTTTGTGTCCACAACTACTTCTCAAGATCCGCTCCATTACTAGCATTTGGGGCTCGATAAGATACACAAAAAAACCATCAACATGAAAATGAAATCTACATCCTTGTAAAATAAGGGGAGGAAAATAAAATCCACAAATTGAAACAAAATGTAGGATAACTCATTCCTACAATAGGATTATCTTGTCATGAACAATAAAAAGAGAAATTAGGAGAAACGTAATTTTTGCCACATGTTAACAATCATTTCCTTTCGCATATTCTATGAGAAATTGATGAAAAAATTCAGCTAAAGATTGTCAACATCAGGATTGTAGTAAAACATAAAGGAACAAATCCAACACAGATTACATAATCCTAAACATAAGTATAGATTCTATACATATAAGTATTTATTCAAGACATTGTTTTTTGTGAAAATCTGGAATTTCAACATTATAGATAGCATGGCATTGTTGTTCATAAGGGAGAAAAAGTAGGAGATCAACACAACCCAATGAAGAAACATCACATACTGGAGAAATTATATACATTAAGCATGCATATGTCCTAGATTTCCTTGATCTCACAATATTTAACTTCTTGCAAAATACAAAATCATTCCACTATTAATCTTTTGCGGAAAATTAATTGCACACACATGTGAAGCATAAATAAAAACAATCGCACATAACATAGTTGTTTAATGGGAAATACTGAAGCTAAAAACCCCAACTGTCATATATTATGTATCATGGAGATCATGTAACAATCCTCATACAAAGCTTAGTACATCAAGATTTCAGTACAATACAATCGTCACACAATAATCAGGAAAAATCTACAAATCCATGCACCGATATTTGCCCCTGCTAGCCCTTCTCCACTGTGCAATCCCTGCTGAAGAATAGCTCTGAATGAATTTGAATTACTCTTGCCTTAACTGCGCAATCCTCATTGGAGACTCCAATGTGTGTGTGATGCAATCAACGCATCAATATAGTCACAACATATAGTCCATCTTTCCCTTTCACCTATCTCTCCCCTGGGTCTCCACTGGAACTACCATGCACTGTAGTTAACTGTTGTATTGTTCAGTTGATTAATGAGTTATTATTTTGTGAATTAATTAACTAATTAATTCACTCCACTCTCACTAGTGTATCATTTAGTTAGACTAGATACAACTAGCTCAACTGAGTCTAACTGAGTTAAAATGAATTCAACTCCATAAACTACTCTTCCAACTCTGTCCTAACTTTACCAGTTGAGTTCTAACTGAGTCCTCCATGCATGAATCACAAATTTCCCTTGGTAATTGCGTAATTCCCTCAGTCCACTGATTTGACAAATTTGTGCACTGAAACAAAGTGCTCCAAGAGAATAAGTTGTTGTTTAGAGTCTGATTATTATTAAGAGCTAATAATAATTGACATGCATCTATTTTTAGATCGAAGATCTATAAATAGACTTTGCCCAATATTCTAAAAATAGAATTTCATCTATTTTTCCAACTTGATCAACCATCCACAAATAGCATCTTGCAACTTTTGAAATATGATCACCATGTCTAAAAATAAACTTGCACCAAAAATAGCCTGCAGGCCCACTTAGTGAAGGTGACTCTTTTCACTAAGTTCATCATATTGTTGAATCTCAACACTCCCTCTCAAAAATATAGGGATTATCTTTCACCCCGATCCTGCCTCTATGGTATTTGAATTTTCACCTGGTGAGCGCCTTCGTCAGAATATCTACATCCTAATCCTCTGTAGGAATGTACTGAGGCAACATGATCTTTCACTGCACACAATATCTAATATGATGATACTGGATATCATTATGTTTAGATATATCATGAAACACAGGATTAACCGAGAGTTTAATGCAACTATGATTATCACAATGTATCATTGTGGGATCTAAATGTGAACCAAACAAACCAACCAGAATCTTCCTCATCTAGATAGCCTCACATGCAGCTTGACTTGCTGCCATGTATTCTACTTCCGTTGAACTGAGTGTCACGGATCTTTGTTTCCTGCTGTACCAAGAAACTGCCATAGATCCAATACTGAAAATCCCTCCTGATGTGCTCTTTCTGTCAGTTGGGCTTCCTGCCCAATCTGCATCCGTGAAGCCATGCAACTTCACCTCATCCATCTGTTTGTACCATAAACCATACTCAGATGTGCCCCTAAGATATCTTAGGACATGCTTGCCTGCCTTCCAAAAGAGCTTGGTAGGCTTAACCATCACTTGTGAAAGCTGGTTCACTGCATAGCATATGTTCGATCTTGCATTGACTAAATACATGAGCGAACCCACCAACTGTCGATAAACAATGGCATCCACTACCTCTGTCGATGTAGCATCCTCTTTCTTCCAATTTCCTGGAAGAGGAGTGTCGATAGGCTTGCAGCCTTGCATATGAAACTTCTCCAGTATCTCCCGGGCATACTTTCCTTGAGACAAAAATAGTTCACCTTCTCGCTGCCATATTTCCAATCCAAGGAAATAATGAAGAAGGCCCAAATCCTTCATCTCAAACTCCTTTGCAAGATCTGCCTTGCATGAGTGTATCAACTACTCATCACCCGCTAGTATTAAATCACCAACATAAAGAACACTAATTAAAAGATTACCCTCCACCACAATCTAGTACAGGTTTGCATCCGCCTCACTCTTGGTGAAACCAAGTCCAGTGAAATAGTTGTCGATTCGAGTGTGCCAAGCATGTGGTGCTTGTTTCAACCCATACAACGCTCTTTTGAGCCTGCACACATGCAACTCACTGTTGAAGATCTCAAATCCTTCAGGATTCTCAATGTACACCTCTTCCTCAATGATCCCATTAGGGAATGCAGTATTCACATCCATCTGATGAATGTGCCAACCCATATGCACTGAGAGAGCAAGGATGGTCCGTATGGAAGAATACCGTGCGAAAGGTGCAAAGGTTTCTTCATAGTCAATCCCCTCAATCTGTGAGATGCCCCGGGCAACAAATATTTCCTTATACTTATCGACGCTCCCATCAGCAACTTGATTTACCTTGTAGATCCATCTTGATCCTACAATTGATTTTCCCACCGCCCTTGGAACAATCTCCCAAGCACTGTTTCTGAGAATGGAGTCATACTCCTCCACCATGGCATCTACCCATGTGGGCTCCTGCACTGATTCTTCAAAAGAAGATGGCTCTGTCACGATACACTTGCTCATAAGAGCCATGTATCCATTTAATCGGTCAGGTGACTGTCTCTGTCTGCGCTATGATTGAGGAACTCCTACATTCTGTGTCACATCAAGCTTCAGTCTCTCAACTTCTGTGGTACTCTTTTTGCCTTGTCTGATGTTTGGTTTTGCATGAGTGGACTCCTCCACTCCATGAATCTCCTCTTGTGGTTGATCCACAACTAGAGGCTCAACTTTGGGAACAAGAAGTTCCTCCTCTGCATGCAAGTGTAGCTCCCTCTCAAGCGACAAATTCATGGCTTTCACCTCATTGAATTTTATATCCCGTCGCACCACATTCATCCAACTGTATGGAAAATACACACGATAATTATGGGGTGTTTCTGTGTACGCCAAAAATATCCCAACTTTTGTAATTGGCTCCAGCTTCTTCCTAGCGACCTTTGTCACATGAATCTAAATGGATGAGCCAAAAATATTCAAATGAGAAATATCAGGATTCTTACTAGTAAAATACTCTTCAGGTGTACTCATGCCAAGTACTCTATGAGGACAATGGTTTTTCACATAAACCACAGTGTTGCATGCTTCCGCCCACAAGTGCATCGATAGGCCCTGGTCATGCAGCATCGCTCATGCAGCACCCACGATCATTCTGTTCTTCCTCTCAACGACCCCATTTTGCTATGTGTTATGAGGCGCGATGAGTTCTCTTCGAATTCCTTCTTTGCTACAGAAGTATTTGAATTTTCCCGAGATGTATTCACCACCATTATCGCTTCGTAGAGCTTTCACTTGCTTCCCCGACTCCTTCTCCACCAATGCTTTGAACTCACAGAACTTTGAGAACGTTTCACTCTTCTTCTGCATGATGAAGATCCAACATCTACGAGAATATTCATAAACAAATATAACATAATACCTATGTTTTTCTGTTGAAGCAACCGAGAAAGGTCCACACACGTCTATGTGAATTCTCTCCAGGATCACCGAAGCATGGTTCTCCTTCTCATGAAAGGTGGTCTTCACAAACTTACTGATAGTACATCTCTTGCATTGATCTGACTGCGCAAGAGTACCCATGGGAAGTCTAGTAGAAATCTGCTGCAAAATATTCAAAGTGCCATGGTGAAGATGACCCAATCTCTTGTGCGATAATTCGCCCTCATCCTCGGCTCACCACTTCTTCTGCTTTGCCCACCATTGTAGCGCAACCATCTACCTCTAGCTTGTAGAGATTCTTAATTCGAACACCTATCTTCTTGGTTTGACCCATTGTTTTATGTCGAAGGAAGGATTTTCCCTCATTGAAAACAATATCATAACCTTTGTCTTCCAGCATTGCGACCGAGACCAAGTTCTTCTTCAGACCTGGAACATGCATAACATTCTTCAAGAAGAGTGTATTACCGGACTCCCTCTTAAAGGTAATGGTCCCAATGCCAGTCGCACTGTATCGACCATCGTCGCCCATCTCAATATGCATCTTGAGGTCCTTCTCCTCCAAGTCACTAAACAACTCCTTGTCTCTCGTCATATGGAAAGACGCACCACTATCAAGATACCACACCGATCCCATACAACTTGAAACCAAGCATGCGATCAAAGAGAAATCAAGTTCAAATTGCGAGGCTAAGGCCTCTCCAGCTACAACTTCAGCAGCCTTCCTTTTCTTCTTCTTCTGTGGATAGTTAGTGGTGAAATGCCCATGTTCGTGACAGTGAAAACACTTCACTTTGGACAAATCCTGCTTCTTGCCTTTAGCTTCGGATTTTGAAGGAAATTTCTTCCCTTTCCCTTTCCTTGCTTTGGAAACCAAAGCGCAATTCTCCTCATCTTCATTCTTCGATGAAGAGCCATCCCTGGTACCCTGCCTTATCTCCTCCTGCATAAGATCTGACCAAAGTCGCTCCCATCCCGATAGTTTTTCCCGTTAATTGATAGAGTCTTCATAGCTATGCCAAATCTTCGAAAGCCCAAGGAGAGCCAAGCTCACCAAGTCTTCATCATCAATAGTAACCCCCACACTTCCCATTCCATCCTTTCAGTGGAAAAACTTCGTTAGGTATTTTGGAATATTGTCGCCCTTCTCCATTTTTATTTTTCTAAGCTTGTCTTTAAGCGCCAACTTCCTCTGACCACTTCTGCTTTGGAACAAATCTGTCAAAGCCTTCCACATTAAGAATGGAGTGGATTTCCCGTGAAGGATGGACACAATATGGTCCTTCACACCTTCCAACAGAATTATTCTCGTCTTTGCTGTCTTCTTTTTCCATGCATCAAGTAATGCAGCATCGTTAGATCCCGGCTTAGGAACATCGCTATCAATGAACTCATTTATTCCATTATCCTCCAGCATCGCCTCCATCTTGTCCTTCTAAGCTATGTAATTCGAGCTCCCATCAAGGGCATACTCCAATCGCAACTCATTGAAATCCATTTCAATGTATACTCAACTTCTGCACCAAGAATCTTTTGTAGCAAATTCGAATTGTCCACCAACACAAACTCACCAATTCTTCACAATTGCAATCTTCAAGAGTTAACAATGCTTCGATACCATGTATAAATTATATACATTAAGCATGCACATGTCCTAGATTCCCCTGATCTCACAATATTTAACTTCTTGCAAAATACATAATCATTCCACTGTTAATATTTTGCGGAAAATTAATTGCACACACATGTGAAGCATAAATAAAAAATATCGCACATAACACAGTTGTTTAACAGGAAAGCCTAAAGCTGAAAACCCCAACTATCATATATTATGTATCATGGAGATCATGTAACAATCCTCATACAAAGCTTAGTCATCAAGCTCTCAGTACAATACAATCGTCACACACTAATCAGGAAAACTTTGCAAATCCATGCACCGATATTTGCCCCCTGCTAGCCTGCCTCCACTGCGCAATCCCTGCTGAAGAACATGTCTGAATGAATTTGAATTAATCTTGCCTTGACTGCACAATCCTCATTGGCAACTCTAATGTGTGTGTGATGCAATCAATGCATCACTATAGTCACAACACATTAGGGGAATTTTGAGGTTTAAAATGGGCCTCCTAAGGAAAATGTACAATCAAAATTCACTTTATGAGAACCAACCACATTTTAGGGGATAACATCATCTCTAATGGTTGAGGTGGCATTGCTTGAGTTAAAGGTACTTGTCACATTATCAATGGTGGATAAAAACTCATGGTTAACCATGGTAGTTCTCTAAGTACTTTTAAAGTCAAAGTAAAGTACTCATAATGAATGTCACTTGACACTTTTTGAATAAAAATATATTATTGTCATTTCATATTTCTTGAAAGAAATAATGCATATCCCTGTGAATTTATTATATTATATTATTTTTATATAGTATATCAATTACATGTTATTATACAATTTAAATAATATAAATTTTAATTAATAACATATAATATAATTAAGAATTTATAAATTTATATTTATATTTTATTTTAAGTTATTGTACCTGCCGCTGGCAGGGTACTATGCATCAGGTTTTTCCTGATTGTGACATTAATTCACCTTGATTAGACACATGTTTTCAATTTTTTTTAATTTTTGCCATGGTTCAACTATAAGATTTATTATTGTTTATTTATTTTAATTATTTTAATTTATTTTTCTGGCATTCTATTGGTTGAAAAGTTCAACATGTTATTGCAAATTTCATAGATATTTGTGCAGGAAATTGTACGGGAGAACAACAGATCCAACCATTATTTTAACTAATCTATATGACAACACACATTTTTGAAGGTACTCTATCACTGTGATTACTTCAAGTACACCGTCATTTTTACTTGTTGCTTTATTTACTTCTGCAATTTACCATCATGTAATAACCTCATGATTCGTACCTTGGCACATTCAAAACTATATTAATCCACTTTCCAACCTGGCAATATTGGTAACACGGAGCTTCATCTCTTGTCTATGGCTCAAACCATACCTATTAGCATTGTATAATGAATATGGGGGTAACTCCATAGTATAAAACACGCCATATGAAACCCTCACGGCTTAATTAAAGAGACACCACACATGAATGTTTCCATACATAAAATCCGATCTTAATTAAACAAAACCAATGCATCTGGGCCCCAGCGTGTCTCTCCCCAAAACCGCCTTATTTTTCACGTCTCGGTTCTGTCGTATCGGCCCACGGTTTCGCTCCTTCCAAACTCCGCTACGGCACCTCTGCGATTAACTACAATTATGCTATGATGCAGTTATATGTTTATTCTTCTTTATTAATGCTGATTTACTTTATTTATATTGACTTATTTACATAAAATTTTGTGCTTCTTTATTGTTGATTTACTCTATCCTTAAATAGAGAATAATCGCTGAGAAGATTAATATTAAGTTACTGCAGTATAATGTATTAAGTAAATATTGTAATTGTGATATATTTGTTTCAATATTGGTTGTCATTGTAAATATAAAAGAAGAAAAAATGATATGAAAAATCATTGTATATACTAGTAATTTCAAGAAAAAAATAATCAAACGAAATGAAAAAAAATCTTCTCCACATTTTATATAATCTTGTTTAAGTACAAAGGAAAAATGCATTAGTTGTTCAATGATAATGACCTTTTTCTTGAAAATATCATTCTTATTTATAGTCACATCAATACAATTTTTTTATTAATTTTATTTTGGTACAACTTTTGAATTGAATTTAACTATGGTTACATGGATTGTGGTGCAAAAAGTGAATTGGAAGTTCATAAATATAATTTTATTGGTTTAGCTAATATTTTATTATTTCCTTAGGAGGCCCATTTTAGACCTCAAAATTTCCCTAATGGATAGTCCATCTTTCCCTTTCACCTATCTCTCCACTGCATCTCCACTGGAACTGCCATGCACTGTAGTTAACTGTTGTATTGTTCAGTTGATTAATGAGTTATTATTTTGTGAATTGATTAACTAATTAATTCACTCCACTCTCACTAGTGTATCATTCAGTTAGACTAGATACAACTAGCTCAACTGAGTCTATCTAAGTTAAATTGAATACAACTCCATAAACTACTCTTCCAACTCTATCATAACTTTGCCACTTGAGTTCTAACAGAGTCCTCCATGCATGAACCACCAGTTGCCCTTGGGAATTGCGTAATTACCTCAGTCCACTAATTTGACAAATTTGTGCACTGAAACAAAGTGCTCCAAGAGAATAAGTTGCTGTTTAGAGTCTGATTATTATTAAGAGCTAATAATAATCGACACACATCTATTTTTAGATCAACGATCTATAAATAGACTTCGCCCAATATTCTAAAAATAGAATTTCATCTATTTTTCCAACTTGATCAACCATCCACAAATAGCATCCTGAAACTTCTGAAATATGATCACCATGTCTAAAAATAGACATAGTCTAAAAATAGGCTTGCGCCAAAAATAGCCCGCGGGCCCACTTAGTGAAGGCGAATCTTTTCACTAAGCTCATCATCCTGTTGAATCTCAACACATACCACTATGTCAAGAAAGGACCAATGGAAAATCTCACAACACAGTGTTGTGAGACTATAAGGTGAGGGCCCCCTTTTTGCACCCATCCCAATTGGTAGGGGGATGGGTGAGGGGTCATGGGTAGGTTGAGGCACTGCACCAAGTCCTTGACGATATTTGAAATAACACAGTTTATGGTACCATCACCTTACCACAATATGTCGAGTATTTACGAAGTCCATTCAGGAATTTATTTAAAGTTCAAAGTTCAAACAATTAGATAACCCAAATATGTAGCCTAAAAAGGCTCATATTTGAAAAGTAGTTAACCAAAGATGTAGAGTATATATCTCACATTTATATATCCTAATTTCCAGACATTGAGCAGAAGTCGCTCTTCCGACGTTTGGAAACGTCGCTTTTCCAATGGCATAGTAATTTTTTTTTTAAATGTAACATCGATGTTCCGACGCTTACGAAGACTAACGCTTATAGCACGTCGGAAGAGCGATGGCAGGTTCAATTTAAAAAAAAAATGAAAATATTATGAATGCTCGTTAGCAGATGTTGCTGGGAGGGCTTGTCTCACATCATCAATAATTTTATTCCGATGCAAATCTTGAACAGGGCTCAGATCTACATTTGCAAACTACATTGTTCGAGCGACGACAGGTTAAATTTTTATAAAAAAAAATGAAATAGCCCACGGTCATTGCAGTATGGGTTATTCGATAAATGACAACAGGAATTTGAAACTGTAATGAATTGACTTGCAATGTCTCTAGAATATGAAAAGAGTGAAGTAAATGCATGTTTCTTTTATTCAAATGCAGAGCAGAGGGAGAAAATGCTTTTAGCATAAAGAAGACAAGTAGATGAGAAAATTCAAAAGATCATTAACCTGAAGAAGAAAGTTTGTGATGGAACTGACAGCAATTTTGTTGTGATCAATCAAAAGGGAATAGATCCTATGTCACTCGATCTTCTTGCGAGAGAAGGGATTGTAGCTTTGAGGAGAGTGAAGAGGCGCAATATGGAGAGATTGGTTTTAGCTTGTGGTGGGGAGGAGTTGAAGCCTTTGCTGATGCGCTTTTGGTTGTGCCCAAGACTCTGGCAGAAAATTATGGACTAGATACTCAAGACGTCTTGGTTGGGCTACAGGTGGAGCATGACAAAGGAAATATTGTTGGTTTAAATCATCATACAGGAGAACGGATGGACCCATACTTGGAGGGAATTTTTGACAACTACTCTGTTAAGTGCCCGATTATAAATTCTAGCCCTGTAATTTCATCGCAACGACTTCTCATGGATGAGGTCATCCGTGCTGGAACAACATAGCATGGTCGATGCATGAATTGGACTAGTGTTGAGAACTGCAATCCGAAACCAAGGAGGATTGTATATTAGTGAGGGTTGTTCAACTGTGGAGTGATGGACCTTGAAGGAAAGGAGTGGAACCATGATCATTGAACAGTAAAGGTGGTTTTTAAATCCAAACCCGACAGTATTGCACGAGGTCGAAGGTGGTGAGTTGTTTTATAAAAGCAACACAATATACTCCGGCGATGGACACATGTAATTGAGCGGTTTTGTGATACCATCTATATCGCATGCGTTTGGATAATTAACCTCCGTGTAGCTGGGTTGCGCGACTACCGTCAGATGATGGAGTGGTAGTGCGATAACCTTCCAACTGTAGGATGGAGGCGACGATTAATGAAAGGGTATGTTAAATGCACTGCGGGGTCTAATCAAAAGCTGGTTATGTGTGTTATGAACAACATTGTTATGTTATGAATTGGATTCGTAACCAAAGAATAGTTAACATACAGGTGTATATATATAGTGGGCGAAAGCATAGGTGATAAATGGGGGACCCTTGTCGTAAGTGGATATAAGTGTGTGGGCCTATGGTAACAAATGAACTTTATAATAAAGCTCATTTGACCACCATTATGAAATGAAACTTTATGAAATTCGAATATTATTACAAAGACAGGCTATACGAAATGAGGGTTTTATAACCTAAGAAGGAAAGTGAATTAGTTCTGCACAGTATTGAAATTGCCAATCGAGATTATTATGAATTGCCAGACTTTTGTTTGGAGGTTTATTAAATTTGCCAGTTCAAGAAATGAGAATGGGTTGACTTTGCCCAGATTGTGAAATTGATTGGGCAATAAAGTTTTGAAAAACTGGGACTGTGGGTCTTACATCCATTGGGTTCCAACAACCAAGAACCAAATACTGGATCTTTGGTAGCAAGGGATATTTGTCAGTTACACACATTTCATCCCCTAGCAAAAGCTCGTAAGGTTAATGTCATATTCACAGCTAATATTTTTGCATTCCTTGAGCAAGCATTTGATGAATTAGTGACCAGGACTGGTAGCGACAATTGGACCATGGTTGGAAGGAATTACTACCTTTATGTCAAATGCAAGATATTAAAATACAAATTCCAATTCAACCCAAGCCTAGCATTTTACAGTCTTGATGGGCGACACTGCCTCTGTTACACAGCTGATACTGCATGTAACTGCTATTACAGGCCTTCTAAGTGCTACAGTAAGAAAAACAAGATTCCTATTTGTGCAACCCTTTGACATCTCATGTCTCTTTAAAGGCTACAAAGAGAAAACCAGGCATTCAAATGCAATCTGCATACAAGGAAGATTTCTTCAACATGGAGGCTGCTCCTCAGAAAAGGAGAGCAATCCAGAAATCTAGGAACCATGAGGTAGTGGGAGAGTCATCACGTCCTCTGTTAGAAAAGGTAGATAACTTTCCTTTCCCCAGAAAACATGTGGGTGAGGAATGTGTATGCATGTCTTCATTTGAAGACAGATTAAATTGTTCAATTGAGGAAGCTAAGAGTTGTCATTGTTCTGTTGCTAGTAGTAGTAGTAGTAGCTATAAGTAAAATGATATTTTATGTTCAAATAAAAAGCATTCATCACAACCTATAGTCTATAGCTCTTTCGATGATGCTATGTCTTCATGTGAATGTCCAAACTGGAGGCAAGATAAATCTTTGACTGAAGAGAAAGGAGCAGCAAAAGTACATAAATTAGAACTTCGTGCATATCACTCTGCAATGAGAGCTTTGTATGCATCTGGACATATAACTTGGGAGAAAGAAACCTTGGCTGCTCCTACGATTGTGAATTTTGCTGAAAAATATTGTTGAGCTTGTGGGCATTGACTACAGAGGGTGGGAGTTGAGTGTTTTTCACTGGTGTATTTTTACGTGACCATTCATCTCCTCTTTGATGGTTCCTTTTTCTCTTTGTATATGTATATTTTTTAATAGCTGCCTTTTTCTGGTGGAAAGTAGTTTCCTTAGTGCAGAATTCATCTTTCTTCTTTAAGCTAGCAAAATTATACTTTTAATAGTATACAATATGAATTAAAAGCAGTTCAAACTGTTATCTGCATCCATGGGAAACAGATCAACGGTGAATTCAAAATATATCAGATCTAGTTGTACACCATCAATCAAATCACTTGTATCAATATGGGCGTCAATATCATATAGATAGCTACAACCTTCATTGTCATACCTGAATAGTAGTAATTTAGAACAAACAAGAAAAGCAGTGGCAGTAAGAAATAGGTGCATTCAGTTAGAGAACCATTTATGATGAAGAAATAGGAAAACAAAATTTAATACAAGATAAAAATTTACCTTTCTCCTCTTTTATTTGTTTCTTGATCATTTAAGACCTCTCCAAGGTATTCACAAATGAATTTCCCACGTGAAATTACTTGTGCAGCTCTAACTGCCTAGCCCTAAAATCAAACAGAAAGACAGACCAAAACATTGAAACAGAATTGGGGTCTTGTTGCACCTTGGTTTATTGATAATTTTGAAACCAAGATTTTGCTTTTTGAAAAAATGCATCTGACATTAACAAGTGAAGTTATTTACATTCTAGACCATGATTACATTTCAATAATGCTCCTAATGCACTACCAATACTAGAACTTCAATAAAATAAAAATAACACCTTATGCTTTGTTTTATATACTTCAATTCTGACTTGCACTCCCTTCTGCAACACCCGGTTTGGGCATTCTTTATTACAGCTGCACATAGAGTTGCATTCATATACCAAGAACCATTCCTGGAGAAAAATATACATTAAATTCAGAAAAGATAGGCTAACCACTAGAACTACGATGCTAAAACTTAGCAGTGAAGTCATTACATTAATAAAGTTCACTACACATACTGACAAGAACTAAAACACAGTGAGAAACAAGAATTTTCCGTGGATTTTTCATGTTTCAGGCACTCTAATGTTAATGCCCAGTACAACACAATTGAAGGACAGCTACAGTGGCCAAATTATGGTAAAAAAATGACAACAGTATGCACAATTATTTGCATATCATCAAAGAGGCCCTCAAATAACCCATAAAGTTGTATGCAAGAGGAACAGTACAGGAGAACTCATAATGAATTTTGTAACTTTGTTGTTAAGAAAGCCCACGGATAGATAAAGGTACAGTTTATCATAAAATAATATTAGATTGACAGAATTTTCACTTTACAAATCTGTTTTGTAAACATAGCCTCATGGGGCGAATCCGTAGAAAGAGGAGCTGTTGATGGAGAAGTAGGAGTGATAAGTTGGAGGGGAAGGGTAGGTATAAACTGAAGTTGAGAATCGATTTCAGAAATTGATGGGAATGCTGATGGATTAAGGGTAGCGGATGTTGATTCTAATGATTCTAAATATGCCAAAGACAGTGGAGGGCACTTCAGGTAAGCATACCCCACAGGATGCTTACCTTATATGTGTGTACGTTTGAACTTTGAACTTTGAAACAATTTTCTTTTATATTATACTAAAAACATAAAGATCCAAAAATAAAAGGGAACCTCAACCTTGTCATGAGGCAAAAGTATGCCCTAGGAGATATATTCTTCACATCATTAAGCAACCAAAAATTGCTTAGCTCTAATTTCAGAAAATACCTTGTCAAAATATAAGTTTTATAAGCTATCAATAGTACCAAGCAATGCATCAAAAACTTACTTATAATGAATCATCCAAAGTGAATACAATACTAAGGAGTGTATATAATGCCAAAGGCTTACAAATGGCTCAAAAATAGATATTTGCAATCACTAAGCAATGATCTGTGACAAACAGGAAGGCCATGTTGGCTCCCATTTTGAGTGTATATTTTGTGTAAACTTATAAAATCCACCATCAGTTCACCATTAAATTCACCAATCCTTGAGATTCAGCAAAATTAGAATTCTTTCGAAATAAATGACGTCGAATGCAGTGACTAAACCTATAGATAGTCCAAGCCTTCCCAAACAAGACACAACTTCCCCTCAAATTCTCAATCTAACCTAACTCCAAAAAGATACTTATATAATCCTGACAGACTCTTCATCACAAATACCCCTTTATGCCCACATTCCTCATAAAATGGGAGGTAGATTCATGAACGAAATGTTTGTCCTAAAACTAAGGATTTTCAAATAATAATAATAAACAGTGAAACAAGATTTTAAGAAGTCACGCTTAATCCAAAATATCGTTAATCCAACCACTAAAAACACTGAGAAAATCTACACACACACAAATTGACTTGCAGCTACAAATGCATAAAATAAAGACTAAAATACCAGTTGCTTAGCAATAGCCTAAACTTGTGCTTCAGGAAGGCATTTTTCATCTTCAAGGATCTCAAATAGTTCACCCTATCATCAAAATCATTTATAAGTCTATGATCTATATCAAATGCTTTGGGAGCATAATTTTAATGCTGATATACTTCAAACTGGAAAGATAAAAGAGTATGCACATGCTATAATACAATTATAAATACCTGCACAAATTCTATCACAACACAAAACTCCTGTGGACTTTCAAATGCATCTAGAATCTCTATGATATTCTCATGCTTCAGCTGTCGTAATATCTGACAAAATTGTAAACATGAATCATTTCATGCACAATCCAAGTAATATTATCGTCGCATAAAAATGGTTTTCGACCAAATGAGGTTTTCAAACCAAATTTGTGCAATATATACAAAGATATTTCCCTACAGATAGTAATTCAATAACTAGTCAATGCATAGATTCATCAAGTTTTCTTCATAAGGGAAAAATTCATATTCTAGCCATTGCATCTTCCTCGTGAGATTGCTGAAGGCAGGTGGTATTAAATACAAAATGAAACAACCAGTTAGCTACTCACATTCATTGTACTACTCTTACCACAATACATTCTTCAAATATACATATATGCATATATTTATATCTATATGAATGATTTAGTAATGTAATAGGAAAAGCTGACAACATGACTTTACATATATACAAAATAAAATCAATAACCGAGATGAAAAATAAAAATGTTCTTGTTTCCCCTGCCTTGAAACAAGCTACTAAACAACATGAATGTTTTTATTTAAAATCATAAATACATAGTCTCAATTATAATCCATAAAATCTCAGCTACAGTTAATAAGAATATGGAATCTCTGGAAATGTGGGTCTGTTACACACCCTTGGAATGTTACAACACAAAATAAAGTAATACAAAAATCAAGCACAACAAGCTTCTGTTATGAAATAAGATTATTTCATATGTAATGCATTCAGTACAGTTGAAAAGATAGTTACTGGCACATATTGCAAGACCTAAGTTACCTGGCATGTTCTTACCCCACCAATGGCCGGAGCTAATATGAATGTTTAATTGAGTACTAATATCTTGCCTGTAAACAATGCTTCCCGAAGGGCCTCTTATAAGAGTCACTACCTGCAATTTTTATTTTATTAGCATTACCATTTCAATTCCAGAGAGTTTGCAGCAGATCAAAACAGCTAATAGATGGCAACACAATTTTAATATATACTAGAAGCAAAACCTCAGCTCTAAGTTCTGCAATATGCTCGATCATGTCTAATGGTGATCCAGGTCCAACAAGTGAAGCAACTTCCTTTTCGTTTGTGGAAAATATGTTCCCAGCAGAACCCAGTGCCCTGTAAGATGAAAATCCATATTACTAAATTACAACATTGCTAAGATAATTTAAATCAGTCAAGTTAATATTTCTAGTGATTCAATTTGCAGAGAGGCTGACTACAGCCTCCTCTTCCTATAAAATTCCTTGCAAGAATAAGGATTTTGCATAACTGAATTGAGATCACAAGGTTAAAAAACATTTCAAGGAAAATTTCCCATTCAAAACAGAAGCGCAAAAATGAAAAACTCCAGGAGGAAATCTAGAAATGCAACCTGTTGAAAAACCAGAAGTAGCAGATTGCAACTCCTGATATGTAAAATGCCTGCAGGTTTTACTTTGACAAAGGCACTCTAATATCCTTGCCAAACAATATACAACAGCCAAATGAAATCAGTATACAACAACCTTACAACAAGCTTAGCTAATGGTTCTCTTGTCTTTGACTCTTCACTCCATGGTTCCTCTAAGGAGTGTAGCTTTATAGATTGTTATTTCTTTTAATTATGCCCAGCACAGGGATCTCCTTTATGTGCTTTTGTGAACTCTTCTATTGATCCATCCTCAAATTCTTCATCTAATGTGTCTGTAGTTGCTGGACAACAGCATATAGAGCACCTGCTGGTAGGTTATAAGGGCGGACTTTGGGTTAGTTTTAGACACCAAAAGGGTGCACTTCATGGGATAGCCTTATCCTTTTTCTAAGTGAAATGGATGAAGCAGCAAATGAATATCAAATTAGAGTTGTTCATGGTAAATAAAGCATTAATGACTGGTGAAGGAGATAAGACACATTTATCCACGTAGATTGTTTCATAAGTTGCCTTGTTATCCCTACCTAGACTCTGTTTTGTGGGAAAAAAATTCAACACTGGAAGATACCCGAAAGAACCCTAGATCTGTTGTAATATACTCTAGATCTAAAATTCATTGAAAATCTTTGTAGATCTATGAAATATTTGTTGTAAATTCTACAGATGTTTGTATATCTTAAACAAAATGAGTTTTCAATTTTGGATTTAAAAGGGCTCTTCAATGTAAAATTTCCCAGATAACCATATAAATTTGGAGTTTTCTTTGAGCCATACAAGTGCGCATATAGTTTCTTTCAACCATTATGGATCTAGTTTTGAATCTTTGTTCTTTGCTGGTAGTGATCGAGCCATCTAATCGAATAGTTGTTGATTCTATTTTAAAATTGCCCAAATCTTTGTAGATCTGGCAATTCTCGAGTTATAAAATTGCAATTTTTTTGGATCTGCACCTGTAATACAAATTATAAAGTTGTAGATTTTTTTGGATCTGCATCTTTAGTACATTTCAAAGTGTGAAACAGTTGATCTATCCCGTCTTCAATTGGATGAACTCATATCAATGTGTTTCTTATTTTACTCAGTACCTCAGCCTCAAATTTCTTGATACTCCAAACTTGTGCACTTGCATGAGTTTGTCCTCACCCGCTGCTTGGTGACAGTAGATGAATGGATAGTCCCTAGTAGTTGTAGATAGAATCTAACCTGACTTAAGAGCTCCCTCATCATATCATGGGTACCACGAGCTCCATTGGAGAATTTCTTTGCCCAATGTTTATAGGAAGAAGAAATTGAGGTTACAGTCAAGACATGATCAGTTTTTTTGAGTTGTTTATAAGGCACGCATCCATGATGCTACCAAGTTGTCCATTACCTCGACTGTTTATTACACAAACCATACCCTTTCTATGGTAACTCTGTTTCCACTGAGCAGGGACAATCATTAGGTACGTTGCAAAACACAACCATGTCATTGAAGATATCCTTTCGACTCCTCCAGTCCCAGACAATGAAGTGACCTTGTGTTTGATTTCTACCTTAGACCTGTGCTTATTTCACCCCTTAGCTGAGTGAGACCAGGACCTTAGCTTTCGATGCTGATTCCTCAACTTGTCTTCATAGCAAGCAATTTCATTCCTCAGTTACATTTGATTTTTGCATTTCAAATGACCACGCATTTCAAATGACCCCGAATTTTATTTTTACATTTGATTTTTGCATTTCAAATGAGAGCACATTTCAAATGACTGCGCATTTGATTTTTACATTTGATTTTTTCAAGCCGTCACAATAGCGATGATTTGGGGCATAGTGTCACAATTACGACGTTTGGAGGAATCCGTCGCAATACCGACACTATGCCCCAAAGCGTCGCTATTGCGACGGCTTCCTCCAAACGTCACAATTGCAACACTTAGTCTAAGTGTCGCAATTACGACGTTTGGAGGAAGCCATCGCAATAGTGACGCTTTGGGGCATAGTGTCGGTATTGCGACGGATTCCTCCAAACGTCGTAATTGCAACACCTTGTCTAAGTGTCAGTATTGCGACACTTGTCTCTAAACGTCAGTATAGTGACGGTTTCGGGTGGGATTTGAAAAAGTTGAAAAAATTTGGGGAAATTTCTTACATTTGGTCAAAAGTGTTGGAACCAAGTGTCGGAATTTCCGCCAAATGTACTAGTGTTTGGTCTGTTTAGGCCTTTTTCTCACTGTCTTACCAATTTGCGCATCATAATATATCAAGGACATGCCCATTGGGAGCCTTGGACCCGACAGATGTAGCCCAGGAGGGGTGAATTGCCTCATCATGTTGTTGTGTGTTTAAGGTGAAGTTATTCTGATGTGTATTTTAGATTCAAGTTGTTAAACAATAAATTTAAACAACATTCCCTCACACTTAAATTCATAAACAGTTACCAAGAACACTTTGTTTTACTTGCAAGACCTTACAAACACTTTGCACACCTAATTTAATGGAAATGAATACTTTGAACAACAGTAAAAATACTTTCGTTTTCAAATCAAATGGTATAAAATCTAAGGATTTGAGCCTTAGGAGCTAAAGTTTTACTCGGCATTTATTTTGTGAAAAGATATAGTTGATTGTTTGCAAGTTTTGATGCTTACTAGGCTTAAACTCAAGAGAGGTGAAGGACACTTGGTTAGTGCACAAAGCAATACAAAACCAAGAAGGTTAAGAGAGCCACCTCCAAGAGCCATATAAGCAGCTTCAAGCATGTCTTCAAGAGAGGGAGAAGCTTCTGAAGATATGGATCCCAAGGAAGAAGAACAGGTATTTCGGAAAGCTTTCTTTGATATGACTGAGATGGTGAGGATACTCTACCAAGAAAGGAATGATAGGATTGTTGGAGAAGGGTCTAAAAACCAGAAAGAAGGAGAGGTTTCTTCAGGAGGAAAGAAAAGTGAAGACAAGTCAAAGAAAGGACATGGAGGAAATGGTGATCCACCATCCCCATCTTCATCCTCTTCTTCTACATCGTCGTCCTTGACTTCGGTGAATCAATCTCACAAGTCTAAAACCACTGGTAAAATTCAATTTTTAAAGCTTGATGTAAAATTTGATTTGCCTATGTTTAATGGTGAAGTCAATGCAGAGAAACTTGACAATTGGATCAGACATTTGGAAGTTTATTTAAGGATACAAAACCTTCATGATGATGACACCAAGATATAGTTAGCCTCGTTGAGAATGGATGGAACAGGATTGGTATGGTGGGAAGCCAAGACCAAGGATAAAATTAAAAAACATGGTAAGATCACTTTATCATGGGCTGAATTTATTACTGCAATTAAAAATAAATTTTATCCATTAGCTCATTTACAAAAGGTTATCATGAATTGGCAAAACTTTAGACAGCTTAAGGGAAAAAATGTACAAGACTACACCCAAGAGTTTAGGAGAAGAGCACTCTTATTAGGGGTATACTTACAAAGTCAAGATACTTTGATGAAATATATAGGGGGTTTGCACAACTACCTTAAACATACTATCCTTATGTTCAATCCTACTAGTCTAGATGAAGTTTGTGTACAAGCTACGCATTTATAGGCTAGAGGGAAATTTTTTTTTGATGAGGGTACAAACAAGCCTTTTAAAGGGAAGAACAAAGATAAAACCTTTAAGGGAAAAAGAAAAATAATGCATCTGTCAAACAAGAGGGTGAAAAAGTAATATGTAAAAATTGTTCAAGAGAAGGCCATGAAGATAAAAACTATTGGAAATTACATCCTGAAAAAAGAACTCAGTTTAAAAAAAACAAAGGAAAGAAGAAAAATGCAACTACTACAACTACGCCACAAGATTTAGGTGATGATTCAGGTGACGAAACCAAAATTGCAGCCATGGGTTTGAAAATTATGAAGGGAAAGGAAACTGAAACTAAGCCAAGCACTAGTACTTCAAACTTTCATGTACAAGCTCCAAATGAGGAAGAAAGAATTGAATTGTTCCATGTGAGGGTAATCTCAAAACATACAAAAATTGACACACTGTTTGACGGTGGGTCAAAAGCAAATATCATATCAGAAGACTTGGTCAAGAAACTTAAATTTGAGACCATTCCACATCCAAAGCCTTATCCACTTGGGTGGATATGTAAGGATGCAAACTTAAAAGTCTCAAGAAAGTGCATATTGCAATTCGCCATTACTGCACACTTTATTGACACAGTTGAACTTGATGTAGTAACACTTGATATATCAGGAATTGTTTTGGGAAGTCCTTAATTATTTGACATGAAAGTGATCTGCCATTGCCATGAAAATAACTATCATCTCTTTAAAGATGGCAAGGAGTTCATTTTCAGAGCACATCGCAAGAAGGAAAATATAGAGATGGTAAATGCAGGACAGGTAAAAAGGCTAGTGAATTCTAGTAAAAGTTTTGTACTTCTTATGGTTAAGCCCAAGGTTGATATGAATCATGAGTCATTTGAAAATTGTGATTCCAAGCTTAAATCAGATTTATATGATGTAGTTGATGCACATCATGAGATGTTTCAGGAACCGACAGGTTTACCTCCTAAAAGGGAGATTCAGCATGAAATCCATTTACATCAAGATTGTCCTCTTCCTAACATCGGCATGTACCACATGTCTATCATGGAGAATGCTAAAATAAAGAGGAAAATTAAAGACTTGTTGGACAAAGAATTCATAAGACCAAGCACTTTGCCATGTGGGTCACCGATAGTGTTGATTCCAAAGAAAGATGGAACTTGGTGCATGTGTGTGGACTTCAGGGCATTGAACAAGATAACGATAAAGAATCGTTGCCCACTTCTAAGGATAGATGATTTATTAGATCAGCTGAAAGATGCTAAATATTTCACTAAGTTAGACTTACATAGTGGTTAACATCAAGCTATAATTGCATAAAGTGACATTTGGAAGACATCATTTAAAACCAAACAGGGACTCTTTGAGTGGCTTGTTATGTTGTTTGGTTTATGCAATGCACATGCAACTTTCATGTGGGTAATGGATGATGTCTTATGTCCTTTTCTTGATGATTTCGTTATTTTTTACTTATATGACATCTTAATTTTTAGCAAGACTAGAGAAGAGCATGTCATGCATGTTAAAAAAGTACTTGATATTTTGAATAAAAATCAGTTATTTATTAAAATGTCAAAGTGTGAATTTGGAAAGACTTCTTTGGTTGATTTGGGACACATAGTAGGAGGAGGTGCTTTGAGAATTGATCCTTCCAAGGTAGAAACCATTTTGAATTGGCCTACTCCCAAATCCATTACAGAGGTAAGAAGTTTTTTGGGTGCAGCTTAGTATTGGAGGAAGTTTATTTCTAACTTCTCTGCCATAGCAGCTCCTATGCATGCAGTGACTAGTGTGAAGCATGCTTTCCAATGGGGAGGAAAGAAACATAAAGATTTTGAGTCTTTGAAAGAGAAGATAAGTTCAGCTCCAGTCCTTGCATTACTGGACTTGAGACAACCATTCGAGATTCAGGCCAATGCTAGTGATTATGCCATGGGTGCAGTTCTCTTACTGCATGGTAAGCCTATCACATTTCATTCTGAGACATTTAATGGTGCTGTTGTGAACTATCCTACATATGATAAGGATTTATATGCATTGGTACAAAGTGTCAAAAAGTGGAAACACTATTTTATGGGCAAAGAAACAATTGTTCGTACCGACCATCAGCCTTTACATTATTTGCAGTCACAAAGTAAATTACAACAGTCACAAAATTTCAGATGGATGGGTTTCCTACAACAATTTCACTTGGTAATAAGGTACAAGAAAGGTATTTACAATAAAGTTGTTGATATTCTTTCAAGGCCTATTATTAGTGCTAGTAATTTACTTAAGAATGATTCTATTGTACATGAGATCTACATAGAACAATGCATTAGATGTTGATTTTAAGGATGTGTATGTTAACTTGAGTGAAGGAAATCATGTTGAGGAGAATGATTATCATTTGCATAATAATTTACTGTTTCATATGGGCAAGTTATGTATACCAGAGGGGGAGAGACTAAACATCATGAGAGAATCTCATTCTTCTCTTATTGCTGCACATTTCAAGGTAAGCAAAATGGTGGCACATTTACAAAGGTATTGTTATTGGCCTCACATGGTAGATAGTGTTTCATGTTTCATTAGAGGTTGTTCATTATGTGCTACAAGAAAGCCTAGAAAGAGGAGGCTTGGTTTATATACGCCATTACCAGTACAAGAAAGCCTAGAAAGAGGAGGCTTGGTTTATATACGCCTAGAAAGAGGAGGCTTGGTTTATATACGCCTAATTCTATTTTTAGTGACAGGGATTCCATATTTCTTGGGAATTTTTGGTCCAATCTATGGAAGATGGTGGACACCAACACTAGAAAATTTGGCGGAATTTCCGATGGCCAATTCGTCGCTATTTCGACACATAGTCGTCGCAAGAGCGACAGTTCGAGGACGGGAAAAACGTGGTTTTCTATACCGTCGTAATTTCAATGCACTTAAAAAGTGTTTCACTATCGACACTGTTTCCGTCGCTTCCAAACAAGTGTCGCTCGTCCAACGTTTCCCAACCGTCGCACTTCCGACGTTTGTAAACTGTCGCACTTCCAACGAAATGTGGTCTGACGTTTTGAACTTCGCTCTTCCAACGTTTGTAAACTGTCGCAATGCCGACGAAATGTGGTCCGACATTTTGAACATCGCGCTTCTGACGTTTGTAAACTATCGCAATTCTGACGCAATGTGGTCTGACGTTTTGGACGTTGCTCTTCTGACGTTTGTAAACTGTCACAATTCCGATGAAATGTGGTCCAACGTTTTGAACGTCGCTCTTCCGATGTTTGTAAACTGTCGTGATTCCGACGAAATGTGGTCCGATGTTTTTATACTGTCGCTCTTCCGAAGTTTTTAAGCTGTCGCAATTCCGACGCTTGCAAGGCGTCAGTATACCGACGACGGGTTCAATTAAAAAAAAATGAAACTTTAAAAGAGGAAAAACGTTGTTTTGAATATATTATATGAAGTAAAACAGTCCATGAAGTCATTGCATTTTCACATCTGAAGATTGGAACCCAAATATCCATCCAGAAAAGTGGAAGTCCCATCCCAGACAATGATAGAAAAATACCCCATGTCACATACAAGGACATGATATAAAACCCAGTAACGGTCCGCATGGAGATTATCGAAAATCTGAGAAAGCATACAAATATGCCTGAGGCATCTATAAGAAAGTGAAATAGCAGTATGTAGAATAGTAAAGCAACAGATAGAGTACCGACGTCCATTGTTCCAAATACAAATTAAAGTACCCAAAATCCTTGAACAGAGAAAAACGCTAATCATGTGAGGAGTGTGATATGTCCAAAATATAAAAAGACCATCAGACCATATCAATAAACCAGCAACATAGACCGACATCGCTAGTTTTGAAGGCAGAGTGATAAACATTAATCATTTTTTTTTCACAAGAGAAAAAACGTTGTTTTGAATATATTATATGAAGTAAAACAATCCATGAAGTAATTACATTTTCACATCTGAAGATTGGAACCCAAATATCCATCCAGAAAAGTGGAAGTCCCACCCCAGACAATGATAGAAAAATACCCCATGTCACATACAGGGACATGATATAAAACCCAGTATCGGTCCACATGGAGATTATCGACAATCTGAGAAAGCATCCAAATATGCCCGAGGCATCTATAAGAAAGTGAAATAGCAGTATGTAGAATAGTAAAGCAACAGATAGAGTACCGACGTCCATTGTTCCAAATACAAATTTAAGTACCCAAAATCCTTGAACAGAGAAAAATGCTAATCATGTGAGGAGTGTGATATGTCCAAAATATAAAAAGACCATCAGACCATATCAATAAACCAGCAACATAGACCAGCATAGCTGGTTTTGAAGGTAGAGTGATAAACATTAATATATTTTTTTTCACAAGAGAAAAAACATTGTTTTGAATATATTATATGAAGTAAAGCAGTCCATGAAGTCATTACATTTTCACATCTGAAGATTGGAACCCAAATATCCATCCAGAAAAGTGGAAGTCCCACCCCAGACAGTGATAGAAAAATACCCCATGTCACATACAGGGACTTGATATAAAACCCAGTAATGGTCCACATGGAGATTATTGACAATCTGAGAAAGCATCCAAATATGCCCAAGGCATATATAATAAAGTGAAATAGTAATATGTAGAATAGTAAAGCAACAGATAGAGTACCGACGTCCATTGTTCCAAATACAAATTAAAGTACCCAAAATCCCTGAAAAGAGAAAAATGATAATCATGTGAGGAGTGTGATATGTCCAAAATATAAAAAGACCATCAGACCATATCAATAAATCAGCAACATAGACCAACATCGCTAGTTTTGAAGGCAGAGTGATAAACATTAATTATTATTTTTTCACAAGAGAAAAAACGTTGTTTTGAATATATTATATGAAGTAAAACATTCCATGAAGTCATTACATTTTCACATCTGAAGATTGGAACCCAAATATCCATCCAGAAAAGTGGAAGTCCCACCCGATACAATGATAGAAAAATACCCCATGTCACATATAGGGACATGATATAAAACCCAGTAACGGTCCACATGGAGATTATCGACAAATATGAGAAAGCATCCAAATATGCCCGAGGCATCTATAAGAAAGTGAAATAGCAGTATGTAGAATAGTAAAGCAACAGATAGAGTACCGACGTCCATTGTTCCAAATACAAATTAAAGTACCCAAAACCCTGCAACAGAGAAAAACGCTAATCATGTGAGGAGTGTGATATGTCAAAAATATAAAAAGACCATCATACCATATCAATAAACCAGCAACATAGACCAGCATCGCTAGTTTTGAAGGCAGAGTGATAACCTGTCAACACATAAAATAGTATCATAAAGCGGATACAGGAAATGTGCAGAGACATGTATTGTTGATATACGCCTCACACATAAAGCATCCATGATAGAGCAAAAATATGTATAAACCCAGGGTCGATTGTATGTTCTGGCTCGCTTGTTCCCGGAAATAAAAACCATCTGCAGAAACCCAGGCTCGCTTGTAAGATCAGGCTCGCTTGATTCCAAAATTGGTAACCATCTGTTGCATCCGAGATGTAAGGTTCATGCTCGCTTGTTTCCATTAGTAGCCCGCTACAACATCCACCCTGTTCATAGCAAAAAGGTTCCTGTAGATATACAGAGAAAGAGTATAATACGTAGACCATATAAACATGGCTTTGTATTTCAAAAAACAGGTTTAAAATAGAAATAGGGCAACATTTTTTTTTCTAAGTAAAGTTAATCTATTAACAGTGGGAATAAAATTACATCGAAGTCAAAAACATTGCCTAGACTCATGGCAAATTTGTCATCAAAAAATCAAAAAATTAAGAAGACTGCCCTCATACGGGGAAACTAGTCTTGAACGTTTAATTTACAGAATTCAAAAATATTACAAAGGTCTAGCATAGTAAAATAATCTAAAATCGGCCCAATTAAGTGGGCCGCAAAGCAAGAAAAAAAAATTAACCAAACTACTCCTTTGGCTCCTCGACGATTCGGCACCATCCTTTGGAAGGTCCAGGATCACTAGGTGCTACCTCCACAGTCATGCCACCGCTCCCCTCCTGAAGGCCCGAATGCTGGCCGGCTTTTTCTGAGCTCAGACCCGCTGGATGGGTGCATTGTTCTTCCATTTGGCCCTCCTCATGGAAAACCATAGTAATTGAAGCTATGATTCATGGGTGGTTTAGAGAGAAATTAAAGGAAAAAAGCGCAGTGCGCGTCGTGAGAGAACGTGAAGCTATGGGGAAATGAGGAGTAGGGGAGCCCATACGGTGGCCAGATCCTAGAAACTGACCCCGCCCACTTCTAGTATCTGGATAGAGACCTGCGTGATAATCACTGGATTGGGAAGTTGACTCGGTTGAGGGGCTGGAGGGAGCGCGCAGGGGTTGACCTCTAGTGCTCCCCCTGCGACAACGCATCCTTTGACGCAGGCAAGGCATGGGTGTAGTCTCAGCAGTGGGCACAAGAGGAGACGGAGAAGCAGAATTCCAAGAAACAGAGGAAGACTGACAAGGACTAGACCGAGAGAAATGCAGATATGCAGCAAGGTCTAAGCAGCAGTTCAACTCGCCACTTCTCCTTCTCGTCACAGTGAGCAGGCAGTGTAACCCAGCAACTGGCTCGTCTGAAAAACCATAGCGAAATTCCATTTTATCGACCCGACTGCAATGCAATCGAAGGACGCCCGTCATAATTAATCTCTGATCATTAATGAGAGCCGAAGGACGAATCATATTGGAGCATGCAGAATCACTAACAGGAGTGGAGGTCCAATCTTGAACAGTGTTAAAACTTAATGCGATTAGATGTGAAAACCTTGGAACTTAATTGAACCACGTTAAAACTTAATGCGATTGATATGAAATCGCCACATCCATGTCCCATCGCCTTAAATGCCATCGAATGCACCTGCATTCGGGAACAGGGCAACATTTGATTGAGGACACATGGCAGAAATTGATTGGAGCGGATCTTTGTTTGGGCCGCTCGCGCAGTGGAAATCCGGACTCGAAAAAGATTAGGGCGAATTTGATAAGAAATTCACGTCACAACTCTCCCTCCGTATGCCAGCCCAACTTCAGACCCGAAAAAGATTAGGGCAGAATTAAATCGGTTTTCGTGTCACAAAATTGGCCAACGTCAGTAGGCTATTTTGGAACGCGAATTTGGTTTGAATTTTGGTTTATCACTGTTTGAAGTCCGGCGGGCTTGACTTAAGAAAAATTTTGTTTGATCCCATCTTATAAAATTTGTGTTGGGTTTCTTTGATAATACACATATTTATAATAAATCACGGGAATACCACACTAAACATGTGGAAAAGTTATATAAATTATTAAGAACAATCATTTTTATGTAAAAATATCCAAATGTGCTTTTGGGAAATAAGAATTCGAGTATTTGGTTCATATTGTTTTAAAGGAAGGAGTGAAGTTGGAGCCTCAAAAGATGCAAGCTATTACAAAATGACCTATTCCTAAGAAAATCAAGGTCCCTAGAAAATTTTTTAGACTTACATGATATTATTGATCATTTGTTAAGAATTATGCATGCATTTCAAGTCCACTCACATATCTCTTGAATAAAATATCATTTATATGGAATGATGAGGCTACTTTGGCATTCTCTCTTTTAATGGATGCCATGTCTTCTACACCAACATCGGTTGCACCTACTTTTGGTAAAACATTCATAGTAGAGTATGAGGCACTAGGACAAGGAATTTACGTAACATTAACAAAATAAGGGATATCATTGGCTTTTAAAAGCAAGGAATTCAAAGAAAATATTTGGTGAAATCTACGTATGAAAAATAAATGGAAGCAATATTACATGCAATAAAAAATGGGGATAGTATATCATTGGGAGGTACTTTAAAGTCAAGATATACCATGATAGCATAAAATATTTTTTGAAGCTATGGATTTCATTGGAAGATTAACAAAAATGAGGAGAAAAAATGAAAAGTTTTAATTTTGAGATAATCTGCAAAAAGGGTAAGGAAAATTTAGTACATTATGCTCTTTCTAAAATAGAAGAGGCCTCAAATTTATATCCAATTACATTTTCTATTTCTAGGTGGCTAGAAGAAGCTTGCCATAATGGAAAAATGACAATAGTACTAAACAAAAATTAAAATTTATAAAGGATGGGATGAACTCTATGGAGCATTGGGAGTGAAAGAGAGATATACTTTGGTGCAAATGTAGAATATTTTTATGCACACAAGCATATTTGAATAAACAAATATTAAGGGAGTCCCATGTCTCTCTGATGGTAGGACGCAGGGTTCCTTAAAACATCTCAAGGATCAAAAAATATATTTTTGGAAGGAATGAAGAAATATATTCAAAATTTTGTAAGAGAAGGTCAGGTTTGCATAATAAATAAAAGAGAGATAGTAAAATCCCTAGGGTTACTTCAACCATTCCACATACATATTCAAAGACTAGAAGATATATCAATAGACTTTATTATAGGGTTACTGAAATATAAAGGTAAGTATTACATTTTTGTGGTCATTTATATAGACAAATTTTGTAGATTTTTTTGTAGAGCTCAAAGTACATAAAAAACAAGCCAAGTGGCAAAAGTGTCCGTGAAAGAATTTCATAGTCTTCATGGTTTTCCTAAAGTAATAGTAACAAGAAAATTTTGGAAATAATTATTTAATATGAGTGGAGAAACACTAGCTGCCATGAGTTCTACATATCAAACACAATCAAATGGTCAAACAAAAATAGTTAACAAATGTTTTTAAGGTTATCTACAACGTTACTCTTTAGAAAAGAAATCTTAATGGATGAAGTGGGTTCCTCAAGGAAGAATGGTAATATGATACTATCATACTACCTATCACACATCTACTAAAATTTCCCCATTTAAGGCCATTTATGGATATCCAACTCCTAGTATCTCATACTTTTTGCAAGATAAGTCCAAAGTATAGGAAACAGAGTCACATATGGAAAATACTAAAGAAACTTTAAAAATTATTATGGAAAACCTTCAAATGACATGAAACATGATAAAACAACAAGGGGAACAACATTGAAGTGAAAGATAATTTGAGGAGGGTAATTAGGTATTTTTTAGATTATAGCATTATAAGAAATCTTCATTCAAGAAAAAGAAGAATAAAGAATTAGCTCAAAAATGTTATGGCCCTAAATAATTATTCATAGGATTGCACAAGTGGTATAGAAGTTATATTTTCCTTCTTCTTGCATTCATAATGTTTTTCATGTATCTTGCCTAAAAAAGGTTTTGGAAAAAAATATGCCAATGTAAATAGAACTTCCAAAATTAGATGAAGAATGAAAGTTGATTCTTGAACCACAAAAAGTTATAGATAAACATTCTGTATCTCTTTGACATATAACCATTATGAAGTACCTAATCAAGTGGAAGAATATTCCTCTAGAGGAAGGTACATGCTAAAATGATCAATTCGTGATGAAATACCCACAACTAAAGGGTTCGTTTGAAGTTTTGACAAAGGTTTTGTTATATGTTTTATATAACGCGCAATGGAATAATTTTATTGTTTTTTAAGGTCCCACACAGTGATCAAATTTGAAGGGTAGGTCTGAATTTCAATTAGAAGGGCATATATCTATGTTTCCCTTCCATAATGAAAAGCTTAAAAAAAAAACCTTTTCAATTGACCACAATGAATTATTTTTACATTTCATTTTCAGAAAGACAAAACCATCAATCTTTATATTAATAAAATACTGTTACATATACAACAATGAAGAAGGCTCCATCTTTCATTGCTTAAATATCTCATTGGCAATGTCAACATAAGTCTTGAAGACACTATTATAAGAGTTTGGATACATACCACAGGGATATAGGAGATTCTTATGTGTCAGATTGTGTAATGCAATTTTGACTTTGTCTCACAAGGAGCAGCAGCATGGAGGTCTGGATTTTTCTTATAGAACTTTTTTATTATTATTTGAAACATTGTTTATAGATATGAAGACAACAATGAAATTATGAGCATGGTGGACAATTATTCAATCTCATGATGCCAAACCATGATGATGTAAGTTTGGAATTTAACATTTTTACATGTTAAAGACAAATAGTCAAAATCAATGACAACTTAGTATGCCATAATTAATAATCATTCCCTGTTCACTTTTGTTAATAGGTTTATGTCACACGATGATCTCTCTTCTCTGGCATTTACTTGTATTGAAGATTACTATTCTAGGAATAAGGAGTTATTTTCTCCAAAAATAACCCTAGCCAAACATTGACAATGCATCAAGGATATCTTTCTATGCTCCATAAGTACATATGTCCTACTTCTAAATCATGTCTTGGAAGTGGTTGTTTTGCTGGAAATTATTCACCAGTTGGTTTCATACCAAAGTCTTTTTCTCATTTTCAACATCCAATACATGAAAAAGATAATGGTTTAAAACAACATAAATATTTGAAATTTTGCAAGAATTGTCTGGCACACTTTGAATATGAATTTTGAAGTCAAGTGCATGATGCTATATAGGATCAAGTGTCATTTTGAATACCAAATGTTTCACGAGAAACTTCTCAACATGCTACCCTGCAGTAAGGATTAAATGAAAATATTGCATCAACTATTTCCATAATAAAAGTGCACCTCGGCCATAAGACTAAACAACTACAAATGTTGTAGATCTAACAAGACCACACAATCAAATGTATTCCACAAGGCCAATACTATATGAAAAATGAAAAGGAGTTTGCAACCAAAAATACCTTAGGAAACTAATTCAATTAGATACAACAAACCATCAACAAAAAGGAAAACCAACCTACTCAAAAGGCAAGCGTTTACCTTCTTTGACAAAATTTTGAGTTCCGAAACAAGGGCCTATATTGTCTTGTCAATGCCCCTAGTAATTTGAACGGGGTTTGCACCTACTGCAACAACCTAAACAAAGAGGTTTCATTTCAAATTATTTTCCACAAATTTAAGATACAACCATTGTCAGTTTTGTATTTCCTAACAAGCTCATAAATTTTGATAGAAGAACCAAATTTTTTTAATACCTGATAGAAATTTTTTCACTCAAAAACTATCTTAGACTCAATAAGCCCAAACCAAAACTAAAAAACCAAACACCATAAGACCCTACAAAAATGAATAGATGATCTTAATCCAGTACTATCGACAAAAAGTTACCTTTACACCCTCACTTATTAAACCCTGTGCTGTTGAATTTTAACTTCAAATGCTGCAGCAGAAGGATGGATGCAGCAGCAACATTTTTTTTTGGAGGTTGCTTGCATGCCATCCAGAAATTTATTTCAGCATTTAAAATTCCTGCAAGTTTCTTTTGTAGACGGCCGCAGCCATATTTCTGTACATGATTGTATTTAAACACAACAACCAGCATTAACACAATTCACCAACCAGAAATTAAACAAACATAAATTTACCCTCCAGTTTTGTAAATTCAAAAGGAGGACACGTGGAGCATTAATATTGGAACGCATGAAATTGAAGGGAATCTGCAAACCTGAAAACCAGACCCGAATTTTTTATAAGGCACATTAGATTGAGAATTCGCGTTACAAATTAGGCAAACATCAGAATCCCATTTTGGAACACGAATTTGGTTTGAAATTCAATCTATTCAGACTTTTGAAGTCCGAAGAAAAGGGTTCTTTAATGTTTTTATAGTTTAATTTTATGTATGCTTTAATATATACATATGTTTTAAACATATGTTATATATACATCATATGCGAAATGAAAGGTGGGCCATAGAATTTAGTTTTAATTTTATTTTTTTTTAAAAGAGGGTTTATTATAATATGTTTTATATGTTACAACATATAAAAATAAAAAGGACAAAAAATCTTGGTAGTTTTTTTTATAGACAATACGTAAATTTTTTATTACACAGCAGTGTGTAAAAAGTGAAAGAATGAGTGTAACTTTTTAAGTGTGTATGCACAGCAGTGCGAAAGTGAAAAACACAACAGAGTGTTTTAGAGACAGAGTATGTTTGTTTTGAACAGACAGTGAGTTGGTTTTATGCATTGCGTTTTGTAGCAGTCATAATTTTGTAATCCCTCTCAGTGAGGAAGAAGTGTAATAGTTTTTTTTTGAGTTATTGAAGGGAATATAAGTTTGTTTTCAAAGTATTGAAACTTTGTCTCCTGTCAAAGAAATTTTTATTTTCTCTGTGTTAGAGGAAGGGAGATTTATTCTCCATTCATTGTTCTGTAATTTTTCAATATTCCAACATGTGCAAGAACAACAGATGTTGTGGTTCCATCCCCAACTAAATCATTTGTCTTTGCCGCAGCTTGCCTTACCAACTTGGCCCCAATATTTTCAACTGGGTCCTCTAATTCAACCAATAAAAAGGCCAAAACCATAGCATTGAGATACATTTCATTACACTGTCAATAACAATAAAATTTGACTCGGCCATAACCCTTTCCTTTTATTGTTGTGAAAAGATTTATGCATTACTCTAATGTGGCTAGTCCATAGGCCAAGTAGACCACTGGGTAACAAATATGTTTCCTTTCACCTTTGAGTTTTCAAATTATGCCTACCAAATCTAAGACATTTAAGAGGGGGAACTAATACAAAGTTAAAAATAAAACCATAGCACACATCTACAAATTACCTCCTTAACTACTTTCACACCATCATTAACTATTTTCGGAGAACCATGCTTTCTCTCCAAGACAAAATTTTGCCCCTCGCCCCAAGGGTGACTCCAGCAAGATCAGCAAGTTTGTTCACACCACCTGCAAGACAAACTGACAATGCTTTCAGTAAGTGTGCAATTGAATACCAGACCATATGCCAAAAAAACCCTCCATGAAAAATTAAAATAACACATTAAAATCGAATATAAGTGGACAAGTAAAGATCCACCGCAGTGAAGTTTCACGTGCAGGTGACCTTCCTTTAAACATAATTTTTTCTCTGACCTGCAATTTTTTTGTCATTGAGCCATCCTTGTTGAAGTACAACTCCTTTTCCATAGCTCTTGTATTAAATACCTTCTCTCTGTCGCGTAATCTCAGAGTCCCTCTTCTGCTTGAGCAATTAAAGGAAATGGGTGAAAAAACTGAAAGAGAAGACAATTGTCTGCCATAATTATCAAACATTGCACCCAACTTCTTCCCCTTTCCACTGTTACCCAATGAGGTAGATGTGGAAATTGTTGTCATACTGCCCATAGCAGAGGCCATCTTCTCTTACCCTGAATATATAATTAAAAGATCTTCATATTAGTATGAACCTTAAAAAACATGACTCCCATTGATAAAAACCACTTTTAAGTTGTAACAGGAAAACTAAACAACTATCGCAACTTTTGGAAACTTCTGGAGCATTAAGAGAGAAACAAACAAAGAGAAATACAACCACAATCCTCATTTTAATGAGACCGGACTATATATTTGCATTAAGATAATAGAAAGAAATCACGACTATATTAAGGCCAGCACAAAATAATCTTTAACCAGTGTCTCTCGCGGCCTTCAGGTTGCCATGCTAGAGGTTGCATATTTTTAATTTAAATTCTTGACCTCTCGTGCCCATCTATGAATGCATCCAATGGGATATCTACATCAAATGCTCCTTTATATCCCGAAAAACAAATTCCCTACTACAAGAGCACCAGTATTGATGGATCACCCCACACCATCCCACCCACTAGAAACGGTGAAAAAGGAAACCCGAGAAAACTTTTGAAATATCTCAAGATGACTATATGGGTGGTTCTTATGAATCAACCAACCATTCAAAACATGCTCATCAATCCAAACCATGAGTATTATGTGACGATATTCAAGCAGCCACTGAATCGGATTTCTGAAGCTATGTTAGAGAAACCCTAAACTCTCACTAAAAATAGGTGAAATGTGGCACCAGTCAGAGATTGACATGTGCCATTTGGTAAAAGTGGTAGACAATTGGCATGCTCAAACAACGAGGTGATGCAGGAATGACATGAGGGAGAAAATCTCATAAAAGCCCCAAATCTGGAGAACTAAAGCTCATCACCAACCTTAGATTAACAACTTTACATGACGTAACCTATGAAATTGTAAATGGAGAAATCATAGTAACAATAAAGTGACCTATGTAACAATAAAGTTGGATTCATCCTGGGAGTGGTAATGGGAAAAATCATAGTAAACAACAAGAAACATGCATATTTGCTTACAATCAAATAGATGAAAAAACACATACAAAAAACCTAGATAATAATCATGAACAAGCTTAATATTGAATTATGAACTGTAAAGGAACTTACAAAATGTGACATTACAAACTTGGTCAAGTGCACAAGCAAAAATACCCTGGACATGACCCTGGTTGACAAGTTGTATTGCTCATGATGCAAGAGGATTTGTACCTGCACTGCCAAGTCAATCAAAATCCATCATTATCTATACAATAAATACAAGTAATTGATGTAGTATTCTTTACTCTAAGATGCATTCTTATGATAATGTTAGAACATATGTTGAAAATGTCAAAACATACCCGAATAAGCTCCTCTTCATTTCAAGAACAATTTATTGGAGTCGCATGAACTTGGAACAAGCCTCCCATGATCTGAAAGAGTAGCAACTAAGTCAACAGTGACTTTTTTGTTGCTACGCTGGATTGAGGAAGGTTTGCTCCAATATTAAATCGCTCCAATAAATTATTCTCTACTAAATAGGGCCAACCAAGTGAAGGTGGAAGCTCTTATGGCCCCTCCCCCCCCCCCCCCTCACATCACTCTCAATTCCCCAATACCCAATATATATTTCATTTTTTACTTTCATGAGCATAAAAAAAATATTCAATAACTAATAAAAAAACAATTCAACAAAAAGTACGCAAGGAAACATTGCAATTAATGCTTGACATAAAAATAGTATGATAAATGAGTTTTTTATATAACGCAAAAAACGTTCCAAGAATGGTAACGTTTGTCTTATAATAATACAATATTTTACATTATCAAATTTTATTTTTCTTCTTCCTATTTCTAAAGCTCCTAATTACATCATCAATATCATCATGCTCTACTCCTGTTTCGTGCCCTTCGACCCGCACTGCTGACCTAGTTGCGTAGTCACAATGTCTGGTCTCATCCAGTGACGGGGCATCACCTACAAAAACAGATAATATTAAATTTTAAATGTCATTTTTAAATATGATTGAAATAGTTCGGTAATATTGATAAAAAAAATTGCAATGAGATTATTTACTTGGTGCACCAGTTGTCGCCGCTGACCTAGTTGCGTAGTCACGATGTCTGGTCTCATCCAGTGATGGGGCATCGCGTACAAAAACAGATAATATTAAATTTTAATTGTCAGTTTTTAAATATCATTGAACTAGATCAATAATATTAATAAAAAAAATTGCAATGAGATTATTTACCTGGTGCACCAGTTGTCGCCGCTGACCTAGTTGCGTAGTCACGATGTCTGGTCTCATCCAGTGATGGGGCATTGCGTACAAAAATAGATAATATTAAATTTTAATTGTTAGTTTTTAAATATCATTGAACTAGTTCGGTAATATTAATAAAAAAAATTGCAATGAGATTATTTACCTCGTGCACCAGTTGTCGCTGCTGACCTAGTTGCGTAGTCACGATGTCTGGTCTCATCCAGTGACGGGGCATCGCCTACAAAAATAGATAATATTAAATTTTAATTGTCAGTTTTTAAATATTTTTGAACTAGTTCGGTAATATTAATAAAAAAAATTTCAATGAGATTATTTACCTGGTGCACCAGTTGTCGCCGTTGGGACTGTTGCCCTGTCTTCCTCTCTGGTGGTAAGATCCTCAAGGGAAACATTCTCTATCATTTAAACAAAAAACGTTATAAGGACAACCATCAAGGTATAATTAGAAAAAATTATAAGTGGAAATTAATTACCGTCATGGCCCTCACTGATAGTAGCATTGTCGGCCTGGTCCCCACTACAATGATCAGGTTGCATGTGAGGATCATCTACATCTGGCTCTAAAACTGGGTTATTTTCCTCGTCGGTAGTGCTGCTCCCCTGATTTAAACAAAGTTGTTAGAAATTAAATTTATGGATGAAAACAAACATATTGAAAGGTTAATGTTTTACCTTATCAGGCATTCTGGATCTTGGGACCTGCCCCAAGCTTCTGCGACATTCAACTATGGCTTGATAGCCGAAATGGAAAGCGATATTTTTATCTTCCTCTGTAGTTTCTGTTCCGAAGTCATCACCCTACATTACATATGATTGTGTATTTTTAATCATATTTGATAGGATTACAAAAACATTGGAAGGCGATACAATTAATTATAAGATGTTTAGCTACTTAATTACAATTCTTGCAGCTAATTTCAAATCGCTGCCCTGGCCTAGCTTTTGATGGCCCTTCTTTTCAATACTAGCTTTGGTTGCCTTTGAGGTGTCAGGAAACCTAGCATCAAAATATTGAAGTCAGATGTGACGTAGCACACTTTTATTTTAGACATAGAGAAAATTAAAGCTATTGAATTAAAGTTGTAATTTACATTGCGGGTCCAATTGGCATTTTTCCTTATTTCTTTGCCCTTTTCTCTTTTCTGTCATGGATGAGTGCTCTCCACTCACTCTCTGGAACTGTGAGAGAACGCTCGTATCTAGGGTTTAATTGCAATTGTGTCCTATACGTGTCCCTGGTATATTTCAAATATTTTCCGGCTACCTAAGCCACCACTGTTCTGTCAAATGTGCCGACCCCAAAAAGGGCTTCTAGATAATCTAGAAGTTCTTTTTTCAGGTTGGAATTCTGGGAATTCCACCCTGTGCGTATGGTTGGGCCAAAAATTACCAACGCATGGCTCTCCAAAAACCTGTAGAACTCATTGTTTCCTACACAGGAAAAAAAAGATATTATCATTAATTTAAAAATAAAAATCATGATAAATATGTTTTAGATAAAGTACATGAAGTAGTTAAAATATTAAAATTTACCTGGGAGTTGTACGTGCTTTATAGGGACACCTTCATCGTTCACCAACAACGTGACATTAATGGTCCCTGTGGAGCTGACACATGTAGCTCCAGGAAACACAATAATGTAGTTGGCCATATCAACCTCATCATTGCCAACACGTTCAGCAGTTGGCTGGGTGTCTGCTTGCGCAGGGTGTGTTTCTTGGCTAGAACCTAAAGGAGTAGAAGGTGTACGAGAGGGTTGCTGGGCAATCTCTTGCCCTTGTGTCCCACTACCACCAACACCGGGTTCAGCAAGTGCCAGAAAACGCTACATAAAAAAGAACTTTTTGTTAGTTTAGTCAATGTAAAAATTAAAAATCAAACTATCACAATTCATCTCATGCAGAACAAAAAAAATATCCTTTTGAATTTTTATTATTACCTGATATGTTTCTAGCTGGATCATAAGTTTTTTTATCCTCTCTTTTGTTTCAGGTGTTTGAGGCGCGTCTATCAAAGTATTAAATTCCGACCTTGCATCTCGTGCCTTTTTTCACAACAAGAACACTGGAGATAGGGATGAAGAAAGCTCTTCCTCAAAGAGGGAATCATCAGGCGTACCATGGCTAGGTGTCTACATATTTGAACAAAATTAATATTATTTCAATTATGTAAATAACTAAAATACCTGAAGATAGAGCAATTTTGGCACTTTACATGTTCTTCCGCTGGCCTCTTTCCGCGATCATCCCGTCTCGGGGTTGTTCCTGCACTGCTCTGATCAGTCTGCCACATTGCAATAAATTATAAATGTAAAAACTTGAAAACAATATCTAACTTGAAAACACAAAATGAAAACTGAAATAATTTCTAATAAGACACCGGAAGACAGAGTTAGAGTTTCAAATATGCCTTGCATTGAATTTAGTCTTGGAAACATGTCATTGCATATTAAGGCACCCAAACAAGAGACGAGTTGACAATGAAGACCTTATTGAATATATTGTTGGAGCAACTTCTAGTAAACTTGTTGTGAAGACCTTGAGGACATTTTTGGAGCAACATTGTTGAAGCTGATGGTATAGCATTGTTGGAGACGATCTTGAAGGGCCTTGAAGTGAAGCTTTTGGAGCAACTATTGAAAATCCTTAGAGCATTTAAGTAAGGCACTTTCTATCTTCCATCACCTTTTTCCTTTCAATATCCTTTAAATGATTTTGTTGATATTTAATGTTTGAAATCATGTTATAATTCCTTTATTATATGTGTTTGGGGACTTTCCCTTTGAAATTACCCAAAAATACCCTGGCAATTTTATCTTCAGGATGCATGTTTGACCCTATTGTTCAATATTTTGATTGATAGTAGTAAACATAGAGAGTTAGGGGGCTCTTGACTTGGTTTGGTTGGGCCATTAGATCCCTAACATCTACTAGGGAGAACCCCCTTGAGTTGGAGGAGAGCTAGCCCGAAGTGAAAAGAGGTTGGTGAGGTGACAATGGGGCTATTGAATTACACATGGTATCACACTTTAGCTTTAGGACTTTATCTTGAGAAGTGTGAGATTTTGCTATATCAATTCTCAAATTTTTTACAACACTATTGTTAAGAACTAATAAGAAGTGATGTTGAGGGGTTTTTGGGTATAAGAAACAATACCATTTAAAAAATAGGGTTGTCAGTCCTTGGCATTCCTTCACCTGGGCCTCGGGGCACACTAGAATAATTTCACACTAAACCATGCAAACTTAAAAGTAACTTAATAGATCCATAAAGTAATAATAATCATAATTCCTAATTTCCTATTATACGATATGATGCAAATTATTCAAACATGAAGCAATGAAGACATGAAATGTCTGAATTTCAAGATTGATGAACCAATACAAGAAGTTAGAAACTTCAACTTTGATTCAATACTCAGTGTCCTAACTCCAGGAAGGAATCTAGTTTGTAGTACAGAACATGTATTGTGTATTATCAATTCTTAATTGAGAGAAACTAAAGGACATCTACCTCATCAATTCCTTCCCATTTTGTGTTTTTATGTTATATTCCTTATAAAAGTGTCAAATTTCTCTCAAAGTAAGCAACCATTGAATAAAATAAAAAATAGTTGAGATATGATTGAGAAATGGTCATTTATTTCTTGAAAGGATCTTCACAATTTCTTTGGTTGTTTTTCATCTCAAGAAACGAGAAATGACCTAAGAAACTATCGTGATGTAATATAAGAAACAACACGGTGCAATGGCCATTTTCAAAGCCAAATGATGTCCATTGAGGACATGGCCTTTATTTGGTTCCTGTTTCAAACGAGTTTCAGGTAGAAATGGAACTTTGTTGTACCATTTCTAGTAGTAAAAGGGAAAACCTTCTTTTTCCATGGCAAATAATTTACCTTTCCTTTTTCAAGATAATCTAAATCACAAAAAATATGAACTATACTGCACACATTCTTGGATAATGTGAAAGTGGAAAAGGAATACCCTACACGAGTGATGCACACATGTACATTTGAACACTAATAGATTTTTGTAGTTGAAATGCAATGCTTGTTTTCATTTAAATGTAGGGTTTTTAAAGCAGGGAGAAATAATGGTTGCCAAATTAATAAGTGTTTCTTTAGGAAAAATTTAAATCTTGTATTGGGTGATGAAGATAATAGAGGGTATTGAATCTTGATTCTTGACATCTAGAGAGAACCCTATAGCCTAACACAATCCAATGGAATTGACCAAAAAAATCCAAATAAAGTCAACCCTACTATAGGAGGAAGGGCCTGCAGTAAGAACTTACCATTTTGCAAGAGTTGAGGGTGAACGTTGTTCTGCAAGAGCTGAGGGCGAACACTGAGGGCGAATGATGTTCTCCAAGAGCTGAGGGCGAATGCTGAGGGCGAATGCTGTTCTGCAAGAGCTGAGGGCGAATGCTATTCTGCAAGAGCTGAGGGCGAATGCTGAGGGTGAATGTTGTTTTGTAAGAGCTGAGGGCGAATGCTGAGGGAGAATGCTATTTTGCAAGAGCTGAGGGTGAATTCAGAGGGAAAATGCTGTTCTGCAAGAGCTGAGGGCGAATGCTGAGGGCGAACAGTAATATATTTTTGTAGTTGAAATGAAATGCTTGTTTTCATTTAAATGTAGGGTTTTTAAAGTAGGGAGAAATAATGGCTACCAAATTAATAAGCGTTTCTTTGGGAAAAATTTAAATCTTGTATTGGGTGATGAAGATGATAGAGGGTATTGAATCTTGATTCTTGACATCTAGAGAGAACCCTACAGCCTACCACAATTCAATGGAATTGACCAAAAAAACCCAAATAGAGTAAACCGTACTATAGGAGGAAGGGCGTGCAGTAAGAACTTACCATTTTTCAAGAGCTGAGGGTGAATGTTGTTTTGCAAGAGCTGAGGGCAAACGCTGAGGGCGAATGCTGTTCTATAAGAGCTCAGGGCGAATGTTGAGGGCGAATGCTGTTCTGTAAGAGCTCAGGGCGAATGCTGAGGGCAAATGCTGTTATGCAAGAGCTCAGGGTGAATGCTGAGGGCGAATGTTGTTCTGCAAGAGCTGAGGGCGAATGCTGTTCTGCAAGAGCTGAGGACGAATGCTGAGGGCAAATGCTGTTCTACAAGAGCTGAGGGCGAATGATGTTCTGCAAGAGCGGAGGGTGAATGCGTGCGTGATATCAGACATTAATGTAGCTATTGCGATGGATATAAGTTTCGTATTTTTAATAAAATCATTTTTATGTAGCGCGCTTATAAGTTTCATATTTTTATGTAGCGCACATATAAGTGTCATTATACCGATGGCGAAAAAAGCGTCGCTATTGCGACGGATGCCTCCAAACGTCGCAATTGCGACACTTAGACATTGTGTCGCACTTGCGACGTTTGGAGGCAGCCGTCGCAATAGCGACGCTTTGGGGCATAGTGTGGCAATTGCGACGTCTTCCTCCAAACGTCGCAATTGTGACACTTTTTATAAGTGTCGGTATTTAGACACTTTTCTATAAACGTTAGTATAGCGACAGTTTCAGGTGGGATTGAAAAAATTTGGGGAAATTTCCGACATTTGGTCAAAAGCGTCGGAACCAAGTGTTGGAATTTCCCCCAAATGTAGTAGTGCACGTTGAAGAAGAGTACTGCTTTCCATCCACAAACAGATGGCCAAATAGAGGTAGTGAATAGAACCATTGTACATCTTTTGAGATGTTATTGCAGCAAGCATCCCAAGCTTTGGGATGAGCACTTGCATTACATTCAACATGCTTACAACTGGGCCAAGCACTCATCTACAAATACTTCACCTTTTGAAGCTTGTTTTGGGTATTTGCCCAAGTCACCTTTAGATTTAATTCTTGAGAAGGATGTGGCCATTGATGGGCATAGTGACATTGAAAAAGCTCACATGTTCATTGAAATAATTCAGCTCATACATCGTCAGGTTCAAGGACAACTTGAAAAAAGTCAAAGCAAGTACAAGGAGAGGCATGATAAGCACATAGTTGATCATAAGTTTCAAGAAGGGGATGAGGTATGGCTGCATATTAGTAAGGAAAGAATGCAAGGAGAAGGTAAAAAGTTGAAGCCTATTCGTTATGGTCCATTCAAGATCCTTAAAAAGGTTGGAAATAATGCATTTCAACTAGATTTTCCTTCATATATGCAAATGTATTCCGTTGTGAATGTGGAAAATTTACGTTTGCATGAACCTCCTTTAATTGCTGATTATGAAAGTGACATTCAGCTGCCATCCATAGAGGATTTATCGCTAGAATTTTTGGATGAGTTGAAAGAGGATACTATCGTTGACAAAATGACACGCACTTCGAGGAGGGGAAATGTTGATTATGTTCGGGTTGGTCTTAAAGGCAGCAAACCAAGTAAGGTAAAGTGGATTGAGGTGGAAAAGGTGAGGGATTTGTACCCTCATCTTCTTAACAGGTAATTGAAGGATTTTGGGGTTCAAAAGCTTCCCAATAGGGAGGTGTGATTAGGTGATCATGTCCAAGAGGGAAATAATGCTCAAAATTGGTAACAAATTGATCGACCGGATATAATTCGTCGTTGTGATCCTTGCACCACAAATGACACTCAAATCTGATGTCGGATGTGAAAGATATTCAAGTTTTAAGTTGTCCAATAACCTTCAAACCAACACCTTTGAACTCAAATTTATGTCATCTTCAGAAAAATTAATCAATGGAAAGTTTCATTTTTTTAAAGGGTGTTTGAAAGCCTATCAGAGGGTGCCATGTGGCCCCAGGCCAAAGGTTAATTTACTATTTGAAAAAATTGTTGGTGGGCAGCCCTGACCCGAGCTGAACGCATTCGGGTCAGTCAGGCCTGACCCGACCCGAACGATCACGGGCCACCTTGAACGAGTCTACGTGCAGAAGAATGGGCGGAGGTCATTTGAACATTGAGCAAGTTCTGAATGCGTTGAGTCAGTTGGGCGGAGGACGACCCAACCCGAACGTGTTTGGGTCACGTTAAAGCGGGCTCGTGCAGGAACGGTGGAGAGGAAAGTTAAAAGGGGCTAGCCCCCTGTAGTAAGCCCTCGTCCAAAGGACCATGTCACGATGCAACCAGGAGCTAAGTCCATCAAACCGGTGGAGTTTTGGCTAGCCCCCACAGTGTTAGCCCTCGACAGCACCCAAAATCTAACAGTTAAATTTAATGTTTCCACTAAATTTGGGTGAGGTTCTGCCATTTCAGGGTGGACTGCTATTTCTGGTGCTCCTAACTGGAGTTATCAAAATTTGATGCAGTTTTTTTTAGCAAGATTGGGAAAAATACTGTTTTTGCCTTAACTTCTTCATTATTGAACCTTTTTGGACAAAATTTTAGTCAATTTCGACTATTATGAGCATTCTGGAGCCATTGAGATAGGTTGCAAAGCCAATAGAGGTGTCTTTCAGACATTTTTTTCTTCAAGGAAGCTTGGAGGGCCATCAGGGCCATGGGGGAAATCAATCTGCATTGGACTACACTTCATTGTTTTAGGTGAAATAAAAGTCATTCTTAGCTTATTTATGCCTTTTGAATTCATTTTCACAGCTGGTTTGGTCTGTTTAGGATTTTTTCTCACTGTATTACCAATTTTAGCATCATAATATATCAAGGACATGCCCATTGGGAGCCTTGGACCCGACAGATGTAGCCCAGGAGGGATGAATTGCCTCATCATGTTGTTGTGTGTTTATGGTGAAGTTATTCTGCTTTGTATTTCAGATTGAAGTTTTTAAATAGTAAATTTAAACAACATTCCCTCACACTTAAATTCATAAACAGTTACCAATAACACTTTGTTTTACTTGCAAGACCTTACAAACACTTTGCACACTTAATTTAATGGAAATGAATACTTTGAACAGTAGTAAAAATACTTTCATTTTCAGATCACTTATCCAACACTCCGAGGAAGAATGTCTTTCAAACATCCAAACAAGGTCTAGTAGAAAATAGTAAACCACCTCCAATGTCCAAGTGCATCATGGAAGAGCATGGGCCAACCATACACTATGCACCTCACATCTTTCTTTCCCATTGTATGGAACTTTCCAATCCTAATGAAATGAGTGGTTGTGGACCCTGAAGGTACATCATATGAAAAAATTGTGGCCATTGGAAGTTCAAGGTCTTCCAAATCTGTTTATTTGTGCCAAATTTAATTCCAATCGATTGCACAATGTAATCAAGTCAATAGTCTGCATGTTGGCCATGCTGAATAAAATATATGCATATTAAATAAATAATAGACAAATACAAACTTCTTTTTCTTGTTGAACATGTAGGATGTGGATATGTAATAAAGGGTATTCTAATTAAATCTCGAGGATTGATTTGAATCATGGAAGGGATTTATCTGCTTGAAACTGATGTTACACGGCAGCAAAGTAACCATTGATCCAATTAGCATTTAGGGGGTGAATCCAATATTTAAATGATGGTTCTTCCATATGTTTAATGTTGGTATTTCTTTTTCCATACTTGCTATATTCATCAACTAGAGCACTCTCTTAGCCTAGGACTTCTGATATGCAATAACAAGCACTTTGTATTTTAGCACGAAGCATGCTTCAACAACAGAAGAAGGTACCAAAATGGAGTGATACAAGTTCATATTGTTTTTAATTCAAAAGTATAAAAACATTTTCATTATGATTAATTTTGTTCATATTTTCCTTTCATTAATCTTATGATATAAGTCATGAGTTTATCTTCTTTGATAGATTTCTATCATCTTCCTTTCTTCCCTTTTGCTACTTGAAAAAGAAAATGATTTGTCATATCAAGCTGTCTGGAGAAAAATATGTAATCAGATATTTTCAACACTTGAATCACAAGTAATGATACAAATATACACAATAAACAAGAATCACAAGATCATGTTAAGGATGTAGGAAAATGTAACTAGTTTCAGTCTTCATAATTTTCATTTGACTCATATGTGTATCAAAAGATGAAAAAGAAGATTATTTTGTAAAGCATGGGTTTCATGTTCAAGTCTTTTTTCAATTAGGTCAAGCATTCTATTAATGCTGCTAGGACATACATAAGTCAAAGAGTCAAATTTTGAAAAAGACCCTATTAGGCACTTGTATAAAGAAAATAATTATTATTTTGTCTCTAGAATAGTCTAGAGAGATCCCAAGACCAATTCGGCCAACTATGTTGAAGTAAACCTTGAGAGGGCTATTTGAACCTCTTAGAAAGGCTATTTAAATGAGGAACTTCAATCACATTTGATACACACATCTCACATTCGATATGCAATTGGAAATGATGTGAGAAGGCCTTGGAAGGCAAGGAAAACCCTAACAAAGGAGCAAGAAACCCTAGCGATGTTCGATCTTTGAGATTATTTCTATTACAACTCACACGTGCGAAGCAATTAGAGTGTCTAGATACTTTACAATTATGATAATTGCAGGAAAAGTAGAAAATATTTTTTCAGAGGTCGAAAGGCTAGTCTAGCCTTGATTTGAAGATATTTTTCTTTGTTGACCTTAGAAAGTCTATTTTGTCTTGGATAAGACCTATTTGATTGTTGGCTTGGTTCTTGGTGGATGTCCTATTTTGGTCTTGAGTCCTGGAAGTCTTATTTGAATTGATTCTATAAGAAGATAATTTTTTCCTGGGTTTTCCCTTGGAGGGGTTTTACCCTATTTTGGAGCCTATATCTTGTGTCCTTCTTTCTTGTTTGTGATCTTCAGTGTTTGGAAAATTATTTGATGATAAAAACATAATAATAATATTAAAGAAGAAAAGATAAATGAATATCACAAGTAATTTTTCAAGATAAGAGAAGTTTGTATTCTTGTTTCCATAATAAATTTATCAACATGGTATTAGAGCTAAGGTCAAGGTCATAGGTAGCTGTAATATCACTATTGTTTTAATTAAAAAGGGTTTCCAAGTCAAGAAAAAGATGTTGTTTGTGAATTTTTTGAAGCCTGAATTAATCAAGAGCAAAGCAAAGTAAGAGAAGAAGGCTGAACGTGGGATCAAAGGAAAGTTTGGGCACTCAAATACCTCTATGAACAAGACCATTTTTTTGTCAGATCTACCTCGGGAGGGTCTGAGGGCTAGCATAAGGCTGGAAAGGCAGCTAAAAAATCCGAAAATTTGTGCTACAAATTCAAGGGTTCTAGAGTATTTGAAGAGGCCTAGAAACCTCTAGAGGCAACTCGATAAGAGACCTAACCTAGGTCACAGGTTCTGCCTTACTTGTCAAGAAAGGTGAGTTATTTAGTCTTAATTTTGGAAGGCCTACAGTGGCTTAGAAGTAGAACTTTAAGCCAGGGAATAATTCACCTAGAAATTAAAAGGAGATTGCAAGTTGGAGTGGAATTTTAAGCCTAGTCTTAAGATTTTTGCAGTGAGTGTTGTAAGCCCTAACCAGAGGGTCGAAGTTGCAGAGTATTTGCATAGATTAATAGCCTTAATATAAGTACCAAATCTATTGTTAAAGCAATGAATTACATATATGTTGATGAGAAGGAATCCATAATTATTTGGAATAGAATAAGGTTGTGTTAGAAATACCGTAGTGGTAACTACAGTGAACCCTAACTAGAAGACAAAAGGAGAAACACGTTGGCATCTTAGTCTTGGGACCATTTAAAAAAAGCCTAAAATTGAAGTGAACCTTAAAGGCATCATCAAATTCAAGTAAGTTTTGTATTGCTCTCTATGTCTCAAGCATCTAATACTATGTCTTCATTCCACAAAGAAAGTAATAATCTTGATGGGACATCCAACTTCCAAGCATGGAAGAATATGATAGATCTTATCCTCATATAAAATGATGTCATGGACCATGTCCTAGAAAAATTTGCAGAACTAGATAAGAGAAATTCCAAATACTGGAACAAATACTTCAAGGATGAAACAAGGGATCAAAGAATCCTTATTGAATCGATAAAGGACCACCTTATTCCATTTGTTGTAGAATTGGATAAAGAAAAATATATCTATGACAAGTTGACTAAGATATATGTAGTAAGCACTTCACGACAGAAGATATCTTTGAGGAGTCACTTATACAAGGCAAAGCTACCCTTTGATGAAGACATCTCCTCATATCAGTTGAGGGATCAACTCCAAGCTCTTGTAGAAATTGTTTCAGATGCAAAATTGACAACCTATGTGCTCAATGCTCTACCTCCAGAATGGAAGAATTTTGTGACTATTATCTACTCATGGAAAGACAATCCAATATTATTTTTGGTCTCAATGCATCTTGGAAGAGACTAAATTGAAGGAAAAGGACAACATTGATCCCAATGGTAAGTCTCAAGCCTTTGCTGCTAAAGTAAAGAAGTTGAAGAAATGAAGTTTGGGAAGTTCAAACCTCGTCAAAAGAATATTATTATATCCAAAATACAATTATTTGAATGTAATGATTATGGACACTTCAAGAGAGACTATCCTAAGAATCCTTAAAGGAAAGGGATGGAGCTCATGTAGTTGAAGAAGGAAAAGAACCTGAAAAGAAGCCTAAGGTTGAAGATCCCAAGGATCTCTTCTATTAGCTCCATCATAATGAGGTTCACAGTTTGGAGAGTAGATCATGTAGAAGTATTAATTTTGGCATCATAGATAGCATCATATGAAAATGAAGAATTTAGGTATTCATAAAAGAAGTCATCTAGCAATAGGACCAATGCATGCATCAACTCTTTGTATCATGTCATAGCAAGAGAGGATCTCAAAGATAATATACAAGAAAGAAATCATGGGATATTATTCAATTTGTAGAAGAATAATCATGATGACATTGCAAGAATATTCTATACTTTCAGACTTTGAGAGCAAGTTTCCTAACAGTTTGCAGGTACAATTCAACATGGAGGAAATCTCATCTTTGAGATAACAAGCAATTTTGGACTAGATGGCTAGCTGAAGAAAGAGGTATGCATGAATTTGAATTATTTTTTAGTAAATTTGATTCATGCTTTCAGATATTATAGGAGGAGAAAGTTGCGGGAATATGCCTTGTTGCATAAGCATGATTTGTTTTGAAGTTTAGAATTTGTCAGTTGAAGACATGATAATTGAGCATGAAGATCAACATTTCATATGGTCTCTTAAGGTATGGAATACTACTAAATTTAGAGGGAATTCAATAAACTCTAATAGATGTGACTTGTTTGAAATCCACGTTGATAAGTGGATGGCTAGGAGTATGTAAAACTTAGAAACAATTGCAAATTTGGTTGTTAATTTATTCAAATCAATAATGAAATTCATTCAATGCTATGAAACAACAAGAATATCATGTCTAAGGAAATTAAGTTTACTGAATGATGAAATAAATATGCTCATCGGTACACATAAATCATTTTAATTCTTGTAAAAAAATGAAAGGCATCATATTAACCTCACCTTAAACCCAACCTTGTTGTCTAGGCAAGCATGCCAATCAAATTTCATTTCCTTGAGAGTAACCTGATCATGAGGTCTAAAAAAACTGAAGGGATAAAACAAAATATTCCATATGAGCCTTTTATAACAAAATATACACATTTTCCATTTTTGAAATATGTAGATTAAGAAAAATAACTTGTTTGGTGAAACTCTTCAGTAGTCAATTAGTAAAGCTGAATAATAAATGAAATCACTATTATGAACATGACAATTAGTCAAACGAGCTCATGGTGAAGGTTGCTCTCATGCTTAAGATATTATCTAATAAAGGCTAAAAAAAAAAAAAAACTATTATTCATTTTACTCTGTACAATATTAAGAAAACCAGGTAGAATCCACTTCTGTGATTGTAATAAAAGAAGGTTATTAATTTACACGGTTTACATTCATTTTCTCAATACGAATCTCTCTAATTTATGTATTGATTTCATGCTCAAAACATTACATTACATTCAAATATAAAACCATGCAAAATACAATCACTACACCTTAATGAGTTGTGGATTACTGTGTGGCATGTAGTTATATTGTAGGGACAACAAAGTAATAAACCAAGTGGACCTTTTAACAATACTTTAAAAAATCACCCATGGTTTTATAGAGGAGGCTTGAGAAGCATTGAGTGAGAGAAACCTATTCTCTCAAAACCACCCAAATGTTTCAAGTAGTGTTCCTGTACATCCTTGTTATTTATATAAAATGTGTGTGATTTTGTTGAATATTTCCCTAGAGTTAAGGATCGGGACAGAAATGTTTCATTCAACACTACCTCAAAATTTTACATTGTCTCACAATACTGAAGCATGTTTTGAGGTTCTAGGTTGTTGTAGATATGTGATTTAATTTCTATATCTAGTGGGGTAATAAAATTTATATATAAATTTGCTTCATGAAATAACCAAATACTTGAATTAAAATTTACTCAGGAAATATTTTAGTGCTATGAGCTGACATGGGAAACTTATTGAATTGTCCCTGTTGAGCATCCAAGTTTTCTCTAGAATTCCAATATGAGATCTTCAATCTGCCAGGGAGCAACAAAGTTGCATGTCCAAAACACCCAAGCCAATCAAACAACAAGGATTTCTCTTATGTGAGATTAAGAAACAATTTGCAAAAATAAGCCTGGGGTAATGGCAAGGGAAAGGATGAAAGTGTATTACCTGAGTGATGAGACATGAACATTCCCATTGTCGATTTCTTCCAAGCCTGTAATTCCTCCATTGTAATGGATGGATCATGGAACAAAGCCAAGCCACCATTCCATTTTATTGGGAAATCATGCAGATAGCTTCAAATTAATGCAAATTCTTCATAGATGGTTTCCAATAATCCAGTTGTTAAACAGGGAAAATTTTAGGGGCTAATATTCACAGGTGGGATAATTTTCCATTCTTTTTCCGAAAGCAAAATTCGCCAATTTCAAAATTTTCCTAAAAATGATCAAAATTTTACAATAAAAATTATTTTACCTTAATAATGGCCAAAATTTTATATAGACTAATATAAAATCATTGGAAATATAAATATTTCTACAAAATTATTGCCAAAAGTTTTAGAGTTTGCATGTTAGGTACTAGTAAGATTCGCCAAGGTTTCTATACTTTATTATAAACTTCCATCCTTAAAATTTTCCCTATTGTTAATGGCCTTGACAATGAAAATTTTCATGAAAATGACAGTGAGATTGCTGGCACACAGTCCTTTCATGTCAAAACTACGGGTTGTAGCTGTATAGAACACGTAGGTATTCTTTTCTTTTTTGTCAAGGATGTAACTATCTATACCTGTATATCATGTACAATCCCATATGAGACAACTGTCTACGAAATGGGTGATGCAGTTTCCATTGTGGACCTTGTTATTATGTTAAGTTGTCCTCGATGAAGAGTGGATATTGCATTATTGAAAATTAATTATTCAGGCCATAAATTCTATACAGGATCAATAATGTTGATTTCATAAATAAGCATATCATGAAATTCCATGATATTTTCAACTAGGTTATTTTCTTAGCTACATGCTCATTATTAATTATGATTGAAATCTCAGAGTGGAAGCATTCAAGTGTGCAGTTAAACTGGGAAGCAGGGATGGCACATCCATTTCTGAAAATCCCGGGCTTCTATTGGCGATTTAAAGGTCATTGAATGTTACATAAGTTGCAAGAATTCATTATGATTGCAACCTACTTACTTGCGAATGCGTAGGATTTATAATCTTATTCCCATGTGGAAGTGGAATTAACTTGCATTCCTGGTTTGTTTTTTAGTCTACTCTATCAATCTATTTGGCCTAGGAATTCAATCTTGTTTATGTTGCACATAGTCCTTGTGCTTTTTCAGCAATATTTCCATACTCACCTCAACATCTTCATCGAAGCCCATATTCAACATCTGGTTAGCCTCATCAAATACAATAAACTAAAATTATGACAAGACTAATGCACCAAGATTGACTCAAAGCAAAGAAAACATAGCTATTTACATCAACAAATAAAACAAAACACCTTTTTGACTCCCCATTTCCTCTATACTTTGAGAGTGATCTCGGTCTCCCATTTGAAAAGACGTCGACATTTGAAGCTATATTCACTAGTTACTATACAACTAGGTCTCTTACCTGATGCCTTACACTTATGAATGCTTGCAGAAGAGAACTTAAGTGAAGGAATACTGAACACTAATACTTAAGAATAATTGACTCACAGCGTTAGCCAAGTCCAACTGACTCGACTAAATCTTCGACTAATTCAACCAGATCAACTGTTGTTTTTCAATCTCGAAACGAAATATATAAGTGGATATTTTTTCATAACCAATGCACCTGCCTTTATTGCTGTTTTTGGGATTGGTTCATTGACTGGATCTGGATTTGACTCCATTCTATATGCTACCTTTTCCTAGTCAAAAACTCGGATATGTTTTGAAGTAATAGATCTTCTCGGGCCTCCTGCACTCTATGATGTACCACCTATCAATAAATTTCTCCCCAAATTAGGTCTTAACCCAAGATACTATTTCACACTATTTATACACAACACAACCCCAAATTTTTCACGAGGCTAACGTTGTTTCATAGAGTATTTGCAAGTGGTTTATTTCTGGGACACTTAGATATTCCTACCATAAAATTATGGCAAAAGTTTTCTTAAAATATCAGGAAAGTTAATGATGAGGAAACTTCAAAAAACACATCCACCATACTAGGAAAAAATATGATTTACTATGTGAAATAAAATCGATGGAAATCGATCTGCAGTTTTTAAAGCCATAGTAGTGGATTTTCGTCTCGAGAACGCTTAGTATATATATTGAAAATGGGCCAACACTACTGTGCCATGCAATCGTGGAATCGAGATGGGAGCGTGAAAGTGGAAGAGGAGGTGGAGACTCTGCCATTTGTGCTGATAGAGAGGATGGTGCAATGAGCTCTCGAGTGGTGGGCCCAAACCATAAATTGATAGTCACTTTTCACTACCAGTGATGTATCCGCGATGAGTGCGACCTCACCCTCCCTTTGGATCAGAAAGAAAGAATGATTTCAATGTGAAAGGAAATGGCCAGGGAAATTTACCACCAGACCTGAAACCCACCAAGGGAAGGAAGGGGTTGTGTTCCTTTCCAATATACCCGCCCATCCCCACACATGCTCAATTATATTACGTATATATTAAGAATTGAAAGCACCCATAGTTCCAATAAACCCTGAATTCAGATCAAAGATGTATTTAGCTTATGCTAGGCTCAATCTCGACCTGGTTATGGAACAAAAGGGGATGCTGGGATCGATCCACCCGCCTCCGCTGTTTTTAAATAAATTAAATGCTATTTTCTTGTCACTGCTACATAAGCCTTTGCCTTGGTAAATGAATTTATGACTCCCTCAACCTATGCAACTACCACCTATGATGCTGCTGGAACTAAACTAATGAGTCAACAATTTGCTAGGAATTATGATCTACTAGCCTCCGCTTCCTCAGCTCAGCTTCTAGTCTTCTCTTTGGTCCTCTACTAAACCCTAAAATGTACATAAAAGATAACAGAAATAAACCCTTGGGTTAATACGCTGATTGACATTTATTTTTGGTCCTCTGTAACATTTTGGATTGGTATTTGCTTCTCCCCAAATCCCTTGTGCTTGCTGGGTTCTCCACGAAGATGGTCTCAATGGATAAAATGTGTAACCAATAGGTATATATTTTTGGCAAAATATAGATAAATATTATAAAGTAGCCGAAAATGGTCTGGAAATAGGGCTTTGGTCACAGCTCCTTGTTCCACAACATTAAGAGCCAGAAATAATGCGCTACTCTTTTATTTTTACTTCTAAAAAGAAATTTGGTCTCTACCTTAATGTTGAGACTATGTCGTTAATGGAAGTGAGGGAAAGGAAATTTCATTCAAATTTCTTAGGATTTTAATTTATTGGGAGAAATTTCAATTAAAAATGAGTTTTTAATTTTTTAGGTTTTTAATTTATTGAGAGAAATTTAACTTTTCCACTTTTAATTTTGGCTAGATATTGTCATGTATAGTTAAAAGTGTCATGTTTCTTTAAACATTTTGACTCCGTAAAAATAAGCAAAACTAAATATAAGTATAAATAAAAGCCCAGCATAATACAAATATTATAATGTTTTGTTAAACGTTTTGATCCAATAGAAATAAAATAAAATTTATAATTAATTGTAATTAATAATTAAACTATCGTAGATCCTTCTTAACTCCATATCTACCAAGAAGTGAGAGGGATCAAATATCTTTAGATGCAAATATTTTTTAGAGTGAAAATAAATTTGATCCCCCTAAGTGCTTGGTAGATCTATAATTTAGGTGCTTGGTAGATATGCATTTGAGGTGGATCTAGGTTCGTATAAAAGTAAGTTATGATTATTTAAAAAGAAGAAGAAGAAGAAGAAGAAGAAGAGAGTAAGAGAGGGGTGTCACAATGTTAACCTTTTTATTTTATTTTAAAACATTCCTATATAATTATAAAAATTTAGTGATTATTTAAGCATGCTATATAATTATGAAAATTTAGTCATTGCATAGCGGCGATAAACTTTGCTAGTTAGGCATAATGATCTATTCTTAACCAACATGTTTTAAATTTAACCCAAGAGAAACACTTTAAATTATAAAAAATGTTGAAATGTCCATTAATGGTAAGTAATGCTATATCATCACCACCCAACCATAGGAAACATTCTACCACCTCTTCTAAACCAAACACTCTTGAGCAAATAACCATCCAATATAGAATTGTGTTGTCTCCATCAAGGCTCAATGATCATGAACCTAATGGAAACACGATTCCACTTACATTTCACTCATCAATGATGTTGTCTTTTCATGGCTAACACGTTATTTAGCACATTGCCAATTTACATCTTCCTCCCCTAAGCTTTTGTTACAATGTTTTGTCAATGATCAAACCTTGTTAAGGGGATCTCCTAGTCCACACCAAACTAGTACACCATCCTAATTGTCTCATGAAACAACCTAAGTCACTCACAAAGTATACCAAACATATAAAATCATTGTTCACTCTTAGTCGTGTTTACCTGGCATGCCATCCATTGTGCCATTGCTAATGGAACCTCAAGTAAGATCCTTGCATTCTCCCCTTACATTAATTGTTAGCATCTTCATCAACATGGCTACATTGGCTTCTCTGATGGACAAGGCATTGATGATGAACATACACTTTGTAAATTTTGCATTTAAATGTGGTGTTAATACCATTTTTCATGAGGGTAAGTTTTTCAATCCACTTAAGCATCTAATACATCTCAAGAAGCCTAGTATTTTTATGGCATTGACATGGAATTACTAGTTGTGCATGACCATCAACCTCTTGTATCACTCCAAATATGCCTAGCGAACATGCCCTAATTGAATCCAAGTTAGGCTCCTTAAAATATTGGAAATGTTGCAATGCTTGTTTCATTATAAGTGATATTGTGTCATCACCACTCACACATAAAAAACCTTTCACTTCCTCCCTCAAGCCAACACACTTGAATAACTAACCACCTAGTGTAAGAATATGTTGTCTCCATCTAGAAAAACTTATTGTAATTCTCTAAAGGTCATGTACATAGTGGAAACAAGCTTCCACTTACCTTCAATACACTCATCAACTATGTTGCCTTGCCATGAATAACACACTATCAAACACATTTCTAAATTGTGTTATCCTTCGGTGGATTTGTGTTGCAATACTTCATTGATCATACATCCTTGTTAGGCTAGACATCCTTCATCCTCCTAGTCCACACCAAACTAGTACATCATCCTAAATGTCTCAAGGATCATTGTGAGTCGTGTTAGTCATCCATATTTTTGACTTTATCCAAAGATAACTAAAGTTGAAAAACTCAGATTTCTAGAAACAATATTTACAGAAAAATTGTGAGTTCTAGAAATCTCATAGCCTTCATTATCCTAAGTTTATTAGTTCACTAAAATCTTCATCTATGCCTCCCAAAAATATCACCCTTCTGTCTAAAAAAGAAGCTTATTTAGGCTATATTCCCCATTTTTTATCTCCATCTGTTCTGCCAATTTTCACTCATTTAATCCTATCCCAAAAATCATTTTCCCCTTCAAAAGGACCTCTTTCTTTTCATAAAAACTCCATTCCCTTCAAAAAACCCCTCTTTATCCTTCTCATTTACCCTTCATTTCCCTAAAAAACCTTCTAAAAACCCTTTTTAAACCATAGAAGCCCCTTTTTTGGTTTAAAATATCCCTATTTTTACTTATTGGAAGCCTTTAAAAAGCTTAAAAAGCCTTCTTTAGGCCTTTTTCCGCTCATATTAAACACATGAGGCTTTAAGCCCTTTTTTGACCTTCAGCCCTAACCCTTTTCTCCGTATAACCACAGCCGGGAAACATCGGCACTTCATTGCATCGACATTTTCTTTTTCCTTTTCCCATTTTCTTTTCCCCCACCGATGCGATCCCTCGAGGGCTTAGATCCTCCGCCCCCTTTTCTCCATATGCTCCGGCCCTGAAACCAGCTGCATACAACTTAGCCCCTTCCGACATTCGCCCTCGGTCCTCCTTTTTTCCCACAGGACCCTTTCCCCCACCTATATTTCTAGCCTCTTTGCCTTTTTCTTTTTCCCTACTCCGTTGTTTTTATTTGGGCATTTCCCCACTGTGGATCTTCGAGATCCAATGGCCATCGCATCATCGGCCCATCGACATTTCGCAGTTTCTAAGTCTTTGCGTCCCATTTTTTTTTTTTTTTTCTACCGATGCAATCCCCTGAGGCCTCCAGCCCATTTTTCCTTGGCTCCTAGTCCCCTTACTCCTCCATGGGACCATGCCCCAGCACCTACCCTTAGCCCCCATCGGCATTGGCAAATCACGTTTTTTTTCTTCATTACACTTTCCCTTTCCTCCACTGATGATTCAACCTCCGATGTGATCCACACCGTTGATCTACCAAGATCAACGGCTGTCGGTGTTCCCTCCCATTACCCATCCTACTGACGAATCTCTTATCCTTCACCTCCCCAACAGTAGATCTCCACCGTTGACCTAGGAGATCCAACGGTCATCTAGCTCCTTTCCTTCATGAATTCTTGTTATCCCCAGCCTCTTATCTCTCCGATCTCGGTTCCTTTTCTTCCATAATACCACACCTTCCACTTTCTTCCCGTCATCCAATCCATTCCTGCCACCTGTCCTCCACCTTTTCCTTCTACCAAGCACCTTTCCACCATCGCGCTCCCCTGTAGCCGTAGATCTACCACCCTTAGATCTGACGGCTCAAATTCATTTTCGCGTGGACTTTGGTGTCGAGGTTTAACAACTCAAATCAACGTGAAACCGGTGATTTCACAAAGGACACGTGGCGATAAACATATGGTATCATGTTCGTTCAGGCGAATACCACTAACCGCTTGAACACTGCGCGAAAAATGTCGGTGGTATTCCCGAAACCACCTATCCCCATTTTTGCGCCAAAGCCAATTTCAAACCCTGTTTTTCACGGTTTTCGCTTTGAAATCCCTTCTGTGCATTCATTTCCTCTACATCACTCCATAAACCGCTCCTCATGCCTCTGTAAGAATTCTAATCCATGGAAAATGCAATTTTTCTTAATATTTTTGTTTGTTTGCAGGTTTTAAAATGGCAACCTATGATATAAAGACCCTCCCACAACCAGACCAGTGGCAGGAAAGACCCAGGATGACGATCCTTGAGGTAGAAAATACAAATAAAGATTTATCATGGCTCTCAAATGTTTTTTTAGTGCCTCATTAGTGCTGATGAAACAAATGAAACCCTCAGCGCACCAAAAGAAACTCTGCACAAAGAAAAACAAAGAAGATCAGTAAAAGAAGGAAGAAACAGAGGATAAAGATTAGCAGCAGTGATTAAAGATAAAAGGTTGAAAGGTAGAGGCCAAAGGATAAAATAATAAAGAGATAAAGCAATTGCTTAGAAGCAGAAAAAGAAGAAGGACAGTAAGAGTAGATTAATTAAAGGTAGATCAAGGCTAAAAGGCCTTAAATACAGTTTAACAAGGAAATAAAGGAAAGATAGGCTAAAGAAAACCTCAAATACATCAAACAGGAGTAGTTATTCCCTTAGAAATATCTAACTAACACGTTTTTACCTCCTTTTTATCTATAAAGGCAACAAACAGTTATTACACAAAAGAATATAATTTAAATTGTCACGACAATTATTGTAAAGATAAGGTAGAGCCTTAAAAGTCAATCTTTTCCACCTATCTTTATCTCGAAAGTTAAGACAGATTTATTAAAACAACGAGGTATCTACAGATGTTCCTGCCTTATGCCTTGCATGGTTATCAAGGTCAGGAACGTATTTACTCTGTCATAAATGACATTTGAACCCTAAAAAATAGTTCCACCTCCTCATTTTCAGTATAAATACTGCACTGGAACTCATTGTAAATGTTGGATTTTGATGACTGATGCTGGAATAATACATAGTCCTTTGAAGCTCTTGAAGAGAAATTTGATGTCTTGGAACTCATGCATGATCTGATTTGCTTGTTGATGGAGAAAGATAGTTTGCAGGATCCATAGGCTTGGTTTATGGTGAAGTGTTCTTCTGTTTATGCTTTTCTAAGTTTTCCATCTTGCTATGTTGCAGTAGGACAAAGAATTTAGATTAAGAAATTTTTCTAATGACACCTTAAATCTGTTTTTCCTTCACTGCCTTAATGTTTTCTTCTACTTAGATACATTAGAGAAATCATTTATTGCTCTCTAACAAGTTCTTAGCTCGTCCATTTCTTGAATGATTTAGATCAGTTAGCATCAATTATGATTTATGGTTAGCCCTGCATATTGTTGCCACTGAAATATTCTATTCTTGGAATCATCTCTTTAAAGCAGCTTTGTCTAGGTTTTTCAAAGAAGTCTGTTTAAAATCATGCTCTTTGCCTTTACTTAGTTGAAATTGTTTCAAGGAAACCTTATAGCTGTAACTTTGGATTTTAGAGTTTTCTCTCCTTCTGTGGCTATAGTTACTTGCATATCTTAAATGTTTTTCTTCTCTAGATGATAAAAGATCTAAAATTCAGATAAGTTTCTTACCTTTCTGTGTTTTTATCTGAATGTCTGTCTTGGTTAATTATATGTTTTCAGTTTGAAATCAAATGTATTAGGTTCTGCTTATGCCTTTGATTCTCTTGCTATTCTTATCAATTTTCTAACTCCCTCAGTTTACAAGTATATAAAGGATTCTGTTTCAACCCTTCATTAGTTTGTTGTTCTCAATCTTTATGTCCATTTCATAAATCCATCATATCCTTAAAAGATATACCAACCAAGCAAAATTTCCCTGCATATTCTCTTAAAACCATTGATAAACTCATCTGGACATTGTTAGACTCCATTTCCCAATGACTTAACAATCTTCCATGTTTCCTATCTAAAATCTATCAAAGTATCATGCCCAACTAAACCCAAACAAACAAACTTGCACTTAATAACTAGCATAAAATCAACCTATTAAAAGCATCAAGCTATATCCTTACAAACATATTGAGAGATCCCTCTCTGAGACTAGGAGGGCTAGATCCTAGAGCTCTAAAGCTTGGTTTGATGTTACCCTTGTCAATTTGTATCTCAATCAATCTAGAAAATTACAGGGAGCTAACATAGTGGCGATCACGGTGGGACTTATGAGTTCACAGTTGCCTAGCAAGCTCTTATAAACTAATTAGTCCTTCAACAACCATAGAAACTCAGAAAACCCTAAAAAAAACATTTCAGATTGGTTTCATAATAAACATTGGTGGTGGACCATAGAATATTTTACCTCCAAAAGAGCTAAAAATTTCTACCTGACGACTCCACTGGCCTCCAGTAGGCCTATTACTTCACTAGTCCTTGTAAAATCCCTTGGGAATGCATTTATCAAACCCAATCATACTGTTGGTGGACAAAAAAGTTCAGATCTTCCACCTGGCGACTCCACAACCTCCAAAAGACCTAATGATTCCACTGGTAGGAGACTCTAAACTGGTTGAAAAGATTCAGTGACCCTTTCTGATTTACAAACATGGATCCAAGGATACAAAGAATATATGCCCCAATGAGTAGAGATCATATCCCTTGGTTCCCACATAAGATGCCCCAGGTGTTTTGGGATGATAACCTTCTTGTTTTTCAAGGTGAAAAGGTTGATGACCCATGGTTACATCTCATCAAATTTCATATACATATATGGAAGATAAAGACTGAATGGCATGAATACTGACTTATGAAAATGTTCATGTTAACATTAGAAGGAAAGGAAAGGGATTGGTATGAATGGTTAGAACCTAGGAGCTTGTTTTCTTTAAGAGACATACACCAGGTATTTTATGAAAAATATAGAGATAACCCTTCATCTTTATCATGGACTGCAAATTTTTGTGATCAATCTCAGAACATCATACAATACCTATTAGATATTGATGAGGATTTGGTTAATATTCATCCTGAAGATCTGTTAACAGCGATTCAAGAATTTCATATACATCCTAACTATCACAAGAACCTAGATGAATCAGTTGAGGAAGAAGTCAATCAAGGAATAAAAAACATTCCTCAAGATATCCCTGCAAGCATAAATAATGATTCATCATCCCGTATAAGTGAGGCTCAAGAAGAGTTGATCAAGGATGAAATCCATCAAAAAGTAAGAGAGGATCCACAAGAGCTCTTTACAAAGGTTGAAACAAATAAAAATCCATCTTCCCCTTTTTGTAAAAAACAAGAGGACATTCAGCCACAAGATCAACTTCCACCAAAAAGGGAAAGAAATTATTGCCCAATCCAAAGAAAACAAAAAAATCCTCCTCCTTTAACTGAAAAGGAAATAGATCAGATGTTATCCACTACTGCCTTACCTACTAAAGAAAGAAAGGAACATATTGTTGTTAAAATTGGAAAACCTCCTCAAAAAATTATTCCACCCTATGAACAATCACAAAAGGAAGAAAAACATCATTATTCTATCTAGAGAAAGAGAAAGGCATCCCCCCTTTTAACTGAAGAAGAAAATAATCAGATCCTAAACATACAACCAACTTCCAAACTTTTATGTAAAGAGGATATATCTATATGTTCTACTGCTGACCTATTTGCTGATGCCTTTTCTCATACAGAAGCTATAAAAAATATTGATGTTGATGCTAGACTACCTTCTCAAGAAAACCTGGTACTAGGGAATGCTCCTACTCATCAGAATTATGGCTCTCAAATAGAAAGCATCTCACTCAATCAAGGCATACCAAGATTTCTTGAAAGTAGTATAACATTTCATTTTGAAGCTGTCAAACCAAATAGTCATAAAAAGGGAGACGAGATTCTTTCTCAAAGGGATCCCAAGGTTATTCAAAAGAAGGAGGAAGTAATCCTAAATGAGGTCTATTTCTCAAATCCCCTAGGCCAGTTATTATTCGAGGACGCCTTTGCTGTTTCCTTAGAAAATTTTAAGAAGGGAATACATCATGCCAAGGACAGTTTGTGGCAAAGCTTAAAGGAAATTTGGAGTGCTAATGTTCATCAGAAGACAAAGTGGGAGTGGCCTACCAGCATACTTGAGAGGTGGAATAAAAAGAAATTATCTAGTCACTTACTTGATTGGCTATACTGGAAAAAAGAGTTCACCTGATAAAAGTATATCATATGTAAAGTTAGATTAGGTTAGATAGGAAAGAAAATAAGCTTAGCCTGTGAGCATTTATTTAGTTTTTGTTTTTTTTTGAAAAGGAATAAAAAATACAAAAACAAAAGAGAAAGAAAAGAGGGCAAATTCAAAAAGGTACAACCCCATACCCAAAAAGATAATTTTCTGAAAGTGAGAAAAACTAAGTGCCACTGTTGATGGAAAAATGATATATTGTTCAGTCATATAGCCTAATCATGGTTGAACATGCTTTAAATTTATGTTGATAAGTTAGTAGAGACTTTGATTGATAAAACATTATTTCAGACTTAACTTATTCAAAGAAAGATAGATTAGGAGATTGAAAAGATATTGGTTCCACATGCTTAAAATAGAACAAAAGAGATAGATAAAGATGCCTCATGAAAGACCAAATCATGGCCTTATTTTTCTGATTTACTTTTATGCAAAATAATGTTTGCATGCAAGCTCAAATGCCACTACTTGTAATTATTCAATCATACAGCCTAAACATGATTGAGTAAATTTTAATTTCATGCTGATAGGTTAGTGAAGAAGATTTGCTAAACTGTATAATCGGCTTATCAATAGAATAGATTAGGGTGGAAAATAATGGTTCAAACAAACTCAAAATCTGAACCAAGAAAAGGAAAAAGATAGCTTTAAATAGATCAAAACCAGAGCTGGAAAGAGAATAGAAGGATGTTTATGATTTTCAGATCTTAAGTCTTCACAATTTTGTTTTATTTTTTTGCAAATAAAGTCTATGTGTAGCTTGTACATACAGCCATAGACACTATAGAAAAATCAGACAGTTTAAATCATGATTTAGCTATATTTTAAATTTCTGTTTTAGAATGTAGAGAATAAGATTTTTCATACAGTTTAATCTTGACAGATAGTAGTATAGGTAGAAATAAAAAGAGTTAAACAACTTAATTTGAACTCTTGGAAGAAATAATGGTAGATTTAGATTAGTTTTTCCTGTTTTCAAAAGAATAAAATGATTTTGGAAGGGTTTGCAAGTCCAAGTGCACCCACAGAAGAAAAAACTCTAGGACAAGTAGGAATGGGTAGGTATAAGCATTGTGTGAAAAATATTATATGTTGCAAATTGATAAAAGTTGTCTTTTTCAGAGAAAAATCAGCAAGAAAAGAAGAAATCTGCCCAATGGATAAGGCACTGGTCTGCTGAAACTCAAAGATTATTTTCTGAGGTTCTGGACACCTTTAAAAAGCAAGCTGTCCTCCCCAAGTGGAGCCACTGTTAGTCATCCATATTTTTGACTTTATCCAAAGATGACTAAAGTTGAAAAACTCAGATTTCTAGAAACAATATTTACAGAAAAATTGTGAGTTCTAGAAATCTCACAGCTGTCATTATCCTAAGTTTATCAATTCACTAAAATATTCATCTATGCCTCCCAAAAAGATCACCCTTCTGTCTAAAAAATAAGATTATTTTAGGCTATATTCCCCATTTTTTATCTCCATCTCTTCTGCCAATTTTCACTCATTTACTCCTATCACAACAGTCATTTTCCCCTTCAAAAGGACCTCTTTCTTTTCATAAAAAATTCCATTCCCTCCGAAAAACCCCTCTTTCTCCTTCTCATTTACCCTTCATTTCCCTAAAAACCTTCTAAAAACCTTGTTTAAACCATAGAATCCCCTTTTTTGGTTTAAAATATCCCTATTTTTACCTATCAAAACCCTTTAAAAAGCCTAAAAGCCTTCTTTAGGCCTTTTTCCGCTCATATTAAACACATGAAGCTTTAAGCCATTTTTTGACCTTCAACTCTAACCCTTTTCTCCATATAACCACAGTCGGGAACCATCAGCACTTCATCGAATTGACATTTCCTTTTTGTTTTTCCCATTTTATTTTTCCCCACCGATGCGACCCCCTGAGGGCTTAGATCCTCTACCCCCTTTGCTCCATATGCCCCGGCCCTGAAACCAAGCACTTAAAACTTAGCCCCTTCTGACATTCACCCCCGGTCCTCCTTTTTTTCCACAAGACCCTTTCCCCCACCTATCTTTCTAGCACCATTTACCTTTTTATTTTTCCTTGCTTCATTGTTTTTATTGGGGCATTCCCCACCATGGATCTTCGAGATCCAACGGCCATCACATCATCGGCCCATCGGCATTTCGCAGTTTCTAAGTCTTCGTGTCCCATTTTTTTTTTTTTTTGCCGATGCGATCCCCCGAGCCCTTCAACTCCTTTTTCCTTGGCTCCTAGTCCCCTTACTCCTCCACAGGACTGTGCCCCAACACCTACCCTTAGCCCCCATCGGCATCGGCAAATCACATTTTTTTCTTCATTACACTTTCCCTTTCCTCCACCGATGATTCAACCTCCGATGTGATCTGCACTGTTGATCTACCAAGATCAATGGTTGTCGATGTTCCCTCCCATTACCCATCCTACTGACGAATCTCTTATCCTTCACCTCCCCAACAACAGATCTCCACTGTTGATCTGGGAGATCCGACAGTCATCTAGCTCCTTTCCTTCATGAATTATCGTTATCCCCGGTCCCTTATCTCTTCGCTCTCAGTTCCTTTTTCTTCCATAAGACCACACATTGCACTTTATTCCCATCATCCAATCCATTCCTGCCACCTATCCTCCACCTTTTCCTTCCGCCAAGCACCTTTCCACCATCGCGCTCCCCTGTAGCCATAGATCTACCACCCTTAGATCTGACGGCTCAAATTCATTTTCACGTGGACTTTGGTGTTGAGGTTTAACAACCCAAATCAACGTGAAACTAGTGGTTTCAGAAAGGACACGTGGTGATAAACGTATGGTATTGCATTCATTTGGGAAAATACCAATAACTGCTTGAACGTTGCGCGAAAACCACCGGTGGTATTCCTGAAACCAACTATCCCCATTTTCATGCCAAAGCCAATTTCAAACCCTGTTTTTCACGGTTTTCACTTTGAAATCCCTTCTGCGCATTCATTTCCTCTGCATCGCTCCATAAACTACTCCTCACGCCTCTGTAAGCAGTCTAATCCACGGAAAATGCAAGTTTTCTTAATATTTTTGTTTGTTTGCAGGTTTTAAAGTGGCGGCCTATGATGTACAGGCCCTCCCACAACCAGACCAGTGGCAGGAAAGACCCAGGATGACGATCCTTGAGGTCGAAAATACAAATAAAGATTTATCATGGCTCTCAAATGTTTTTTCAGTGCCTCATAAGTGTTGATGAAACAAATGAGACCCTCAGCGCACCAAAAGAAACCCTGTACATAGCAAAACAAAGAAGATCAGTAAAAGAAGGAAGAAACAGAGGATAAAGATTAGCAGCAGTGATTAAAGATAAAAGGCCGAAAGGTAAAGGCCAAAGGATAAAAGAAAAAAGAGATAAAGTAGTTGTTTAGAAGCAGAAAAAGAAGAAGGACAGTAAGAGCAGATTAATTAAAGGCAGATCAAGGCTAAAAGGCCTTAAACATAGTTTAATGAGGAAATAAAGGAAAGATAGGCTAAAGACAACCTCGAATACATCAAATAGGAGCAGTTATTCCCTTAGAAATATCTAACTGACACCTTTTTACCTCCTTTTTATATGTAAAGGCAACAAACAATTATTACACAAAAGAATATAATTTAAATTGTCAGGACAGTTATTGTAAAGATAAGGTAGAGCCTTAAAAGTCAATCTTTTCCACCTATCTTTATCTCAGAAGTTAAGACAAAGTTATTAAAACAAAGAGGTATCTACAAATGTTCCTGCCTTATGCCTTGCATGGTTATCAAGGTCAGGAACGTATTTAATCTGTCATAAATGACATTTGAACCCTAAAAAATAGTTCCACCTCCTCATTTGCAGTATAAATACTGCACTGGAACTCATTGTAAATTTTGGATTTTGATGACTAATGCTGGAATAATACATAGTCCTTTGAAGCTCTTGAAGAGAAATTTGATGTCTTGGAACTCATGCATGATCTGATTTTCTTGTTGATGGAGAAGGATTGTTTGCAGGATCCATAGGCTTGGTTGATGGTGAAGTGTTCTTCTGTTTATGTTTTTCTAAGTTTTCCATTATGTTTTCCATCTTGCTATGTTGCAGTAGGAAAAATAATTTAGATTAAGAAATGTTTCTAATGGCACCTTAAATCTGTTTTTCCTTCACTGCCTTAATGTTTTCTTCTGCTTAGATACATTAGAGAAATAATTTATTGCTCCCTAACAAGTTCTTAGCTCATCCATTTCTTGAATGATTTAGATCAGTTAGCATCAATTATGATTTACGGTTAGCCCTGCATATTGTTGCCACTGAAATATTCTGTTCTTGGAATCATCTCTTTAAAGTAGATTTGTCTAGGTTTGTCAAAGAAGTCTATTTAAAATAATTCTCTTTGCCTTTACTTAACTGAAATTGTTTCAAGGAAACCTTATAACTGTAACTTTGGATTTTAGAGTTTTCTCTCCTTCTATGGTTATAGTTACTTGTATATCTTAAATTTTTTTCTTCTCTAGATGATAAAAGCTCTGAAAGTCGGATAAGTTTCTTACCTTTCCATGTTTTTATCTAAATGTCTGTCTTGGTTAATTATCTATTTTTAGTCTGAAATCAAATTTATTTGGTTCTGCTTATGCCTTTGATTCTCTTGTTGTTCTTATCAATTTTCTAACTCCCTTAGTTTACAAGTATATGAAGGATTCTATTTCAGCCTTTTATTAGTTTTTTGTCCTCAATCTTTACGTCCATTTCATAAATCCATCATAACCTTAAAAGATCCACCAACCAAGTAAAATTTCCCTGCATATGCTCTTAAAAACATTGATAAAATCATCTCGACCTTGTTAGACTCCATTGCCCAATGACTTAACAATCTTCCATGTTTCCTATCTAAAATCTATCAAAGTATCATGGCCAACCAAACCCAAACAAAAAAACTTGCACTTAATAACTAGCCTAAAATCAACCTCTTAAAAGCATCAAGCTATATCCTTATAAACATATTTTGAGATCCCTCTTTGAGACTAGGAGGGCTAGATCCTAAAGCTCTAAAGCTTGGTTTGATGTTACCCTTGTCAATTTGTATCTCAATCAATCTAGCAAATTATAGGGAGCTAACAAGTCGGTCATGAGGGCTATGAAACATATAAACCCTTTATCATGTGTTTCTTAGCATGTTATATAGGATAACATTTCCCGTGGCACCTCGAGGAAGGTCCTTTAACATGTTTTCTTAGCATGTTATATTGGATAACATTTCCAATGGCACCTCAAGGAAGGTCCCTTATCATGTTTTCTTAATATGTTATATAAGATAACATTTCTAGTGGCACCCTTTATCATGTTTTCTTAGCATGTTATATAGGATAAAATTTCCAGTGGCACCTAGAGGAAGGTCCTTACATGATTCCCAACTTGAATTGTTAACATCCTCATCAATATAGCCCCATAAACTTCTCCAATGAAATGGGTGTGGATAGTGAAGAACAATTCCACAATTTTGCATTTAAACATGGTTTTAATACCATTTGTTATGGGGCTATATTTTTTATTGCACTTGACTATCAAATACCACTCAAGAAACATGCTCACCAAGAATATTTAATGTGACCTTACTTGTTAAGCATGACTACGAACCACGTGTATCACATGTGTTGCACTGAATGTCCTAACCAAAACTAGGCTAGGAACCTCAAACATGAAGTAACCCTCAAACAACCACATAGATACTCTTTAATTGATATTTAGATTTCAACTTGGATAATGTTTAAGTAGTTTATTTTTATTGTATTGTATAACCAAAATAGAGTGAGAGCTAATTCATTGATTTTATTTAAGGAAAAATATATTATTTGAAACGATTTATTGGTAGGCCATTAAGGTGTGGACTTTGACTATTGCAAGATACTTTGGTTCATTGTTGAGTTAAGTTATTACCTTGTGTATAAGGAAAACACATTTTTAGTCAATCAGAAACAATTTTAAATATTATTCTATGACCAAATTCAATTCTTTATTGCAAAAACAAGTTCTCCACGAGGTTTTAATATGGTTATGCTTAATTTCAATTCAATTTATCTATTTTAAAGAAAACCATCTATTTCAAAGAAAACCCACACTATCACCAAATTCAATTATTTATTGCCAAAATATGTTCTGGACGAGGTTTAAATATGGTTATATACGTGAGCTGCAGAGCTTGGATGATGATACATCTCTACCTTTGTTAAACAAATTGTTTCTCCCTCTGAGATTAGGAGGCAAACCCAAACAATTGTAAAGGTTGCATGTTGTAAGTTTTGCAACAAGAGGCATCCCTACACATGCTAATGTTAGGGAGTGCTAGGGGATCACAAGGGAGAACTAGGTGAAAATGCATGGAAATTAACAAATAAGAGTGTGTGCCAAGGAGCGTCAACGAATTCTAGGTGTCTCAAGGACAAAGTGTGTTATGAGAAGGTCATAATAGGACTTGTAGGAGGGAAGCCTATGGTTACAATAAGGGGTTGGTCAAAGAAATTTCAGATAAAGGGAGACTTTGGGTTGGGCACAACAATGTTTTTCCAATGACTTGGTTGGGTTCCCAAGTCGCAAAAAAAGTAAGGTTATATATGAGGGCATGACGACTAGGGAGTGCTAAGGTGTGCCAAAGAGTGCCAGGAAATACTAACACATGCTAGAAAATTCCAAGGCATGTTATGCATGCCAAGACAAGGAAATTGTTAAGGCATGCCAAGATGTTCCAGGTGCTAAGGTGTGGTGCGAACACATGCTAGGAGTGTTAGGTCCAAGTGCTAGGGAAACAAAAAGGAGAAATAGTTTCAAATGCATGGAAATGAAGTGTTAACAAGCTCCAGATCTGCTAAGGAGGGAGTGACAAGGTATGTTATGTAGTTCCAAGGCATACTAGAGTCTTAGGGAAGCATACCAAGATGTGTCAAGTGCTAGTCTATGCCAATGCGTGATAAGGAGTGTTAGGGAGTTATAGGGAAACACAAGGGAGAACTTAGTTAAAATGCATGGAAATGAATGAATAAGAGTGTGTGATAGAGAGTGATAGTGAGTTCCAGGTGTGTTAAGGAGAGAGTGGCAAGGTGTCCCAGGCAGCGCTGTCATTCTAGAGTGCCAGGGTGGCATGCGACCAATATGTTTCAGGTGCCAGTGTGCACCGACATGTGCTAGGAAGTGTTAGGGAGTGTCAGGGAAAAACAAGGGAGCACTAGGTAAACTTAGTGCATGAAAATGAATAATTAATAGTTTGTGACAGGAAGTGTCAGTGAGTTCCAAGTGTGCTAAGGAGGGAGTGACAAGGTATTCTAGAGGTAAGGGAAACATCCCAATATGTGCCAGGTTATAAGGTGTGCCAATGCATGTCAAGGAGCATTATGGAGTGCCAAGGAAAGTCAAGGGAGCACTAGTTTCAAATGCCTGGAAATGAATAAGAGTGTGTGACAGGGAGTGTCAGTGAGTTATAGGTGTGCTAAGGAGGGAGTGACAAGGAATGCTAGGTAGTTCCAAGGAATTATAGAGTGTCAGCGTTGTTATTCATTAGTAATTTTTTGCTATTTTGTAGATGAATAAATACTTATCCTAGATTTCTAAAAACAAAATTCTTGAATATTGTGAGTTTTAGAAATCTGATTGCCTTCATTATCCTTAGGATAAATTTTTCACAATTTTCAGTACTCTATCATGTCATGGTCAGCCTACCACTCCTATAAGACCCATCATGGGCTCATACCACTCACCTTCATTATGTTTTGCCACCTATGATCTCAACACTCTGTTCTTCCTTTGCCTCATCCCTCCACTTGCCACCTAAGATCACTAAGCTTACTCTTCCCCCTATTGACCAAATGCCTCAAGCATTGGTGGTCTCAAACTACCTCTCTAGGCTCTTTAGATAATTCAAAACCAGTAGTTTTGGGTCTAAAATGCATAAAGTTTGTCAAAAGCTCTATTTTACACTTAAAGACCCCAAGTCGAGTTTTTAGCCAAAGGCCAAGTCCAAAGATCCTCCCACTAGGTCACTAGGGTTTCATAGTTTATAGGTTTGTCTTTAATGTTCTAAAACACTATTTTTCTTGTGCCAAGAATATGAAACCAAATATGAAAGAAGGTCAAGCAACTGTTTGTCCAAATTAGATTAGAAAGGCCTTCAAGAAGGATTATTTTGCCAAAGACAACATTCAGCAAGAGGATAACTATGCATCTTAAACATTTCTGCAGGAATGATTGAGATAGCTATCATACAAAGAAACAAGGTAAGGTAAGAGGCCAGCTCCTCACTAAAGGACATCCAAAAAAAAGAAGAGGAAGAAACCTATGTTCAAAGAGAATCAGGGTTTTTGGAACTGATTGGCTAAACAGTGTTGCCAAGCAAGAAACCAATGCAAAAAACCACAAAGACAGAAGCACATCAACACAACCAAGCATGAATTGAATATTTTTAGAAGTTATAAATGAAGAAGGGAAAAAGGTGAGGTGAACTGAATAGAAATGAATGAACTTGAAAGGGTTATAGAGAACTTACAAGACAACACTAATTATTCTTCTCTAACAGCCTTAAAATCTAAGATTTTGGAAAGATAGGTAGAGTAGGTGAATTCAAGACTATGGGCCTCCATCATAACAGGAGAAGGTTTTCAAAGCTGTTGAAGGTAAATTCTAGGGTTTTTCAAGGTACAATGCTTCACTGCATCAAAGGGAGGAGAATGAAAAGAGTATCACTGTAAGAGAGATCAAGCTTCCATTTTTCAGTCATAGCTGCGAAAAGGTAAGGAGGGGTAGGGTTCTTTGCGGTTTATGATATATATATATATATATATATATATATATATATATATATATATATATATATATATATATATATATATAGATATCGAGCAACCTAAAGTGGGGGGCAAAGCTACAAATAGGGTAAGTTAAAATGGGAAAATGGTATGGCTATTAGTGGGTGGGCAGAGCTTGTTTCTTCAACTATAAAAATCAAGATTTAATAGTTAAAGAAGGGGTTTAAAAGGAATGAAGTGTGGGACTTTAGAAAATGGAAAAATGAAAGGAAAAGAAGGTAAATGAAATGAAATGAGAGCATAAATGAAGTTTTCTCATCATCACACCTTATCATCAACATTTTCTTCTTTCAATTGAACTGGAAAGGCATATTGATTCCTTTGATGTTATAGGCATTCAAGATTTTTCTTCTTTTCCTGAAAATAAATGATAGCCCTGGAATATTATTTTCAAAATGAGAGATTTGAGAAATGATTAGCCACCTTGTGATATTTTGAATTACAGGAGTCTAACAACATGACAAGATCCTACTTGGGCATCCTTTTTTTGTGGCTACCATCGATATAGAGCATAGAAGTAGGCCGACACTAGATTTAGGAAGTGGAAACTAGGGTAAATTGATCTTTAAATGAGGGACTTACAGCTCACATGTTTCACCAACACAAATTGTCTTTGGAAATAATATTTTGTCCTATGTTAGGCTAAGTATACGACCCTTTGCTTGCTCTTCTCCAATAGGCATGAAAGAATCGCTTCATTTTAGATTCGTTCATTGTTGGGTTTCCTTGCTTGCAATGTTAGGACCAAGGCTCAATTCCAGGATACAAGTCTAATCTAAAAAACCAACAAGAAAGATTCTTGGTTGTAGGTTTCTACCTCCTATTGCATAAAGTGTAGAGTGTTAAATTCTTTTTTTGTTAAGTGTGATAACGTTGTGTTTATAATTCCATTTCCAAGAGCATTCTATAGTTGTAGCTGATACTCAAATCATTAACATTGTGAACGATATGGTTTACTAGCTAATTGAAGTTGATTTTCTTGTAGAGTTCCCCAACTACCCAAACAAATTGACTTTAAGCTATGATTTTAATCATATATGGGTTGTGGGTGATTAGGTTGTAGCATGCATTTTATTTGATTGCATTTTCGTGTGATTGGGTATAGGCAGATGCCTCATAGGTCATATGGAAGCTCCATTGCAAATTAGGGTTGTAGCAAAGGTCTCACTCATTGGAGATATACTCACCCCTATTGTTTAATATAAGGACATTGACTTTTCTCCCAGTTTGGTTTATTATAATACATTTAAGTGAAGTACATCTCGATTCTCTTGGAACAATAATTAGTTAAGGCAACATAATAGTTGTACCCACTCAAGGACCCCATTGACATAGGAACACACATATATTAATGTACTAGATTCAACATCCCTTTGGACCTAGAATCACTGCTTTAAAAAGTGTCTTGGCATACTTTCCAAAAGTATGCCATTTGCAGTCACTTTTCTACTCCATGCTAAAATCATGATGATCAATGGAAATCTCTTGTAATATAGGAAAATACTTGTGATGAAAATGTACCATCTTCCTGTACTAAAGCTCCTCACAATTTTTCACTATCATGACCAAAGGCACTTACTGGTTTACCCCTCGGCATATACATATTACCCTCTATCCTCCCAATAACTCATCTTGTACTTGAACTAGAAGATCTCATCCTAACAATAAATTGTCCTTCTCGGAAAATAATTTCATATCCTTTTTCCTCCATGGATGAAATTGCAAGAAGGTTCTTATGTAGCCTTGAAACATATAAAACATCTGTAACCTCCATGGGGTCACTTGACTCTGGTTGAAACTATATAGTTCTATCTCCCTTCATTGCACACTCAACATTGTTGCCAAGCTGCATAATAATATGTAGGTAATCCCCTCTCAAGTTGAAAAATATCTCCCACAATCCTATGATATGATGAGATCCTCCACTATCCACGAACCATGTACCTTTTCTAATGGTGCAAGAAAGATGTGCCACGAGTGAGAACTCTTTCTCAAGATTTCCAAAAAACTTTCTCACTTGTGAGTTTGCTGATTCTGTAACCTATGACTTCGCTTTGCCCTTCTTCTTGTTTATACATTGTCTTTCATAGTGGCCAAACTCGTGACATGCAAAACATTTCACATTGCTCATGTCCTTTTATCCATCTTTTGGGTTATTATTTCCTCTTCGATTCTTCTTGGCCTTCCTTTTGCATTAGGCAAGGGAAAGGTTATAATCATTACCCTTAGAGTGTCTCCCATGAAGAGACTCCTCTCGAACCTCCTCATGTATGAATTCATTCCATAACCTCTCCCAGTCAGGTAGGTGCTCATGGGATATGTTCCATTTGACAAAGGTTTCCCAATGCTTGGATAACCCGTTGAGGATTTTCCTCACCAACTCTTGATCTGGCACGACCTCCCAACTACAGTCAACTTGTCTCAGTCTTGTTTGATCTTGGTGAGATATGTAGCAACTATATCCGACTTGGACATCTTGGTGTTCTTGAAATTCTCCTTAAATACCATTTTCCTATTTACGTTGTCACCCTCATATAATTTAGTCAGAGAGTTCCACATTTCCATAGTAGTATTCTTCCCCAAAATATGAGGGATCACATGATCCTTCACCTCATCCATGGAGGTTATTTTGGCCTTTAATTCCTTTTGATTATGGATTACCAATTGTGCAGTGTGAGCTAGAGTAGAGGGAGTCTATTCGACAAATTCTGAGATCTCATTCTCCATCAACACTAATGTAATTCTCTCCTTCCAGGGATTAAAGTTGGATGCACGCTCCAACTGATCTTCAAACCTTAGTACAATTGCAACTATCCTCTTAAATCCTAAATCAAATACTCAAAACCCCATAAAATAAATATTGGAAAATTCTTTTGCTACTGTAAACCCCTGTGACAAATTTATGTTCCTACTCCTCATAATTTTAGTGCTATGATATCATGTTAAATTTTCTTTTATTTCAATGAAACATGTAGGAATTTGTATTATAAAAAATATGGTTATCGGATCGAAACCTTTACATATTCCAATCTTCCTTGGAGGTTTGAAATTGGGCACAAAGGCTCAATCCAAACCCTTAAGCGAGTTCCCCATGATACAAAAATTTTAGTCCCATTCCAACTAAAAATTTTCCAAAAAAATCCTAGTATCCAAATACATTTACATTCCAAAGTTCACTACTTTTGTTTTGATTTAGTCCGAATTATTGTTTTCCTTGGCGAAGTGACTTTTCTTTTCTTCCTAACTGTAGTCCAACCTGTGTTTTCTTCTATTTCCAGCGAAGCATTATTCGGCAAGTGATTTTTGAATTCTTCCTCATTTGCCTCATATGATAAAGGAGATCATTTTCCAACAAAAATTATTGTGGATGTAGGAGAGGATCCATTTTACATGAGGGTTTGTCGCTTTTCCATTTTCGTTGAGTCCAGATGATCCTCATTGGCATGTTTTTTTTCCTGTTTTTGTTGCTGTTGATGAATTTTATTTGGTAGTATCTACTTCCTTCTTATATTTTGGTTATTTCTTATCCAATATCTCTTCCTTTTGTATATCGTGCAATGATCACTTGTAATATTCCCAAATGGGGAATGCAGCAATACAATGCAGATAGACAGGAAAATAACACAGATCATGAAATAAAAAGAAGGAGGCCAATATGGAGACCTTTCAAATGTATTTAAAGTAGAAAAATAGAGGTACAAGATGGCCCATAAGATGCATAACAGGAAATACAAGTCTCCAATGAAACAAAATCCTCATAAAGAGGTGCTGCAACCATATATATAGACTGGAAATAGCCTTACAACATTATTTTATTGGTCTGCAATAGCTATAGATAACACATTAGATCTAGAGCAAATAAGTGCATGAAAATTCAGATCTATAACAAATCCATACACTATATAGGCTCCTCTAATAATCCCCCTTGGGGTTTTTAGAAAAACACCATGTACAAGCTATAGATCTGAGATCTAAGTCTACAAATCTACTGAAAATTCCAGATCTAGAAAGTGGACCTGATCTAATTTGAATAAGAGAATGATCCCCTCCAATGGATCTTCAAATTGAAGGGCATATCCCCAACACTTGAAAACCAACTCTCCAAATGGTGTGCCAAAACACCCTACAACTGCACCTACATGAATAACGTAGATCTGGAAGTAAAATTGCGTTGTAGGGATAAAAATGTGGCTGGCCACATGCCAAGATCTCAAAATGAAGCCCAAGTCATCCAATACTCTCCTACCAATGGATTAGAAGCCTCCTCCACTGAAAAAGAGCACTGAAATGACCTAGATCTGAAAGATCTAGCCACCACTTGCTCTAGCTTTCAAAGAAAACCAAGCCCTCAACAGGATTTGTGTTTTAGTTGAAAGAAGAAGCTTGGCCTTCAGCTAGATAGTGGACAATACAATTAAAACTCTCCCAAGAGCTACTCAATGGGAAGAGGTGGGATTCCTGACTAGGAACACCCAATGCTAAACAACATTCAGCCTTAGCTAAACAACAAGAGACAAATATATGTCTAAACAAACAATATATTTAGAAAATATCATATTATCAACAACCTTCTAATGCTGTCATCCTCTTCATTTTATAAATTAAGAGCTTGCAAACCCTAAACCACTTCCAATGAGATCACTTCTTTCACACAAGGAATCTCCATCTAAAACTCTGATGTGCCTCATTGATGGCCACTCCTCCATGACAACACTGTAGATTTGGTCAAGGTTGACTTAGTAAAAAATTTCCAGCCCCTTTCACACCTAAGGGTGCTTGATTTAATAGCCAAGATTTATCCTTTTCACATTTGGCATTGATTTATTATTTATTGAGTATTATGAACCTCATTTTTCCTTTTATTCTTTAAACAAAGACAGAAAACAAAAATGAATATTCCAATTAGCTTATGACTAATTAGGAATATTACAGTCCTCCCCTCCCAAATGTTGCTTGTCCTCAAGCAACTGATAAGGTGAGTGATAATATTATCCTCATCCATTGGTGACACCAACAAGTGATAATATTCCTCCATAAGCTAAGTGTTCACCAATCCATCCCTCCATGAATTTCTCTTCCAAAGTTCTCATGAGATGTAAATAATTCATCCCATAAGGAGATAATAGCTCGAATGAAACAAACATGGTTTTCCCAATGGTCTCCTTGAAACATGTAGCATAAGACACATGGAGAATATCCATCCCATAGGGCACATACATACCTCCCATGCTCCCTCCATACATTCCCATAAACAGTACAAGTACATCATCAATGTATAGGATCAAAATAAAATACATACAAACAGAAATTTGTGCATATGGAGGTGGGTCATAGTCCCACATGTGGAACCAACGCAGTGCATCTCCTGACTGCATTATATCAAGATGTGGTAAGTGGTTTCCCCACCACTTAATTGCTGTCCAAGTCATTTCACCATTGTTGAAAGTGTGAGATATATTTGGTGCCTTAGAAATGCACCCATCATGAAACAAAATCTCCCTTTGTCCTCCAAGGGAGTGGCCATGTTCAGAAATTTTTTGTGGCCCAAAGTTGGCCATGAATTTTATAAGGTACAACACTCCTTCTTGGAGTTATGGCCTTCACATGAATGGTAAAATAATACATACAATCAGAAAATGAAACATTGTTTACATGAGTATGTTCTTCACCAACAATTCTCCTTATACAAATGGAGTGGTGCATAGATCTATCTCCTTTCTCAAAAGAAGAAAGAGATGGTTGAATTGACTCTTTCATAGACTCATGTTAATGTCCCAACTCCACATGGTGCATGCATTATTGAAAATGCTAATGTATTTATCCTCCAAAGCCTTCCCAATCAAAGCTCCTCATGATGATGTTGTAGATATTCATGGAATATGTGTGGATGAAACAGAGCTCTTCATAGGCCCTTTGTAGCAACTTCTCCTTGAGCTTGGAGGCTCTAGAAAAGAAGATCCTACCATGATGATAGATGAATCCTTCTTGGACTGAATAGCTCTCTTCATGTAGTTGGTCATAAAGTATCATGCATGTGTGAAGATTGTTGGAGTAATCCACCAATAGTTGGGATTTCCAATATGGATCTAAACTCCCCAATAATGATAATGCTGATGATCTATCAACTTAAATGTCTGTTATGTGGCTTATATTCTCCTTTACATTTCCCATGCCAAAGGTATATGTTGGAAGTTCATTCCTTCCCTTCTTGTCCTCCCACAGTGCAAAATCTGAAATGAGAGTGGGTAATGATGATTTTGGGAGAAGATCTCCCTCCTCCTTGAGCCTACCCAAGACTCCCAACACTATATCATTGTCTTCCAATGATCCCATCCCTTCTATATATATGCTTGGAGCATCATGTTATGATACATCTCCCACAAAATATGAATCAGGTGGCCTCCCACATGGTTTTCCACTAGATAACAGTGTCCCATGCAACAATCTCATGAGCATGATAGATGGGACTGTAAGGTCCTTACTTCCACTGCAAAAATCCATCTCTGATTTATGTGTGGAAGTGGTATTTGAGGGATATGTATGCATTCCTTTTATCATTTGAGTCTTACCACTCTTCTTGTCCACCCATTCCATTTGCAAAGCCTCCCAATCAGTGGTGACTTTTTCCAATGTAATCAACCATTGAACACCCAATATAACATTGGTGTCAGGTATGTCAACCACAAATAAGTGATCAATCAATGTATATGTCCCCATGGTGTCTGATAAGGATGGGAAATAATGCATGCATTGCATTTTTCTATCTCCTGGGACCAAAACAAAGAATCCCTCAAAAGAATTAGTGGGTATTGCCCTCCTTTGCACTAGTTGGGCATCAATGAAAGTGTGGATAGCCCCACTATCAACCAATACATAAACCCTCTGATTCAAGATGGAACCTTGAAATTTTAAGGTCAAGTACTTAGGTACTCCTCTCAAATATGCAAGAGCCCCTCCAATAGGAGAAAATGCTCCATTCCCATTTCCTGATGGTGTTGGTTCTCCTCCTACAGTATCAGTGTTGTGACCTCTTCTTAGTTCATCTTCTTCTTCCTCCTCATCATCTGATAATACCTTTATGTAATGTGCTTTTCAAGCTACACATATATGTCCAGGTGCCCATGATTCTTGGCAAGTTAATAAAAGCTTCCTTCTTCTTAGTTCTCTTCAGACTTCATCATAAAGAGACTTCCGGTATGAGATCTCCTTTGAAGGAGCAGCCTTTTCATCCTTTCTCTTTGAAGGAAAAGAGGGCTTATGCTGAAAAGTTGCCCTTGATTTTTGCAAGGAATCTTGAAGGTATCTAGCCCTTTCAATGGCATCATGTAGGGTAGTGGGCTTGGTAGATTTAACCAACCCATGAAGAGGTTCATCTAAACCATCAATGAACATGTACACCCTTCTTGTTGCAGAAAAATCAGGAACCATAACAGAAATTCTTAAAAATTGAGAGATGTAAGTTTTTGTATTACCTGATTGCTTCAATTTTGCAAGGCTCATGAGTGGTGCCTCTGGATCTCTTCTATCAAACCCTTCCACTAGCCTTCTAGTGAACTATGAATAATAAGTCACATTGACATGACCCAAATTATGTAGACAAGCTATTGCTATAGGGTAAAATGCTTGGGTTTTTGGTTATTGTATATCCCTCTCAGGGCTTTCTGGTGCCTAAGGCGGACAGTAATATTAGCTGTATATTTCACAAAGATGGAAAATACATGTTCATATTAACTTAAAACAACTTGATAGAATAGGCTAGAAGATTACCTCTTTAATGATCTCGGAGTCCCTTGGAGAGCACTAGGCAGCGAAGCAGAAGTTCTTCTTCACCGGCTCCAAATCTTGGTCCTACAATCAATAAAAGCACCCGTGTAATTTCTAACATAACATATATCTTCTATCAATTAAGCCAATATATAATAAACATTTAAACTATGCAAATCTAAGCCATTCATCTCATGATATATAAGTGATTAAACAATAATGACGATATCAACGCATAGAATGGACAAAATAGATACAGTTCTATTGATTTATAGGAGGATTACAACTGTCGGTTGCACCAAGCCCTCCTTAGCCTTCTAATCTCTCTATCTCTCAAAGTGGTGATGTCTTGATCAAAAAGTTCTCAATGAACCTCTTTGACCTTTGACCTTCACACTAAAACAATGATCTCTACTGCACAAGTATGCAAAAAATTTAGCAATCCTTCGACCTTGAACAAAGAGCCTTCAACTCCATTTTATAGGAGATGGAGAGAGCAATCATTGCCCTTCTCTTTCCACCAGTTCTGAATAGAAAAAACAAAGATGTTTCTCCAACCTCCATGCTTTTTCCTTCTTTGAGAGTTTAGTTGTTTATGGCAGTGCCCAATAAGAGATCAGTGCTTTGCAGTTTCCTTTTTGTACTGACTCTCTTATGAGAAAAATTTGGAGATTCAAACCATTGTCCGCGGGTTTTTCCCATTTCAAACTTAAAACATGGGTAACGCTACCCTCTAGTGTAAACAGAGCAATTCCCTAGCCACTAACGCGGCCCATTCACTGATCAGCTGCGTTATAACGCTCTTGTGTTGTTATAGAGAGGCGTTACCTTGGCAGAAATAGGTTGAATTTAGGTCTTTGTATTCCTTCCATATTTGTCTTCTCCTCTGAGCTAATGAGGAGGTATTTTGACCTATAACAGATGCCCACTAAAGTGTGAGGTCAGAGACAAAGACGCTAGCCGAAATACTTTACAATGTGTGTAGTAGAGATAAAGAGATTGAAAGACCGAGGAAAAACCTGAAACAACAACATATGTTAGAAAATATAGTATCTGCCTTGAGTCGGGCATTCCCATGCTCAGTAGCTTAAACAACATGATTTCTCTAGAATAGAGATATGAAGAATCTGTCCACCGATAAGCACAATGTGGAAGTGTCTGTCATAACAAGATCAGGTTGAAGAAGCTGTCTCCATAAATAATATCACAACTTGGGGAAGGAAACACAACTTTAATGATGTAACCTTTGCCCCAAGGTCTTGATCGTCGATTCACTTAAACTGCATATTCCTCAACATGTGAATGAAGGAGCTGTTGTCGAACATGTGAGAAATCGTCTGATTACCAATCGATAATGAAAATCGTTAACAGACGCGAAGGTGGCCACCGATAATGATGATGGTCCCTAAGATGCACAGTACAATCTAGCAAGTGTGAATAAAATGAGTTGAAGTCGAACATTTGTAGAATCATTTGACCAGGAGCCAATGATGAAGACCCATGATCAAACACAAGACTACCTGTCACTGATGTCTGCAAGTATCCGGGTACTGATGGGTTTCTGGATCAACTTCCTAGATAAGATGTTGAAGTCGATAGGAAGAGATCTGTTGAAAGGTAGGCACTGAGGCGTCCTACATCAGTCAACACAAAATGGAAACCAACTGATTTTGTTTATGATTGATATAATGAAGAGTAAATGGGGATGTTAGACGACAAATAATTTCTGGCATAATGAGCGGTTTGGTTGATAACAGGAGCAGTAGATAGCGAGATCTGCTTGAACAATAGAAGGCACTGTAGCAGGGTACTAGGTAGCTGAAGCTTGATGAACACCAAAGAGTGTGTTAGCATTTTACTGGTGCAGGGACACTGGGAGATGAAGGCTAATACTCATAGATGGTAGGGTTCGACTAACTGCGAAAGAGTTTTCTGGGAAGTGCCATGTTCAAGAATCTTGCTGCCAAATCGACCTTTCTGAAATGTAACAGAGGTAGTATCCGTTTTGTCCAAATTTTTCCCCGTCTGATTAAGTTTAACGAGTCCAGACGAGTAAACTCGATGAATTTTTCATATTTAGAGAATCTGAAAAATGTCATAAAAGACAACTCTGCGCCCCATCTGATTAGGTTTAACGATTCCAGATGAGTAAACTCGGTGATTTTTTCATGTTTAGAGAGTCTGAAAAATTTCATAAAAGACAACTCCGCGCCCCATCTGATTAGGTTTAACGAGTCCAGACGAGTAAACTCGGTGAATTTTTCATGTTTAGAGAGTTTGAAAAATATCATAAAAGACGACTCCATTGGGGTACCTTTGTCATGTCTTGATAACTGGGCACGGAAAAGGGAGAATAGTAAGCCCGAAACAGTTCATTTTCCGTAAGTTAGTCCATCAAAGCTGGAAAAGTGAGAAATCTATGTTCGATGGACGTCTACCTCATTTTGTTATGAGTATGAGGAGATAGAGTAAACTCAGTACTCTTTGTTAAATTTTAACAAGTCCAAAAAAGAAAAACTCGATGCCCTCCGTGGAATTTTAATGAGTCACGTGGAGAAAACTCGATTACCTCTGTGAAATTTTAACGAGTCACGCGGAGAAAACTCGGTTACCTCCATGAAATTTTAACGAGTCACGCAGAGAAAACTCAGTTACTTTTTTAGTTTAAAGAGCCTTGAAAAAGAGAAAAAGAATGGCTCCTTACTCTCTGTCGTGGTAGTTTAACGAGCCCGACAAAGTCAACTCGGGGTTTTTTCAGTTTTATGAGCGAGAAAAATATTCCTAAAAAGAAAGCTCAGTGCTTCTTCATAGTTTTAACGAGTCTGAAGAAGAGAATTCTAGGTTTTTTGGATTAACGAGAAAGAAAAAGACCATACAAAAAGAACGCTCGATATCAACTTCATATAATTTTAACGAGTCTGAAGAAGGGAACTCAAGGTTTTTTAGATTAACGAGCAAGAAAATACCGTAAAAAGAATGCTCGAGGCTACCAGGTAGAGGAGAAATTCACATGAGTAGTCGGGGGCACTAAGGAGTGGGGTTGAAACAAGTGCATGTTTTAAAGCATTAAATGACCATTGAGCTTGGTAATCCCACAAGTATAGTGTTCCTTTCTTCAATAATCACATAAATCCTTTCATCATCTCGGCATAGTTAACAATGAATCGACGTAAAAAGTTTGCCTTCCCTTGCAAACGTTGGAGTTGAAGTATGGATTGTGGTGCCAACAATTCAACAATCGCCTTAACCTTATCGGGATCAACCCTAATCCCGTGCTTGGAGACAATGAAACCTAACAGACATCCGGACTCGACCATAAATACGCACTTATGAGGATTCAAACGTATATTGTAGAATCTACACTTAGAAAAAATTTCTTTCAGATGAGCGAGGTGATCAGGTCGTTTCTTGGAATGGGTCGGAAGGTCATCCAAGTAAGCCTGTACAATATGTCGAATGTCATGAAAAGCGTAGTCCATAGCTCGCTGAAAAGTTGCTCCAGCATTCTTCAGACTGAATGGGAGTTTATGATACGCAAATGTTCCCCAAGGACAGATGAAGACAGTTTTATGCTGGTCGTATTTTTTAATTGCAATCTGGTTATAGCCCGAGAATCCATCCATCAAGGAAAAAGATTCACATCCGGCACAATCATCGAGAATCTGATCTATGAACGGTGTAGGATAATTGTCTTTGGGACAAGCGGCGTTCAGATCGCGATAGTTAACACAAACTTGAATGGTGCCTTTTTTTTTATCAACGGGAACCGGATTGGAAACCCATTCTGTAAAAGGAACGGGATAGATGAAACCAGCGTTTAAAAGTTTCTCTACCTCAAGTTTGATGGCGACTACTTTGCGCGGGTGGACAGGTCTGAGTCGTTTCCGAATTGGTTTGGCATTGTCATAAATCTTGATTTCGTGCTCGACAATAGATGGGTCTATGCCGGGCATTTCGTCATAAGACGAAGCAAACACATCGCGAAATTCCTTGAAAAGGGATGTGAAGCATGCAATTTCCTCTGGATTGCAATCAGCTCCAATCTGAATATTTTCCACGATACCCATTTTGACCGAGATATCAATGAGCATTTTCTTAGAAAGATTACCCATGTTCCCTTCTGAATCGATAGTTTGAATAGTTGTGTAAGCGGAGGGAACCATCTCAGGTGGGTCAAAAGATGGGATTTCAGGTTTTATCACGTCCGAGTCAATCATCGAAGCGCAATGGTGAAACTTTTCCCAAGGTTGTTCTTCTAAAGACATGATCTATCGAATAGCTTCATCTGTAGGCCAGACTTCATTGAGGAGATCCTTCGAGAGAACTGTGATGGGAGGGAGGTTTGTACCTTTGGTCGAAACCATAGCAGTGAAGGGTTCAGATGCGATTTGGATGGCTTGGTAAGCTAGCTCGGCCGGTGAGAGCGACATCTGATCTCCATAGGAATCAATGTCTGAAGGTGCTAGGATGATCCATGGGTCGATAGAGCCATCCAAAGTGGTGGATATCATTGCAACTGTGTTTGGGATCTGCGGTGGCGGGAGAGGAAAAAAACCCAGTAGGGAAGATGCCTTTAGAAGACCGGTACCGATACTGACGTAAGAGTTAGGAAAGCCTCCTATTAGGGGTACAGTGCTACTTGGTAACGTGGCATAATCAGGGGTTCAGAAGGATAGTTGATCCACCGTGACTATTTTCCCATCCTATGGAAATAGGATGAGTCGGAAGACTGAAGACACAATGGCGGTCATGACATAAGAACAACTGTGACCAAGCAATAGATTATAGTCGAGATGGAGCTCTACGACTTCAACGTCCACATTTACCATTTTCCCACTCAGAGTGATGGGAAATCTAGCAAGGTAACATTTTGGGAGGAATGTGTGGCCATCGAAAGCTTTGAGGGAACTCGACGGCGGTGTTAAGGTGGGAGAACCTAAATTGAGCCAGCAAGCTTGTGACATAACACAGGTTGAAGAACCTTTGTCTATGACAATGCGATGGATTGATCTCCCTTTCGACACAACCTCCACCTGGAATGCGAGTTGGTGCGAAAGGCGAGGTTTAGAATTTTTCATATCAAAGATAGCTAGCATGGAATCCTGGGGGTCTATTCCACCAATGGCCGAAAGCAAGGCTTTCCTTTGTGCTAGACAAGTTTGTAATACTTCGAGAGCAGACATAGCTGACGGTGCCTGCGCCAAATATTCTACAATGTTGTAGTTTTGGGCTGCATGTGCAGAGGTGTTATGAGTCGTGCGTCGAAGTGTCCCTTTGGGGGGACGAATCATGGGGTCAGTAGTAGGCCGTTCGATATGAAAATCGTTGGGAGGCGGTGGATTTGAACTAGTACCAGGTTCTTGAGAATCTATGGTAGGATTTTCATAAAGCTTGGCTCGAGTTTGAATTTCAACACTCTCAATGCCATAAATGGCAGATTGTCCTTCGCCGAAAGGATATGAACCACCATTGCCCCGTTGATGGGGTTGTGGCAGATTTTCAACCATGTGTTGATGTTGCTGCTATTGATTAGGGAAAGGATTATGAAGAACGGCAGGTGTTTGCCCAGAATCCTTGTTGGCAATAAAATCGGTGCATTCCTACAGCCGAGGACATTTGTATGTCAAGTGGTCCTCCGCACAGATCTTGCAAGGAAATTTCATGGGTTTATCCTTCCCTTTGTCATTCTTGGCAGCATTTTTCTGATTAGGGTTATTCTGATTATCCGACTGCTCTTCTGAAGAAGATGGATTTTTCTTGTTCTTCTTATTTTTCCCGCTAGGTTTTTGTGAGGTTTGCACAAAACTTACCTCAGCGGTGGGAAGAGTAGTCATTTGGTGAGGGGCTGTGGCAGCCGACGATGGCTGAGAGGCTTGCCCCCGAGACATTTTTTGTGGCTACACCAGAGATCATGCCAATGAGACCGTCGGCATGAGATCCGGTTTTCTGAGTAGCCGGAGGATTTGGGTTACCAGGGGCATTGGGGAGAAAATCATATAGCGTGTCAGATTGTGAATAGATTAAATCTAAATGTTAGGCATGACGAATGCATTGATCTCTTGTAACCACACCAGAAAGGCCAATGTCTTTAGAGATGTGGGGTAAGAGAGACTTGCAAAACCAATTGGCTAAGAGATGATCTGGAATTGGCACTTTGACTAGCCTCCTCCTACATCTCCATTCATGAATGTGATCGAAGATGTGGGTGGCGGTGTCTTGGCACAACAAGCTTAAGATTTCCGTTCCGGTTTCAAATCTAATTGGTAATTGGAATTTCTTTAGAAACTCTGTCGCTAAAGCACTAAACGTATTGATGGCGGTGCATGGTAATTCAATGTACCACTTGGCAGCATTGTCTGTAAGTGTGTGGGGAAACAGTCGAAGCCAGACACTATCATCCACCATGGAATTGGATATAGACCATAGATGAAAGGTAGTGATGTGTGCGGCTGGGTCGTCCCCTTGTTTCCCGTCAAACTTCGGGATGTGAGAAGGAATCTTATGTGGTACTAGAGGCCAAAGCGGGTTGTGATTGATGGGATCGTTAGTCAGTTTATGGATATCGGGGATGTCCAAAGCTGCCAAAAATGGAAATTGTGGATTTTCCCCCGAATCTAACCAAGGCAGTATGGGATGACTACTTAGACCATAGGGTCCACCCATTAATGTGTTACCAGGAGGATAAGTAGGACTTTGATAAAAATTTCCTATAGGTGGAGGAGTAGGGACATACAATTGTTGTCAATATGGAATATTGTATTGCGGGGTGAACGGTTGGTTGCCCCCAGTATAAAAGTGCCCTCCCATTCCAGACGGAGGTTGGGGTTGGTTATTCCAAATGGATGCAATAGAGTTTCCCGGAGGCATGCTACTACTTGCATAGTTTGGAAACGGTATCGACCCTACACCTATATTGAACCACTTAAGGGAATAGTATTGACAATAGTCCCATTTGTCCTAAGGATTGCAGAGGAAGTGAAATGTTCCCTGCTACTTGCATGCTGGTGACACTGCCCCCTGGTATAGTGGCCAAGGGGTTTGAACTCAACAAAGGGTTCCAACCGAAAGGGTTGCTAAAAGGCACTGAAGTAGTCATACTCGTGGGAGGAGCAACTATGGGTCCCAACGTGGTCATGGTAGGAGTATATCCCGAAGGATTCGGCGAGCTACTGACAGTTGTGATGACCGCTGGGTTGGGATTAGGTATATGTTGACTACTGGGGTTACCAAGTAATGGCATAGAACTGACCACCGACGGGGAGGATGGTGGCGAACCTGTGATGGTTGCCATTGGCATCGACCCTATGGATGCTAGTGGTGAAATGGATGTTGGTGCGGCCAAAGACATATCTTGGCATGGTGGAATCTGAACTATCACAGGCCCTAGCGGATCAGTGAGTGGAGGATTGTAATGAGGTGCAACCCCTTCTGTGAAAGGGTCCTCTGGAAATTCCATATGATATGAGGCTATGTGAAAATCAAGATTTGTCAGTGGAGACTGCTTTTCCGCAGAAGGCATGGGTTCACCAAGGTTCAGTTCTTCCTCAATAGTTAGAGGAGGTAGACCTTGCTGTTGTCGAGACTGGCGACGTGGGTCGGAGGACGCCACGGTGACCTGTTTATTTTTAACAAATTTTAATAAATTGTGATGTATTATAAAGTCTCAATGACAGTATCCACACACCTAAAAAAGAAAAAAGGACTCTCTAAAATCAATCAGCAAGCAACCAAAATAGGGTGCCCTGTCTGAGTACTACCATTCGCTGGTGATGAAATCTAGTATCACAATAGTATACAGAGAGGGTTGGTCGAAAGTATAGTTACGGTCACTCTAGAACTTCGCTAGAACCTCAGACTATAGGTGTAAGCACTCTCGTGAAGACGAGTACCCTCCTAAAGACCGAAGACAGAGTGGGTCTGTTTGTTTCAGGTACCAGGATAGCCCGTCCCAGTCACCTTGTGTAAGTCCCTAAAAAGTATGGCCACTAAAGATACCTCAAATCACAAACATCATAAGGGGGGTCCATGGTCAAGGATAACGTGCTATATGGGAAGAATACTTAGATCCCAAATCTAGTTTCGACATCCCCAAAGGGAGCCCCAATATATAACACACCCACTGGATGCAGTTGAAGGCGGGCTACCTTCTTGTGCACCCAAGTGTTGTCTCGCGCTGAGCTCCAGTAAAGGAACGGTCTCGATAATATGAGTGCAGTAGGATTTCGCTTGTTAATGACTCTAGTTTCAAGTTTTGATATCTTGGGTGATTTTCTCACTTTCCTAACCCAAGATCCTAGCCTGAACTACTATTTGTGTGAGCTCAAAAAGAGTAATGTGATTGATTTTATTAGCACTTGATTCTTAGTGTACTTGATTATTAGTCTTGCGGAGGGGGAGTGGACGTATGAAATGTAATGAGACTCTGACTCAAGAAACCATGCAAAATATCTCTAAATATTCAATTCGATGAAGAGTATTTCTACAAGGAGAGGTTTCTTTTCAACATCCATGCACTAAAATTCAAATAGCACAGTTCAACTTTAAAGATTCAGACTTTTATCTACCTCTTCTTAACAGTCTATGAATTGAAAATTTCAGAATAAACTTAGCTAGATGCAGAAAAATAAAATAAAAATTTCTTCGCTAAAAATTAAATGCTTTTGACACTAAATTTTCAAACAAGAGTAACAAACATAAATGCCAGCTTAGTAGACAAGCACAGGGATTCAGTCAAGGAGAGATACTGATGGCCAAAAAACTCTGCAACTAAAACACAATCACAACAGTGAACAACAAGTTTTGGCTGAGTAACGCACTGTCTCTGAGTAAAGACAGCGTTAATCCAGAGACTAATGCATTATATTTAAGCAGAGGAAGCGTTATAACGCACTGGAAAACCTACAGAGGTAGCGTTAGCCAGGGTAAAGTTCTTCAGATGGTCAAACAGAAACAGGATTGAACTCTGCGAGCTTTTGAAATGTCTACTGGGCATAAAAACTGGTCAAAAGGGTCTGTGAATAGAGGAAACAAGAAAGGATGGAAGAAATAGTCCAAAAACTATGGGGAAACTCCCCAGCGGAGTCGCCAATTCTGCTATAGGGTAAAATTATTGGGTTGTTGGTTATCGTATATCCCTCTCAGGGCTTTCCGGTGCCTGAGGCAGACAGTAAGATTAGTTGTATAGTTCACAAAGATGGAAAATACATGTTCATATTAACTTAAAACCACTTGATAGAATAGGCTAGAAGATTACCTCTTTAATGATCTCGGAGTCCCTTGGAGAGCACTAGGCAGCAAAGCAGAAGTTCTTCTTCACCGGCTCCAAATCTTGGTCCTGCAATCAATCAAATCACCCATGTAATTTCTAACATAACATATATCTTCTATCAATTAAGCCAATATATAATAAAAATTTAAACTATGCACATCTAAGACATTCATCTCATGCTATATAAGTAATTAAACAATAATGACGATATCAACGCATAGAATGGACAAAACAGATACAGTTCTATTGATTTATAAAAAGGAGGATTACAATCGTCGGTTGCACCAAGCCCTCCTTAGCCTTCCAATCTCTCTATCTCTCAAAGTGGTGATGTCTTGATCAACAAGTTCTCAATAAACCTCTTTGACCTTTGACCTTCACACTACAACAATGATCTCTACTTCACAAGTATGCAAAAACTTTAGCAATCCTTTGAACTTGAACAAAGAGCCTTCAACTCCATTTTATAGGAGATGGAGAGAGCAATCATTGCCCTTCTCTTTCCACCAGTTCTGAATAGAAAAAACCAAGATGTTTCTCCAACCTCCATGCTTTTTCCTTCTTTGAGATTTCAGTTGTTTATGGCAATGCCCAATAAGAGATCAGTGCTTTGTAGTTTCCTTTTTGTACTGACTCTCTTGTGAGAAAAAGCTGGAGATTCCAATCATTTTCCGCGGGTTTTTCCCGTTTCAAACTTAAAACACTAGTAACGCTATGCTCTAGTGTAAATAGAGCATTGCCCTAGCCACTAAAGCGGCCCATTCATTTATCAACTGCGTTATAATGCTCGTGTTGTTATAGAGAGGCGTTACCTTGGTAGAAATAGGTTTAATTTAGGTCTTTGTATTCCTTCCATATTTGTCTTCTCCTCTGAGCTAATGAGGAGGTATTTTGACCTGTAACAACTATGGAACCACCAGTCATGTGCTTCACCTTCAAGGTGCATCGCTGCAATCTTGATAGCCTCCATCTCTGGAACCTTGTTCAAATGAAAGTAGATGTCAATTTTTTCTACCCAATATCTGGCAGAACACTTGGATGACCCATCAAAGTTGGGTAAAAAGAATCTACCCATAATGTGGTGTTGATCATGATTCTGAATGAATCCACCACCTCTATGATGATGCCTTAGTATCCTCTTGTCATTGATGTGACAAAACTCTTGAAAACTCAAGTGATATTTGAATATTTGATTTTGAGACTCATATTCTTCAAAATAGTCTTCAAGGGATTCATGCTCTTGAAACCCTTCATTTCCCACAGCCAAAAATGTAGGCATGGTAGAGTGTTGGGAAACTTGTGGCTGATGCAGTGGTTAATCATTCCAGTGATGAGACATGCCAGAGCCTTCTCCAAGATGAAATCCATTAGGGGATTCCTTGATTCTGTACAATCTCATCTCTTTGATCTCTCTAGCAAGATCTTGCATGGCTCTAAGAAGGATCTTAGGAAAATCCTTTTCTTCATATTCACCTCCAGATAAAGGGGCTTTACCCTTGTGTGCATTGTCATTTGTGTAATCAAATTTCTTCTGTATTCTCTTTAGATACCTCTTCTCTTTGTCAGTAATAGGCCCTTCTTCTTCGGAAGACATATTGGATTCTTATTAAGCACAGACTATGCCAAGATGATGCTTTGATACCACTGTAATATTCCCAAATATGAAATGTAGCAATACAATGCAGATAGACAGGAAAATAATGCATATCATCACATACAAAGTAGGAGGCCAATATGGAGACCTTTCAAACGTATATACAATAGAAAAATAGATGTACAATATGGCCCATAAGATGCATAATAGGAAATACATGTCTCCAATTAAAGAAAATCCTCATAAAGAGGTATTGCAACCATATATATATACTAGAAATAGCCTTACATCATTATTTTATTGGTCTGCAACAACTATAGATTAAACATTAGATCTAGAGTAGATAAGTGCATGAAAAGTCAGATCTATAACAGATCCATAAACTATATAGGCTCCTCTAATAATCCCCCTTGGGGTTTTAGCAAAACACCATGTACAAGCTGTAGATCTAAGATCTAAGTCTGCAGATCTACTGAAAATTCCAGATCTAGAAAGTGGATCTAATTTAATATGAAAAATAGAATGATCCCCTCCAATGGATCTTCAAAGTGAAGCGCAGATCCCCAACACTTGAAAACCAACTCTTCAAATGGTGTGCCAAAACACCCTGCAACTGCACCTACAAGAATAACGTAGATTTGGAAGTAAAACTGCGTTGTAGGGATCAAAATGTGGTTGGCCACATGCCAAGATCTGAAAATGAAGCCCAAGTCATCCAATACTCTCCTACCAATGGATTAGAAGCCTCCTCCATTGAAAAGGAGCATTGAAATGGCCTAGATATGAAAGATCTAGCCTCCACTTGCTACAGCTTGCAAAGAAAACCAAACCCTCAACTGGATCTGTGTTGTAGTTGAAAGAAGAAGCATGGCCTTTAGCCATATAGTGGAAAATACAATGCAAAATCTCCCAAGAGCTAATCAATGGGAAGAGGTGGGGTTCCCGACCAGGAACACACAATGCTAAACATCATTCAGCCTCAGCTAAATAGCAAGAGACAAATATATGTCTAAAAAAACAATATTTTTAGAAAATCTCATATCATCAACCACCTTCTAATGCTCCCATTCTCTTCCTTTTATAAGTTAAGATCTTGCAAACCCTAAACCACTTCCAATGAGATTACTTATTTCACACAAGGCATCTCCATCTAAAATTGTGTTGTGCCTAATTGATGGCCACTCCTCCATGGCAGCACTATAGATTTGGTCAAGGTTGACCCAGTAAAAAATGTCCAGCCCCTTTCACACCTAAGGATGCTTGATTTAACAACCAAGATTTAGCCTTTTCACATTTCGCATTGATTTATTCTTTATTAAGGAGTATTATGAACCTCCTTTGCCCTTTTATTCTTTAAACAAAGAAAGAAAACAAAAATGAATATTCCAATTAGCTCATGACTAATTGGGAATATTACATCACTCTTAAGCTCCTTCCCACCATTTGGGCCTTTTTTTTTTTTTAAATCTGATATTTTTCGTTCTGTAAATTCTTGGGGTAGTTTTTAATTATGTGCCTTGTTTCATATCATGCTCTACATTGTTGAAGAATGTAGCTAGGTTCGGTCTTCATAAATATATGTAATGTACTTATCAAAAGAATGAAAAATAAATTTTTTTATTATTATTACAATGACTTATTAAAGAATGGGTTTCATGATTAGGTCATGTTTTATTAGTCAAAGTCCCCATTGTGGACTCCTAGGATTTATATTGAGTCATTAGGGTCATTTTACATTTTATGAAACCATTCTTGGGCTTTTGAATCATGTAAAAATAATTATTTTTGAGTCAAAAATGAATTTTGTCACCTCCACACCAAGTCAGCCTGAAAGGGAGAAATTAGACCCACCAGAAGCCTATATATACAACTGCAGTTCGATATATTTTCTCATCCAATCAAAAATTTCAATTCACATAAGTAGTGCAGTAAAAAGTGCGATGTGCAGGAAGAAGAAGGAAAGGTGGAGGATCAAAGTTTTTGGGCTCTCTCTCTTCTATGAATTTACTAGGAAGTTGCATGATTGAAGTTGTTGGAGTTGCAGGGTTGAAGTTCTATTGCTGCAGTAGGTCGAAGATGCAGGAGGGTCAAAATTTTTGGGGCCAAAGTGCTACTGCTGCATAGGTCGATGTGTGAAAATTTATGAATCTACCCGAAAAATCCTACTACAGTAAATCTGATTTGCATTACATACTTGCCTTATTTAAATTACAAATTATTTGTTTAAATATTCAGTAAAAATAATAATGCAGACACATTGTAGCCTGCACAATTATACATATCAAGTACTGAAAAATAAGAGGAACAACCAGACAAAGGACACAAAATTTTTAGAAAAATGTCCCCGAAAAAACTCAATGTAGGAAAACTGGTGCAATAGATTTGAGGGTTTATATTATTATGCAGATTTATGAATACAATATAGGGTGCCAAATCTGACTCACCCAAAAAATAAAATCCTCGGCAGTATTATCTCTATCCGGAGATATATATTTTGGCGGATCCAGTGGCAAAATGAAGAAACCCCACAAGTGACTGCGCAGTCCCTAGTGCTGCACAACAGTGGCTGCAACTAACTCTACGTTGAGATTGTGTTACTTCTCCTAGTGGTCATGTCACCCTCTCCGTGAGCCTTCCCGGCCCAAAAATAAATTTTTTGGATGGCTTCCCGAACTGCCCTACAAAAACCCCAACGCAGTTTCTCAAGTGTCTCTATCACCCTCTCTAGCTCTGCGTCACCCTTGCCTGAGCCCTGTTGGCTCCGCGTCATTCTCTCTCAGCTGCACTGTCCCTCCTGGTGCTGATATTCCTCTCTGCTATTGTATTCTCAGCTTTGGATGAAAATACCACTGCCGAACAGCCCCTCACTGCACTGAATTATTCAGATCTGATCTTCGTCGGAGCACTGCTCCGTCAAAAGAATTTAATCTCTAAATTTAGTCTCTGTGTGTGTTCTCCAATTGACCCCAAGCCTTCCTTTAATAATTTTCCTGTTGATGAATCAACGACTATGATCAAATCTATAATCAACGACTAATATTAGAAAAGGCTCGATCCTCATCAGTTAGAACATTCGCACCCACATGTTTAAATTAATTCACTTTAATTATTTAATTTCCCTATGTTTAGAATTAGGGTCCCTATTAAAATAATTAATTATTTGAATAACTTAAGCTCCAGGTGGAATTTCACCAAACGATTTATGGGTATTGGAGATCTCATGTGTTCTATCTCCTCCACAAAGTTTCAGAGCTAGAGCACATCCGATGCTACCCAAAATCAACACTCCAACTTAGTGAGGAATGTGCTCTAGCAATACTTAAATACCAGAAGCATCACCCTGATCCACGACATCGGTCCTCTGCGTTGCTGATGCTCGGCTGCTACCCCTCATCCAAAACACTGCTAATGCTGGGCTCTTACCCCTCATCCAATGCATTGCTGCTATCTGTACTGTTGCCCATGTCACTGCCACTGACACTACTACATTTGTATTGCAACTCTCTCTCAAATGCTGCATCATGCTGCCCATAACACTGCCACTGCTAAATGTTGCACTGCAACTCAGTTGTTGAGAAGTAAGCAAATGAAAATAAACCCAAAAACTTGACATACAAGTCAGTCTGGATGCATCTCGATGGTGAATCTCCCTCTATTTCTAATTCTGCGCTGAACCTCTGATGCTTTACGTTGTTGCTACTCTGAACTGCATAAGCACTCCTCTGCACTACACTATTGAAGTCCATAAACCACTACACTACTGCTGCTATGTTGCAGCAGCCTTTTCTCTGCCCTGCTTCATTCTTCAGCGTCCTAGCTCTACCATTGTTGCTCCATCCTTCTCACACCATCTGAATCTAGTCATCCTACTACTGTCATTAAGGGCTCCCATAGCTCGTATGTGATCCAAGAGTTTTGGCACCTCAAGGATCCTGCCCCTTCCAATGTATTTCGAAAGGAATATATATCTATGTCACCCCACCTCCTCTCTTGAGGTACATGAACACTCATGGCAACATTTTCATCATGCCCATCATCGTCATTTGCTACAACAACCTTCGAATCAAAATCTTATTTTCCCTTCTTATTTTGAGGTCATTGTGTGGCGAAATGTCCCAATTCACTACCCCTGAAGCATATGCCCTTCGAGAGGTCCTTATTATTCCTTCTCCGCTGCCCATTATGTCCCTTAGATGTGAGAGCCACATATTCCTCTTCGTCCTTCTTGATATTGATCCCCGTAGTGCTCCTTCCTGCCTTGGTCAACCTTCTGATCTCTTCTTGTCAAAGATCTGCCCACATATCCTCCCAGTTTGGAAAAAATGCTCTGCTCAAAATACCTTAGACAAAGGTTTCCCAGTATTCCGTGATTGCATTCAGGGTAGTCCTGACCATAATTCCATCATCTAGTGTACCCCTACGGAAGCTAGCTAATCTTAGATCTCTCGCAATCTGATAAGGAAGGGGTCAATTTCTTCTCCCTTCTGCATCTGAAACAATCTTAGCTGATTCTCAAGAAACATCCTTCGTTGGATGGAGGTTCCCTAGTACATCGAGGTCAAGCCGAAGTCCACATTTCCCTTGCCATGTTCTTCTTGGAAATATGAGGGGTCACATGATCCTTGACTCAATCCATGATCAAGAATTTTGCCTTTGCTTGAGCCTCCTCATACTTATTGAGTGGATCAACATCAAAAGGAACATCAATTGCATGCAAGACATGGTCCTTGATGCGATGATCGTCCAAAACTGACAGGATCCTGGCCTTCCATATGACAAATTTGGAAGCACCGTCCAACCTATCCTGGTCCCTCAGTCCATGTGCATCCATCTCTACTCAGGAAATGTCGAACATGTTCTCTTCTCCCTCTTTTTCTGTAGCCCCAACAAAAATTAGATCTGGGTTTCTTTGGTGCTAGAAACCCTCTAAGGAACAAACTCCCTTTGAGACTTGATTTCCCTCACTGAAATCCCTCTGCCAACCAATGTCAAATTAGTCCTCTCTGATCACTCTTTGCTGCTGATCAGCACTAGATCTAGACTTCTTGGCAAGAAGTCTTCTGAGGAAATTCTTCCCTCTAATTTTCCATAGTCCCACTAGACACTATTTTGCACCAATAGAGACAATGCCCCACCAGAAACTCCTGAAGAAAAAAAAACTGTTCTTCCAACCACGAAAATCGGAAATATAGAGGCTCAAAACCTCTGCACTAGCCCAACAAACATTGTGCTGCCTCCCCATAGCTACAACATCACCCTATCTAGCTGATGCAGGCTCTGCATGAGCCCCTCTGGTGACTATGTCTCCTTTCCTTGGCTCTTCTGCATCAATGCTATCACTCGATACAACAACTTTCTTGTAGCAAAATTTTCCCTTCGTCTCTTCATTAATGGCTTCAACTCTACTTGATCTGCAACAACTCTGATTACATGTGAAAATTTCTGAATCTACACCAGAAATCCTACTACAATAAATATGATTTTAATTACCTACTTGCCTTATTTAAATTACAAGTTATTTTTATGGACACACAATTTTTTCAAACAAATGTCCCCAGAAAAACCCAATGCGGGAAAATGGGTGCTACAAATCTGAGGGTTTATATTATTATGAAGATTTATGAATACAATATAGGGTGCCAAATCTGGTTCACCCAACAGAGAAAATCCTCGGCAATATTACCTTTATCCGGAGACATATATTTTGGCAGATCCAACAGCAGAATGAATAAACCCAACAGGTGACTCTGCAATCCCCAATGTTGTGCAGCAGTGGCTATAGCTTAATCTTTGCTGAGACTGTGTCACCTCTCATAGTGGCTATGTCACACTCTCTATGAGACTTCCCGACTCAGAAATCGATCTGCTCGATGGATGCCTGATCTGCCCCACAAAAACCCCAGCTCAGCTGCTTAAGTGACTGCATCACCCCTGCGTGAGCCCTCCTAGCTCTGCATCACCATCTCTGAGCTGCGATGTCCGTCTTGGTGTTGAGCTCCCTCTCAGCTATTGTATTCTCGGCCTTGGATGAAAATCCCACTGTTGAAATTCCCCTCACTGCATTGAATTAATCAGATTTGATCTTCGTCCGCGCACTACTCCTTCAGAAGAATTAAATATCTAAATTTAGTCTTTGTGTGTGTTCTCCAACTAACCCCAAGTCTTCCTTTAATACTTTTCCTGTTGATGTATCAATGGTCATGATCTAATCTCTAATCGATGACTAAGATTAGAAAATACTTTGTCCTCATCACTTAGAAAATTCTCACCGACATGTTTAAATTAATTCACTTTAATTATTTAATTTCCCTAAGTTTAGACTTAGGGTCCCCATTAAAATAATTAATTATTTGAATAACGTAAGCTCCGGGTGGAATTTATCCAAACGATTTCTGGGTCTTGGATATCTCATGTGTTCTAGCACCTCCACAAAGTTTCGGAGCTACAACACATCTGATGCTACCCCAAAAATCAACATGAATTGCTACATAGATCAAAGTGCTGCATAGGTTGAAGTAGCTGCTGCTGCATAGATCGAAGTTTTGCTACTGCAAGGTCGAAGATCTAGATTGAAGCTGTTGGAAGGAAGGGATGACTTGGTAGTTGGAGAAAGATTGTGCCTAGGGTGAAAAGTCTATGATTATCTTAGGAAAACTATTGAAGGAAGAGATTTTGATTTGGTTTTACCCTAGATAAGGCTTTTCCCCTCGCAGAGTGCCTACATCTTAGGTCTCTTGTTTTGTGATCTTCATACACACATAATTTGGTAATTTCTTGATAAAAGATAATATAACAAAGAAGTAATAGAATCCAACATAATTCAAGAGTAATTATCAATAAATAGGAATCAAAGACCTAAGTCTACTTGCATTGATTTCTCAAAATGGTATCAGACCTAAGGTCAAGGAAGATTGAATATTACTCTATTGGCTCGAAGGAAATGGTTGATCCCTCTATGATAAGTTATATGAGAATGGGATTCAATACTATAGGAAGTTGGATCAAGAGGATATTCTACTACTTATTCAACAAGGTCAAAAGCCAAGGGTTCTTGGTTGCACTTACAAGTTCACTTAATGATGATAATGCATAGATTATTGACAGTGGAGCATGAAGGAACCAGGAGAGAGTAACACACTCTATCAAAGGAAGCATCTTCTCATGTAGTGGAAATTGTAGAAAATAAAAGCTATGTTGTTAGAGGCTTGGGATCAACATCTTTGAAGTTGGAGAATGGAGCTAAGCTACATATCAACAATATACTATATGTTCCAAGTTTGAAAAATAATTTTCTTTCAATTTATTTCTTAGAAGATAAAGGAGATAAAGTTTTTTTTGTTGATGGAAAGGTTTGGTTTGGGGAAAATATTCAAGTATTGATAAAGCTAGGGTTATTGGATTTCATGAAGGAAGCTTATATAGAGTCATAACACCATCTCCTCAAGCTCTAGTTCATATGGAAATCAATCCCACTGAGATATGGCAGAGAATATATGGTCATCTATACTACAAGGTCATTCCCACTCTTAATCAACTGGTTCATGGCATCCCCAATATCAAAGAAGATCATGAAGGAGTTTGCAAGGGATGTACTTTGGGTAAACATACAAGAAAACCATTTACAAATAGTGAAACAAGGTCTAAAGAAATATTATATCTCATTCATTCTGATGTGTGTGGGTCTATGTCTGAAAAATAACTTGGAGGTCATCTTAACTATGTAACATTCATTGATAATCACTCTAGAAAGACATGGCTCTACCTTCTCAAGAAAAATGATGAAGTATTTGATAAATTTAAGGATTTTAGATCTAAACTGGAAACCCTAACCGAAAGAAAAATAAAGACTTTGAGATCCAAAAATGGTGGGGATTACACTTCTAAAGAATTGATTTCATATTGTAAATAAACATGAATTAAGAGGGAGCTCATTGTTCCCTACTATCCTGAAAAAAATGGAGTGGCTAAAAGAAAGAATAAGACAATTGAAGAATGTATATGAACAATGCTCTTTGATCAAGACTTACCAAAATTTCTATGGGGAGAAGTGTTGAAGAGGTAAATCCCCTCTGCGGACAGAGGCGATCCCTACTAGCCTAGATCGGGTCTAGCAATAATCAAACACGCTGCAGTGCAGGTTCCTAATTGCAAATAAACCGACTTGCGATGAAGGCTTACCCGGAATCCAACGCTGTCGTTTGTAGAAGAGGTGGTGCTCCCGTTCCTTTGCCCTGGCAGATCACAATCCTCACGATCTCCATGATCGGACACCTGCACATGCAAGAAACAACACAAACGCAAGCATAAAATCCAGTATATACAACTATATGTCAGTCAAAGAGGACATAACTCATGAATATAATCAAGAACAAGAGTGGAACCATAACCAATAGTCGCTTATCATTAATGAGTCAAAAGAAGAATACAACCATAGCTTCGACGCAGCACTCTCCTTTGGTGGGTCATCAGCAAAACATGTCTCAATAAAGCCTGTCAAGGATGGGACAAGCCTCTCTCTCCGGATACTTGACAATAGTCTCCTTGCTTGGATTTGGCCTTAAGGGAATCAAGAAGGTTATTGCAACATAAATATGTGAAAGCTCTTGGGAACTTGGAGATTAGCTTGCAAAGGAGATGAGAAAGCTTTTATATATGGAGGAAGGGGAGTTGGGATCCCTATAATTATGGGATTGGCCCTATCATCAAGGAAGCTTCCATGAGAGGTGGCAAACCACTTCCTCTCTATGGAAATCCGTAGCCAAACCTCCCAAATCAAGATAGATATTAGTCCAAGAATTTGTTAGGAAAAAAATTCTGCCATTTATTTTTAAAAAACACCTCTTAATATGGTTGGTGCGCCCTCTTTGGAGGATTTTCCCCCTTGGCGCGAGGGTTGAACTGTGGAACTGCGCCAATGGAAAAAGAGCTATTTTTAGGGTTTTTTGCAGGGAGATGTCTTCAGGGAAATGAAAGCTCATCTTCAGAGGGATGCAATGAAAGTATTTTCAAGTCTTGTCTCTGCTCACAGGTCACAGAATGAGCCCTCCACTGTGCGGGATGGGGAATGGTAGGGACGGTGAAAAATTGCTGTGTAACAGATGCCCCCTAAAGCATGAGGCCCGAGAGAGAGAGAGAGGGGTGAAATGCTTTATGAGAACATGCCGACTGAAAACACTACCATCGGAAAAACTGTGGAGCGAAGTACAACTGATGTCTGAGATACATGATATATATGCGTGGTATGGGCGTAGCCATCCATAACAGAGTATACAATAATCCAGATCCAGGGCATGGACGTAGCCATCTAGTGAGGATCGATAAATAGACTCAGGTATGGTCGCAGCCATCTAATCAGTGAGTCATGTAAATAATCATAATAATCCACAATATCATAGCCTAGATTACAATAGACACAATCCAGGGTCTTGTGCTCCATCTCGACCCGAACAAAATACAAGTTCAAGCATGCGAATATGTGAGCTGAAGTCAAACATGCAAGAACATTGTCTGATTACCAGCCAATGATGAAAGCTGTTAACAGACGCGAGAGGAACCACCAATAATGACAATGGCCCTCAAGGTACCATAGGTACAATCTACAGCATGTGAATCAATGAGCTAGCGTCGAACACCCGTAGAATCACTCGATCGGAGGCCAATGACAAAAACCTCGCATCGAATACGAAGAACCTGCCATTGAGTCATGCAGGCTCCAAGGTACCAGAAGGGAGTCTCTAGATCAGCTTCCTGGATAATGAGCTGAAGTCGACAAGAAGTGACCTTGATCGAAGGTGGGCCATAATGTTTCCCACATCATCGACACGAGACAGAGGAACATGATTGCTTTTTGTGAATCAAGATAATATGAGAATCAGAGGAAGGTTGATACTTTGCAGAGGTCAACTTCTCTTGGACATATAACGGCACAATAGAGGATTTGGCAGTATTTGACATCAACGGATCAGAGGTCATGGTGACAAGGCAACGAGTAGATGAGAGGTCAAAAGGGATTATCCAAACCCACGGAGGAAAGTGAAGAACGAGATGTGATGTCCCCAACCCGACACGAATGCAGACAAGTGCCATGTTCAAGAGCGACATACTGCCAACACGACAATGATGCTGGTTCCATTTTCCCCCACCATTTTTGGCGAGTACCTCTTTATTTTTACACAAGCTTGAAGAGGATACCCTATGCTTGTCATATAAGCCCACCCTAGTACATTTAACGAGCCCTAGGAAGGAGAAACTCGAATAACGTCATGTTTGGCGATTTCCAATGTCATTTAGGTTTAACGAGTCTGACAAAGGAAGAACTCAGCGTCTTTTCATGTTTAGAGAGTTTGAAAAGACAGCTGAAAAGTAAACTCCAATGGTCCCTTTTCGTAAATAGTTCCTCAGATCCGAAAATTTAGAAAACTATGTCTGAGAAAACCTCCTAGTCGCGATAGGCTAGGGTATTCCTTTTTCGTAAATAATCTATCCCAACCCGAAAAATGGGTAAACGTATACTGGGTAGATGTCATTTCGTGTCCACTTTAATGAGATCAAAACGACAAGGAACTCAGCAATATTTTCATGTTTAGAGAGTCAGAAAAGAGCTAAAATATGACTCCTCCTATAGGAACGAGTGGTATAAAGGGTAGCAATTGGTTCCAGTAATGGTGGAACTGCTCAGAACAAATAAAGGTTAAGAGGCTGGCTAACAAGACCACTCATCGCAGCGGTTCCTCAGGAATGGGTGAAACAACCAAGTGAAGGCATATGATCAGCCAAGCAGATAGTGACGATGGAGTGAGAAAAACAAGGCTCATTTGGCAAAAATAGGCTGATAAAATGGCAATCAAAAGAGGTAAAATGGGAATGGTTTCATTTTTACACAAGCTTGAAACAAAGATAAACTATGCTTGAAACCGGTTTCATTTTTACAAAATCTTGAAACGGAAACAAACTATGCTTGAAAAAGTAAACATGCCCCCAGCATGGTGACTCAATTCTAGGTACATGCCCCCCAAGCTTCAATCCATATGAAAGGCAGATGGAGTGAAGGTTTAAATTATGAGATCAAGAGACAAACTCGACTGGGATTTTACGAGATCTGATCAAAGACTCGAATTGAACAAGAATGTGTTTCATTATTTTAACGAGGTTGACACATTAAAAGAACTATCCTCAGACACCCTTGTTTCATGGTTTAAGGAGCTTGGCACAAGACAAGGAACTCTGCTCCGACAACCTTGTTTCATTTTTTAAGGAGCTTGACACAGGAAAAGAACCATGCTCCGACCGACTTATTTCATTTTTTAAGGAGATTGACACAAGAAAAGAACCATGCTCTGGCCGGCTTGTTTCATTTTTTAAGGAGCTTGACACAAGAAAATGAAATATGCTCCGACAGACTTCATCATAATGAACAAGAAGTCATTTCTTCCAAGAGTTCCACTCCCGATGGAAGTAAAACGTCCTAGAAGTCAGGACCCAATGCCCCAACCACCTGATGCATGACGGCACCATCATTGAGTACAGGCATGGGGTAGGTAGCCACATAGTTGACCTGCGGTGGGGCAGATACAACGGGTGGATAAAAACCAGGAAGGGATGATGGCAGGCTAGCTGCCACATCAGGACCAAAGAACGAAAGTTGATCAATGGTCACAATCCGTCCTTCATGCGGAAAACAGACCACACGAAAAAGGGAGGAGACAAGTGCTCCCATCGCACAGGTGTAATCACACCCTAAGAGAAGATTGAAATCCAAGGGGCCTGGAACAACCATCACGTCCATATGGACAATTTTACCTCCCAAAGTAATAGGTAACCTTGGAAGGATCCCTAATGGTTGACTCGTTCTTCTGTTAAATGCCAACAGATTCTGTGTAACAGGCGCAAGCGGTGGTGAGCCAAAATCTTGCCAGGTAGTTGAGGATAGAACACTAACAAATGCGCCTTCGTCTATAATGGTGTTGGGTATGACCAGACCAAAAGCCTGTACTATGATCTCGAAAGGCACATAAGACGGAAAGTGGTATCCTGCAAATCGACTCCAGTCAAAGGAAGTGACTAAACTACTCAGAGGGGCTACCATCGAACCAATATGGTCTTCCCCTGGTGTTATAGAAGAAGAAGGAGCATCCTACATGACCTCCATCTCGAAGATGGGAGGGGTATCCTTCGGGACCTCTATTGTGGGAGGTAGAGGAGCAGCTTCTTGAGGTATGGGGATAGGAGAATCTTTCTCCAAGTCCGAAGAATCTGAAGAAATAAGAAGAACCTGAGGGATGTGAGGTCCACTCTCCACGGAAAAGACCTGGTGCACCGTAGACGGGGCCATCTCAACCGATCCCACGACCAATGGTTGGTCGGGGATGGATTCCTGAATTTGAATTTCCGGGGGAGTAGGATCAACCAAGGATGACTCTTGACCAATCGTAGGATCAGCCGGTGGATACCTCAAAGAAATATGTTTGTAACCAACTAGAAGGCACAGCACGGAAACAACCGAGTTGTCCAAAACTCGCTTGGCTTCATTCATATACGGAAAAAGGTGAATGGCATGGTGCCCCCCACACAACTTACAGGGATTGGTAATCTTACCCTGCTTCTTAGGAGCTTTACCAACACCAGTTGAATATGTGCCCCCAACCTGACTCCCGGAAGCCAAAGGCAATGGTAGGCAACCGTTGGACCATACTTCGAGTACCTTGGGAATGCCAGGGCAATCTCGAAGAAGATGGTCTCGTCTGCACAACATGCAAGGAGACTTGACTTTCCGTGGAGGGTTGGAAGGTTTGTCAAGAGGAGACTTCTTAGGCGTAATAGCCGCAGAACTAGCCTCTCCTTTATCATTCTTCTTCTTCTTTGTCTTCTTCTTCTTCTTCTTAGCCACCTGGTTACTCGAATCTAGACTTTCACCAGGCGAAGTAGAAGATGAGGACGCAGAAACAGGCGAAGAAGGGGAGAGGTCCACCTTAGAATCAAAATGATGTTGTTCAGGTGGAGGAACTGATTGAACAGTAGTCGAGACATTCGAGACCACAGAGGTTGAGAACAACCAAACAGGAAACCCAATAGTTAACCCAGGAAGGGACAACGTTGCCATATAAGGAGCACCAACATTTCCAAAAGGAGGAAAAGGACTAGGATTCCCATCGGAGGGGATTCCTTGGTTGGTGAAATCTGGAAAAGTTGCCATCAACAACTCAAAATCACACACAGGCTAAAAACCAAGGCACAAAATCAAACGACCAACAAGCAAATTCTAAAAGGGCGTGTGATCGCAGGTGATTAATTTTTTTACCACATTGAAACTTTAGAAACTTCACCGTTTCATGTTTTAAGAGTCAAGAAACGGATGAAAGACGACTCTATCTCTTTCAAATTTGACGCAAGCGTGAAAGGAAAAGTGCTTGGTGATCTTTTCAAATTTAAAGAGTCAGGAAAGATCAAAATTATTGCTCAGGAATACTAGGCAAAGGGTGTACCAAATAACCATGAACTGCAATATACACCTTGGTTTCAAAATGAAAAAGAAATCAACCAAGGACTTAATGTACGTGCAGGAAATATCCCCGAATGCTGTGTCCGGTGTATCACGGGTATAGGGCGGCAGACTCGGTTTCCTATGGATAAAGGATTGAAACCTAGTGGGGTCTCCCTTTATATACACGACGGTACGGGGAGCACAAGTCCGTACTAGCGCTGTCTAAAGCCAAGAGGCAAACGACAGCTACTAGGTTTTAAGACGCCAGAACACGTCTCTAGCCTAGACCTCTAAATGTGTTTCGTTAGATTTCAATGCTGCCTTAGTGTAAATTGAGTAAATTTTAAAGTTTATCTTCAATTACGTTTCAGTTTCAAGGCCCTACCATATGTCATCTGACAATCTCCTATATGCAGCTATATGAGAAAAGAAAACTTTTCAATTCGATGAATGCTATCTAGTTAAGGGAATATTTTCAAACAATGATGCAACAAACAACAACACTGCAAAAGAAATTTTTCCAAACTAGATGACTTTCACTATCCAAAATTAATTTCAAACATTCAACAATGCGGATAATGCAATGTAATCTATGCAAAATCCTCTTTTTCGAAAACTATGCAATTGTAATCTATGCACAATATCCTTTTCTTTTCAAATGATAAGAATGCACTGAAAGCGATTTTTAGCTTTCAATCATTAAACAATGTGATCTAAGTTCAATGATAAATCTCAAAAATACTTTTCAATGAAATGTGATCTAATTCATTTTAACGAAAAGAAAACTATGAGACGAAAACTAAAAGAACGCAACTCTTCTTAATGAAGGATGAGCGCAAAAGAGATGTAAACAAACACTAAGAATGCAATCGTTGTTTTAAACACTTTGTAACAAAATCCCTCAAAAGGCAACAAGACATATGAGGTCAAACACAAAGAGGACATCCAAAGTAAGATATCAAAACAGGGCATTCATTCCCTTTTACTTCAAACAATCATGGAAAGAAGACATTTCAAACAACGAGCAATGTAATCTATGCTCATACAGTGAAAAGACCGGAAGGGAAAGACACACTGGTGAAGGATTTAGGGAAAAAGTCTCAATTTTCATACACCCTGAAATTGGCTCGACTTGTACATTGACAACTAGCGCCAACTAGCGCGACTTGCACACTAACAACTAGCGCCAATGGCCAATTGGCGTGGGTTGCTAACTGACAACAAGCGCCAACGCCTAAAAATGAAAAAACAAAGAATTTCTCCCAACCAAGACCAGACTCACCACTTCAAGAAGAATCCAAAACAAACCCAGAAGCAAAGTACTGACCAAAAGAAACTTCCGAACAAGGGTAAACCCTAGCACCTACAGGAAATGGCGTGACTGTCTGGCTGTAATTTGCGCCAGATAGGGAATGGCACGAGTGATGAACTGGAAAACTGCGCCAACTAGCGCGACTGTCAGGGCTAAACTCGCGCAAATCAAGCCAACTATGGAAAGGTGAAAATTCAGAAAAGAAGAGGTCAGATCTGATCCTCTGGGGCTGAACCAAAAGCCAAACATAAAAAGAGCCAGCCAAAAGAGCCAATCCAGCAAGCAGAATCAAGAATCAACCAGAAAGGCAAGACAATGCTCCAAGTGTTCAGTTTACAAACTAAACTGGAGATTGACTGAAGCAGCTTTGATCTACTTCGCAATTGCAGAGCAAAAGCGTTTCGAAGGCTATCTAGCCAACTTCAGGCTTCGTCTATAGCTTATAAATGAACGACAACAAGCTAACGATCCCCACGATCCTCGTCCTTGCAATCCTCGTCCCGCAATTTGTCACCGTCCCTGCAATCCCCGTCCCGCACATTGGAGGACTCATTTCATGACCTGTGAGCAGTGACATGCCTTGAAACCATGGAGATCCCAGCGGAGTCGCCAAATTTTTGAAGAGGTAAATCCCCTCTACAGATATAGGCGATCCCTACTAGCGTAGATCGGGTCTAGCAACAATCAAACATGCTACAGTGCAGGTTCCTAATTGCAAATAAACCGACTTGCAATGAAGGCTTACCTGGAATCCAACGCTGTCGTTTGTAGAAGAGGTGGTTCTCCCGTTCCTTTGCCCTGGCAGATCACAATCCTCACGATCTCCATGATCGGACACCTGCACTGCAAGAAACAACACAAACGCAAGCATAAAATCTAGTATATACAACTATATGTCAGTCGAAGAGGACATAACTCATGAATATAATCAAGAACAAGAGTGGAACCATAACCAATAGTCGCTTATCATTAATGAGTCAAAAAAAGAATACAACCATAACTTCGACGCAACACTCTCCTTTGGCGGGTCATCAACAAAACTTGTCTCAATAAAGCTTGTCAAGGATGGGACAGGCCTCTCTCTCCGGATACTTGACAATAGTCTCCTTGCTTGGATTTGGCCTTAAGGGAATCAAGAAGGCTCTTGCAGCATAAAGATGTGAAAGCTCTTGGGAACTTGGAGATTAGCTTGCAAAGGAGATGAGAAAGCTTTTATAGATGGAGGAAGGGGAGTTTGGATCCCTATAATTATGGGATTGGCCCTATCATCAAGGAAGCTTCCATGAGAGGTGGCAAACCACTTCCTCTCTATGGAAATCCATAGCCAAACCTCCCAACTCAAGATAGATATTAGTCCAGGAATTTTTTAGGATGAAACTTCCACCATTTATTTTTAAAAAACACCTATTAATATGGTTGGCATTGGTGAAGCTCTATGACAGAGAGCCAATTGGCGCGCCCTCTTTGGAGGATTTTCCCCCTTGGCGCGAGGGCTGAACTGTGGAACCACGCCAATGGAAAAAGAGCTATTTTTAGGGTTTTTTTGTAGGGAGATGTCTTCAGGGCAATGAAAGCTCATCTTCAGAGGGATGCAATGAAAGTATTTTCAAGTCTTGTCTCTGCTCACAGGTCACGGAATGAGCCCTCCACTGTGCGGGATGGGGAATGGTAGGGACGGTGACAAATTGCTGTGTAACAAGAAGAAACAATGAAAAAAACATATATAAAAAATAGAAGTCCTCATAGAATTATTGAGATTATGACACCTGAGGAATAATTCACAAGGAAGAAACCAAGTGTGGACCATCTTCGAATATTTGGGAGTCTTGCCTATATCCATGTTCCAAAGGACAAACGAAAGCAATGAGATTCCACAAGCATCAAAGTGATCTTCGTTGGCTATAGTATCTTCTAAAAATCGTATAGAATCTATATCAAAGAAGGAAGACATATTGAAGTAAGCATAGACGTTATATTTGATGAAAACCATATCCCTATTGATTCTGATGACGAAGATATACCAATATTCGAAGAAGAAGTAGTACACCATGACAATCATTCTACAATTAAAGAAGAAGAAGAAGAAGGATCAAGTGATCCTATTCAACCTATGATCATACCGAACACTATGAAGAGGCAAAATTGGTTAAAATCCACTCTTGAAGATGCTGAAGGACATGGAGTTGTGAAAGGAACCTTTAGAGAAAGAAAAAGGCCGAAAAGATATTCTGGATATGCTGCATATATGTAATATTACCAAATGGAAAAAGTAGGAATATAGTGCAAAATGTTGGAACAATGTTGCAGATAATTATTTAAAATGTAAGAGAACAATATGGAGACCTTGCATATGTTATTACATCAGCAAAATGTACATAAGAAATGGGCCACAAGATGCATAACAAGAAATACAAACCTCCAATGAAAAAAATTCCTCAATATGAGGTGTTGCAACCATATATAAAAGCTAGAAAACCCTTACAACGTTATTTTAATGGCTTTGCTACAAAAAATTATTATACATCAGATCTAGGGCTGATATGTGCCTCAAAATATAGATCTATATAAGATCTAAGCATTATACAATCTCCTCTGTAGAAATCCTCAAGGGTTTTCAGCAAAACACCAAGTAAAAGTTGTAGATCTGAGATCTAAGACTGCAGACCTACTGAAAAAGATAGATTTGGAAAGTGTGGCTGATCTAATATGAGCAATAGAATAGCCTCCTCCAATAGATCTTCAAAGTGAAAGGCAGATCCCCATTCACTAGAAAATAAACTCTCCAAATGGTGTGTTAAATCACCCTGCAACTCCTCCTACAGAAATAACGTAAATCTGGAAGTAAATTGCGCTATAGGGATGAATAAATAGTTGGCTTGATTCCAAGATCTGAAAATGAGCTCAATTCCCTTCAATAATGTCCTCCCAATGAAGTGGAAACCTCATCCACTGAAAATGAGCAATGAAATGGCCTATATCTAGAGATCTAGTCTCCACTTGCTACAACTTGCAAAAACAACCAAACCCTCAACAAGATCTACACTTTAGTTGAAAGAAGAAGCTTGGACTTAAGCCAAATAGTGGAAAATATAGTGCAAGACTCCTCCAAGATCTCCTCACTAGAAGAGGTGGGATTCCTGATCAGGAACACCCTGTGCTAAACAACACTCTATCTCAGCTAAACAACAAGAGAAAGATATATGTCTAAACATACCATATATTCAGAAATAATATCAACATATAAAAATAATGAAAAATGGGTGCCATCCTCTTCATTTTATAAGTTATGAGATTGCGAACCCTAAACCCCATCCAAAAATATCACTACATTCACGCAAAGCATCTCCATCTAAAACTGCGTTGTCCCTCATTGATGGCCACTCCTCCATGACAACGTTGTTGATTTGGTAAAGGTTGACCTAGTCAAAGTGATCCAGCCCCTTTCAAACCAAGGGTGCTTTAATTAAGCTACCAAGATTTGTATCTTTCATATTTGGTATTGATTTATTCATTATTAAGGAGAATTTTGGACCTCCTTTGTCTTCTTATTTTTTAAACAAAGAAATAAAACAAATTGAATATTCCAACTAGCTCATGGCTAATTGGGAATATTACAGTCCTCCCTTCCCAAATGTTGCTTGTCCTCAAGCAATTGACAAGGTGAGTGCTGCAACTCTTCTCCTCCTCCATTGGTGACACCAACATGTGATAAGCTTCCCTCATAAGCTAAGTCTTAACCAATCCAACCCTCCATGAATTGCTCCTCCAAATTTCTAATGAGATGTAAATAATCCATCCTATAAGGAGACAATAGTTCAAATGAAACAAACATGGTTTACCCAATTTTCTCCCTGAAACATGTAGCATAATGTACATGGAGAATATCTCTCACATAGGGCACATGCATACTTCCCATCCTCCCTCCAAACGTTCCCATAAAAAGTATAAGTACATCATCAAAATATGGGATCAAAACTAAATACATGCAAATAGAAATCTGCATAAATGGAGATGGCTCATAGTCCCACATGTGGAACCAACGCAGTAAATCTCCTGATTGCATCAGATCATGATGTGGTAAGCGGTTTCCCCACCACTTTCTATCCAAGTCATCTCACCATGGCTGAAAGTGTGAGATATGTTTGGTGCCTTTGGAGTGCACCCATCATGATGCAAAATCATCTCCCTTTGTCCTCCAAGGGAGTGGCCATGTTCATAAATTTTTGTGGCCCAAATTTGGCCATGAAGTTTATATGGAATAGTGCTCCTCCTTGGAGCTATGGCCTACATAAACATGGTAAAGGAATGCATATCTTCATCAAATAGAGAATTATTTACATGAGCATATTCTTCACCAAAATTCCTCCTTGAACAAATGGAGTGGTGCATAGATCTATCTCCTCTCTCAAATGAAGAAAGAGGTGGCTGAATTAACTCCTTTATAGATTTATGTTGTTGTTCCTACTCCATGTGGTTCATGCATCTTTGAAAATGCCTATATAGTTCTCCTTCAAAGCCCTTCCAAGTGTAGCTTCTCATGATAATGTTGTAGGCCTTCATGGAATAAGTGTGTCTGAAAAAGAACTCTTCATAGGCCCTTTGTAGAAATTTCTTCTTGAACTTGGAGGCTTTAGATAAGAAGATCCTACCATGATAGTAGATGAATCCTTCTTGGAATGAATAGCCCTCATCATGTAGCTGGTCATCAAGTATCATGCATGTGAAAAGATCCTTGGAATAATCCACCAACAGTTGGGATTTCCAATATGGATCAATCTCCCATAGTGACAGCGCTGATGATATAACCAAAGGAATGTATTTCATATGGATTTTATCCTCCTTGACACCTCCCATGCCAAAGGTATATGTGAGAAGGCTGCTATCCCCTCCTTGCTGCCCTTTTTGCATATGCATATGCTCGAGTGAATATTGAAGGTCTTGGAAATTAGTCTCCCATGGGAGGCTATCATATGTCCAATACTTACTGGGTTTAGTCAAAGAATGCATGTGTGGCCACCATATTCTATTATGTATGGAAGATTTATCTCTAACTGAGATTATCTTTTGAGTCTCCTTAGGCAAGGAATGGCCTCCTTGTCCCATGATGGTGTCATCTTCCAACCTTGCAGCATTTCCTCTCAGGGCAGTATGAGATGAGAGAGTGGGTAATGATTATAGTGGAGGAATAACTTCCTCCTCTTTGAGCCTACCCAAGACTCTCAGCGCTGTGTTATGGATCTATAATACTACTATCCCTCCTGGATCAATGAATGGAGCATCAAGATGTGAGACATCTCTCACTAAATATGGATCAGGTGGTCTCCCAGGTGGTTTTCCACAACTTAGTGATGTCTCATGGACCATTCTCATATGCATAATATATGGGATCCTCATGTCCCTACTTCCACTACGCAAATTCAGTTATGTTTCATGTGTGGAGGTTTCATGAAAGTGGGGTACCACTCTTAATGATGCAAGAGTCCCTCTAATTGGAGCCATTGCTACATCCTCATCTCCTACAATTACAACACTATGACCCCTCTCATGTTCTTCTTCTTCTTCCTCCTCATTATCTGAGAAGACCTCTATGTAATTTTCTTTTCTAGCTGAACATCTATGTCCAGGTGCCCATGATTCTTGGCAAGTGAAGCAAAGCTTCCTCCTCCTTAAGTCTTTCCGGACATCATCATCAAGAGGTTTTTTATATTGGATCCCTTTTGAAAGAGGGGCCTTTTATTCTTTTCCCTTTGATGGAAAAGAGGGCTTATGTTGAATGCTATAGGGTAATATGCTTGGGTGGTGGTTATTAGGTATCCCTCTCAGGGATTTCCAGTGCCCGAGGTAGACTATCAGATTAGCTGTAAAGTTCTAGAGATGTTGCATGCATGTTCATAATAATATATATAATCTACAAATAAATATGGAAATATTACCTCTTTGTGGACAACAGATCCTATGGAGAATGCCAAGCAGCGAATTAGAGATCCTTATTCACCAACACCAAGTCTAGATCCTGTAATAAATCAAAGCACCCACGTAATATCTACAACAATATAGCTTCTTATCAATTAAACCAACATATAAGAAACATAAAACAACACAGATCTAAGAAATTCATATCATGCTACATAGACAATTGAAAACAAATTGTGACACAAATGCATCTAATGGACAAAACAGATGCAGTTCTATTAATTTATGAAAAGGAGGATTACAACCGCTAGTTGCACCAAGCCCTCCTCAATCTCCCAATTCCTCTCTCTATTTCTCTATCTTCGAGTGTGATGATGCTCAAGGAAGAAAGCTCTCAATGAACTTCATGGATCTTCAAGCCTCACACTACAACAATGAAATTCCGCTCTACATATAATCAAACCTTAGACCATAGACCAAGAGCCCACAACTCCAATTTATAGGAGATTGAGAGGACAAACCTTGCCAAATATTTCAACCTATTAAAATCAGGAAAGATCTATATGTGTCCTCTCTTTTCCTTGTTTTTTCCCTCCATAGTAGTTCAGTTATGTTTGGAAATGCCTAATAAAAGGTTTTTTCCATTTAGTTTCCATTTTAAACTAATTCCTTTTGAGAGAAAGATGGAAATTCCAGTCAGTTTTCCGCAAGATATTTCCCTTTTCACACTTAAACAATGTTAACGCTGCCCCTTGGGAAATACAGAGCATTACCTTAGGCATTAATGCTCCCTTTTCATGGCTCATGTGCGTTATAACTCTACCTAGTTGTTTCTGGGGTGCGTTACCTTGGAAAAAATGGGTCTTGTCTAGGTCATTTTCTTCCTTCCATGTTACCTTCTCCTCTAAGCTGATGAGGAGGTAATTTATCCTATAACATATTCCCCTTAAGGTGTGAGGTCAGAGACGAAGATGATGGCTAAAATAATTTATAAAGAGTGTAGTGGAATGAGAGGAATTGGAGGACTGAGGAAAACCTGAAACAAAAACATATGTCAGAAAATATAGTATCTGTCTTGAGTTGGGCATTCCCATGCTCAGTAGCTAATCAACATGATTTATCTAAAATAGAGATATGAATAGTGTGTCCACCGATAATCATAACGTGAAAGTTTCTTTCATAACCGAATCAAATTAATAAGCTGTCTTCAAAAAACAATATCGCAACTTGGGAGAGGAAACACAACTGTAATGGTGTAAACCTCAACCCAAGGTATTGGTTTCCGCTTCACTAAATCACATATTTCCATACATGTGAATGAATGAGTTGTAGTCGAACATGTGGGAAATCATTTGATTACTAGTAAATAACGAAAACTATTAACAGACGCGAGGGTGGCCACCGATAATGATGATGGTCCCCAAGATGCACAGTACAATATAGTGAGTGTGAATAAAAGGAGTTGATGTTGAACACTCATAGAATAATTTGATTGGGAGCCAATAATGAGAACCCCCAACCAAACACAAGATGACTTGCCACTAATGTCTGCAAGTATCTGGGTACTGACGTGTTTCTGGATCAAATTCCTAAATAAGATGTTGAAGTCGATAGGAAGAGATATGTAAAAAGGTAGGCATTGAGGCATCCTACATCAGTTGACACGAAATAGGAAAAGATGATCTTGTTTTATGGAAATAATCAAGAAAAAATGGGAATAACTGACGACAAATAAGTTCTGGTATATGATGGTTTTGGTTGATACAAGGAGCAGTAGATAGCGAAATCCTCTTGAAAAATAGAAGGCACTTTAACAGGGTACTAGGCAGCTTAGGCTTAATGAACACCGAAGAGTATTAGGATTCACCAATGCAGGAACATTGGTATACAAAGGCTAAACTCATAGATGGTAGGGTTCAGCTAAATGTGAAAGATTTTTCTGGGAAGTGCCATGTTCAATATTTTGTGCTGCCAAATCGACCTTTAAAATGTAACAGAAGAAGTATCCATTTTGTCCAATTTTTTTTTCCCCGTTTGATTAAGTTTAACGAGTCTAGACGGGTAAAATCGATGATTTTTTCATATTTAGAGAGTATAAAAAACATCATAAAAGACAACTCTAGGGGGTACCTGTTTCATGTTTGATAACCGGGCACGACGAAAGGAGAATAGTAAGCCCGAAACAGTTTATTTTCCGTGAGTTAGTCCATTGAATCCAGAAAAGTGATAAATCTATGTTCGATGGACATCTGCCTCATTTTGTTATGAGTACGAGGAGACGAAGTAAACTCAATGTTCTTTGTGAAATTTTAATGAGTCCAACAAAGAAAAAATCGATGCTTTTCGTGAATTTTTAACGAGTCCCATGGAGAAAAACTCGGTTACTTTTTCTGTTTAATGAGCTTTGAAAAAGATGGAAAAGAATGGCTCATATTTATTCATCATATTAGTTTAACGAGCCCGATGAAGGCAACTCGGGGTTTTTTCAGTTTCGCAAGCTAGAAAAAGTCCCTAAAAAGAAAGCTCGAAATCGGGTCGAACATGGTCGGATTTGCACATAAACATTGACAACCCATCAGAGCATCAGTAACATATGAAAACCAATAGTTGCAACAAAATATAGCACGAATTTACCAATTTTAATAGACTAGCTGAGTGAGTCTTATCTCCATATTGGATATAAGAAGGCAACATACCTTCATTTTCACTGTGTTGAGTGCTGTGATAGAGCTCTGGGGTGAAAAAAGTCATGAAACTTCTACTGTTGATTGTGGACGAACTGGGCAACATATTTTAATTCCATGAGATCCAGATAAGAGCTTGAACCTTCCCCTATCATTTAATTATCTTTTTAGTTCTGTTTGTTGGATTGAAATGTCAATTTTAGCATGCCCTAAATAAATTTAGCAGCTAACGCGGGTGATTAGTGTTTTGACTGCGTTAAGCGCACTGTCGAAGAAGAGATAGACCGTTAGCACGCACTGTTTGGCACTGTGATCCACGTTATCCAGTAGAAGCTATTTACAAACTTTCTTTTTGTCATTCTAAAGTGTTCTAGACAAAAAATAATCCACTGAAAATGTTGCTTGTGTAGGTGTGAAGCTGTTTACCATGAGTATTTGGCACGAAAGAGAGCATGAGTGGGAAGAACGTGAAATGGTTACTGATCCAACTACTTTGTTAGTTCTCCGCAGATGCGGTTTACTAAATTATGCTCATTTAGAGTTGATGAGAGGGCAGGAAGACCTTATGAGATGGATCATCCAACATGGGATGACTAGCAGCACGTCTTTCACATCGGGGGTAATGAACTCTCGATCGAGAAAGATGAAATTTACTTCTTGATTAGTCTGTCATGTAGAGGATTGAGGCTCAATCTAACAGAATCCAGGGCTGATCCTCGCACTACTGCGGATTTGATCCAAACTCACTGCATTAATGGTACCGTGGTAGTAAGTAACCGGGTACCTATTTCACGGGTGGCAGCGAGACCATTGAGGTTTCTCTCGTGGATGATAGTTCGCTTGGCCGGAGCCAAGAGTCAGCACGTGGCCACGAAGGCCCAGGTATTGCTAGCATTGGATTGTATGCAGCATCAGGTTTTCGACTGGTTTGAAGGTGTTGTCCACTGGCTTAGAGCAGATTTAACAGCATGTAAGACTCGGACCCAAAGAGAGTTTGGGTATGGCACACTAATCGTGTCTTTCATACTAGAGCGAGTGCCTACCATGAGGCCAAGAATGATCATGGATGCATTGGGACCTCGGGAACCAAGATAGATTCGTTGGTCGGCTTTGATATCGTGGACGGGAGAGGGTCCAATCCATCACTATTTTGATGATGGATTCTTTGAGTGGCTTGAAGACCAGATACTGATGATCGAAGATTATCCATATATAGGGATGAATTACACAGGAGATCTAGAGTTGGTATTGCCCCCGGGCACTCAGTGGGGTCTAGATGGTAAGAAAGAACTTGATCAATGTTTTGAAGTATTTTTGTATCTTTTTAATTTTTATGCAATTTTTTTGTTTAATGGGTGAAAATGTTTTTTGACATGAAGCTTGTTGCTTGACACAGATGTAGCACCTGTCCATCTAGCTGGAGCCCCTCGCTATGTAAGGCAAGGAATGCATCTACCTGGGGTTGGCGCAACGACAGAGGCCGCAACAGTCGCCAAATAGGGTGATGACACACATATTTTGCATGAGCTTACTAGGAACCTTGATGGTTTAAGTATGGGTGTGCCGCCTCTTCCCATGAGGGAGATCCCAATTCATCTCGAGCAACATATAGTGGGTGTGCCAGAGAGGTACTTGGTGCCTCTTAGGAGGATAGCTAGAGCAGTTGTATGCTATTTTGGGCAGCAGGCTTAGGAGGAGTAGTGGATAGATGTGTAAATGTTAGAGTGAGGCTTAGCAGAGCCAATTTTTTGTAAAACACCCAAGCTTTGCGAAGCTTTTGACGTAACTTGACTGGACCCGACATATATATACATATACATATTTTGGCGATTTTTTTCCTTGTGTCTTTTAATGTTTATGTATTTTTTATGAAAAAAATATACACTCATGTATATCTCTTTCTATAACAAATGTGAATGCCAATCTAACACATAATTTTCTAATGAATCAACTAATGTATTAAATTCTCTAGGAATGTGCTCAAATGCAATGGCTTGAAATTGAAGTTCTAGAAGTCGTACCCTTAAGTAATAACGTAATAAGGCTGGATGACAGACGCGATAATGATTTTTTAACTGCATAACGATGAGTTGGGAATCTAACCTGACCACCAGATTAGAGATGTCGCAAGATGCAGCTTCTGTGAGGAGTTTTATTACCAACATGTACTCAATAATATTGTTGGTGGCATTGCCCAAGAATACTCCCTCGGAACCAAGGAGTTCCGACTTAGGTGTGTAGAGGACCCAAGCAGCTGATGCAATGTGTTGAGTATGGAAACTAGCACCGTCTACGTATCGAAGGCATCAGTGTAAAAGAAATATTGTTTATGATAAAAACACTCAAAAATCCAAAATATTCAGACACATCAAACAAAGGCAAAACGGATATACATAAAATTAAAAAGCATATGCCTAGTGGAGAACTAGGCACAATACTTCTTCAGATAGAGCCCATTGTAGGGATCCGTGAGTGGAATTCCATTACATTCCTGAAGTTCATAAGCTCCTTTTGAGAGGAATTTTTTGACGACGTAAGGACCAAGCCATAATGGTTTAAGTGTTCCTATGCTCAAGAGGTTGTGTCTCTGATCATAGAGTAGAACGAGATCACCCTCTTAGAAAGAATGAGACTTGCTAGATTTGTCATATTGAGCTTTGGCTCTGCGTTGGTGAGCTTTGAGTGCTAGTGTGGCATCTCGACGAGTTTCTTCCAAGTGATCAGGCGAGAGAAAGCACTCTTCTGTGGCGGTGGTATAGGGTAGGAGTTCAACTGCGAGCTTGAGTAATGGAATCTCACACTCAATTGGAAGTACTGCTTCTAGGCTGAATGAAAGTTGGAATGGCATGAATCCTGTGGTATTTTTTACTGATGTGCGGTATGCCCATAAGGTGGAATATAACTTCCAATGCCACGTGTTTCTATGGTTGCCGACTAACCAACGAATCATGGTTTTGAGGACGCCATTTATGGCTTTGAATTGACCATTCGCTTGCCGATAGTAGGACGAAGACTGATCTTGTCAAAAACCTAGCATGGAAGTTAATTCCTTCATCATATGGTTCTAAAAATGTGATCCATGATCTGTGACGATTGAGAGGGGAAAACTGAAATGACAAATAACCTGAATGAACAGGAATAGAGCAGTGGTTTCTTTGTCGGCCCTAAAAGTGGGAATGGCATCTGCCCATTTCATGAAGTAGTCGACCGCAACTACAATGTAGTTGTGTCCATCCATAGAAGTAGGGTTGCATGTAACAAAATCTATTCCCCGTTTAGTGAAAGGACCAACAGAGACAACTAGATGGAGAGGGGACGGGTGGGCGTGCATTTTCTTCGTGAAAATTTGACACAGATGGCACTTCTGGACCACTGTGATGCAGTATTTAAACAAATTGGGCCAATAATATCCAGCACACAAGATTTTCTGGGCAATATCTATGCCAGAAAGATGACCGCCAAATGCCCCCGCGTGACAGTCATTTAAAACATGTTTTGCCTTGGTAAGAGTGAGACAACGTTGAATAATAGTATGAATACCGTGATGATATAGAGTATCGTTTAGCACGAGGTAGTGTTTCGCTTGGTGACAAATATGAAAGAGGTCATCACACGTGAGAGTTGGGTGGAAACATTGAGTTTGGAGGTAGAATAATGTCCCCATACCAAGGATCAGAATAATCAACTAGGTAGACAGATTCATCAGGAAATGGATCATGAGCTACATCTTCTGGGTCAATTCTAGGAAGGTCTGACAGTAATTCGATGAATACTAGAGATTTCTTTGCTTGGTAGTAATAAACACCAAATTGAACTGTTGGGGGATTAGATCTATCTCCTCTTCAGTTAAAAAAGGAGGCATTTTGCTCTTTCTTTAGATATAACTACAACAATCCTCTTTCTCTTGTGGAGGCTAATTTTGAGGTTGAACGTCTTCTTGAGCCTCACCTAGGAGAGATGATGAATCATCATTTGTGCCTTTAGAGAGGTCTCGTGGGTTCTCTTTTATTCCCTGATTGATTTCATCCTCAACCAACTCTTCTTGATTTTCGTGATAGTTAAATTGGGCATGAAATTCATGTATTTCCTCTAATAGATCCTCAGGGTGCCAATTTCTTTTTATAATCTAAAATGAATCAAAGCATAAAGGTAGATACCCTAAAGGTTTTGACTCCTTCTTTATTTCAGATTTTGTGATTTCAAAATGGCTTAAGGGAGAGACCTCTGGATATGCAAAAGGGTTTGCATCATCTATCATGTCCCTGATTGATTCTTTAGAGCATCCCACCTGGTTTCCATTTGCAATTTTCTTGTAATGCTCTCTTAGTAGTGAAGCATAAGATATAGGAAGGTATCTAGTATTTGCTTGAAAACTTTCAACATCTTTTTCTTTGTAATCTTGCTCAATATGCATATTTTGATTGTTATTCTTGTCCTGTAATGACAAAGTTTGTTCTTCCCAAGGAAAATGTATAGGTTGTTTTGAATAAGAAACACCAACCGAAACCTTGTACTCTTCCTCTTTCCTACCAAGTATATGCATAATTTTGCTGATTGTATCTGTCAACATCTCTAGCTTTACCTCTGAAGATATCAGTTTCTATTGAGCTACTTTGTCCTTCTTTATTGCTTCTAACTTTTCCTCTCTTTCTAGTATGTTGAATTCCACAATAATTTCCATATTCTACATTTCTTCTAGGTTTGAAGGGTCTTTTTCTCTTATCTGGAAAGCCATCTCCAGGTCAAAAGCATTTGGGTAGTGCAAGAGATCCCATCCTAGGGGTGGCTTTATCTTAGCAGGTATTGCATAGTATACTTTATTGAACCTGGATGAAAATTGTTGTACTGTCTCCTCTGGATGTCTTTTTGAATGGTTGTATTCCTTTATGACGAGAAGAGAATTTCCCATGACTGCCGACCTATCTAAGAAAACTTGAGTGAATTGATGAAAGTTGCTAATGCTTGCAGCTGGAAGGTCCTTAAACCAACTCTTAATTTTTCCTTGTAATGATAAGGCAAACATTCTAATACACACATCATCTTCTTCTATTTCAAATAGGTTAAGTAAACCCTCAAGATTTTGAATGTGTTCTTCAGGGGTGACTTTTGAGTTTTCTCCATCAAATCTGGGTAGTTTATTTGCAATATTTGCAGGGAGGGCCTAGAGGATAAGAGGCAAAACTAGAGGCTTGTATCTTTCTGGGACCTTTGTGGATATAGGTAGTGCAAAAAGAGATTGATGACTATTTGAGGTTTCAGCAAGAGTAGGAAAAGTAGTATGAGGCTCATGTTTCACTAGATCTTCCACAGGTGCATATGGGGTAAGCATAGGTGTATAATTCTACTTAAGGTATGTAATTTGAGTTTCATCTTTTTGAGGCTTGAGATATTTCCAATGATCAATGTAGATCTCATCAATGTATTCTTGATCAGGATTAAAGCATGATAGAACATGGTTATAGTTAAAAACATTAATATTTTGAATCCAATTTAGGCCTGAGTGATTTTTCTTTCTAGGATGGTTTGTCATGTTTCAGATTCTTCCTCTAGTGGAGTCTTCATGCCTATTGAGAGTTTGTGGAGTCACTAGGTGGATGATTTAAACTATTTTAAGGCAGGCTGTTGTCCACCATTAGCAACTGAATACCAATCTAAGGGTGTTTGTAAGTTTTCTGAGATCTAAGGAATTCTTAGTTTGTCACCAACTCAGAAGGTCCCACTGTGATCACCATTATGTTAGTGTAACCCTGGCAGAAGCCAGTCATTAGCAAAGCAATGTTGTGCCTGTTGGTAGCAGAGTCTGAGCAGAAATAAGGTAAAACTCAAGGCAACATCAAACCACGCTCAGCCTCGTAGCTAGCCCTACGAGGACAGGAGAGGGCTCTCTCCGGGTCTATCTCAGCAAAAGGTCTTCAAAGGGGTTGAGATGAATTATGATGGATACAGATATTAGGCTAGTAAATAGATAGGAAGGTTTGTTTTAAATTTTTGGGTTTTCGTTGGAAAAATGGGAAAAACAATTTAGGGCTCGGGGATGAGGCCATAACTTTGCAGAATTCGAATTGGGGCAAGGTAGGAAGTAGTCTTGATGCTTTTGATTATGTGTATGGATGGATCAGAATGACAAGGAGCTGAAGAGGGCAAGGGAGAACAAGGATCTTCTCCAAACTGGCGAAAACATATAAAACTAAACAAATTTAAAGGCAGAGCACTGGAATTAATGGATTCTACCTTATTTACTCATTCATTTAGTTTCAAAAGAAAAAGAATGGAATGGCATACATTAAAAATTAAAGAACTTACAAATAACTGAGAGAAAACATCATCAAAAACTAAAAGCCACAAGAATCCCAACAGGTGCTGCAAAACCTCTGATCTTTCCTTAGCCAAAATGCAGAAAATATGTACAATAGTGTGCCAAACTTTTCCCAAGAGTCCAACCAGTCCAACCCTGAAAGTGTCTAAGAAAATATAATAAATATACAAGTCTAACCCCTTCCCATGCCTCTATGGTTCGAATTCCTCCTTCTAGGATCAGTTTCAACCAATTCTAAACAAGGAGCTAAAATCTAGGCAACCAAACAACTTGCCTCTAAAAGGAAGGAAACTGATTCATTCACTTGATTTTCAATTTTTTGTGAGTGAATCTTCTAGAATAGGTAAAAGTGAGTCAAATTTACATTAAAACCACAAAATTACATCAAGATAACTCAAAAATTACATCCACAATCAAAACTGGTCCAACTGGCCGAAATTCTGAGCTAGAAGGTGAAAAATTGACCAAAAATCTCTATGCGCCGCGCGCCTTTGGACCTACTTTTGGAGCACTTCCCGGATTCAAAATCAAGCTCATGATAGCTTGTTGGAAATACCTGGATCTCTTCTATCCAACCCAAGTGAAATTTCTCAATTTGGAGATCATTTTCCCCTCCAAAACTTCATTCTCCCACAAGTACTGAATGCTGGTGCAAAAGGTGGTTTTCATGGTGTTTTTGGCCCTTTTGATCATCCAGAACTTGATGAAATTCTTCGTCCATTTCTGAGCATGCATAAATTACCATGAAAAATCCAAAAATACAATTTTTTCTTCCAGAAAGTGTCCCAAACATAAGCGTGCGTTGGGACGCGCTACGCGTTGGGCTGAAAAACCTGTTTTGAGACCAAAATCTTCAAAAATGACAAAAAATTCTTCAAATTTTCTCAAATTCAGAGCGAAGACCCTCCATCATGCCTCATGCTCAGCCAATGAAGCCTCGGCCAAAATCCAGAGCGGAGCAGGCCTCTTTCGCCGTTTCAGTGCTCTGCTTAATCTTCTCTTCAGGATCTTCATTTTTGCTTTGCAGACGTGCATGCGGGCCCAATAATGACCTTTCATATGACGGAGCATGTCTTTGTATCTATTTTACTTTGCCAACAACTTCTCCAGATGAATTTTAACATGCATGAGTTTGGTCTCTCGCTCAATTGGCGTCATGTCACCAGGTCTCTTCCGGGCCATTTGTCGATCTTCACGGATTCGCCGCAGCTCTAAAAGTGTATGCTGATCCTCTAGCTGTTTGTTCCGCTGCTCCAAGTACTTTATCACCCATTGTGCTCTCTGCAAATTCTCTGTCAACGTACCAATTTCAGCTTTCTGCTCCTGGATGACCTCCCTAAGTTTCGAGCTGGGAGAGCTCGAATCAAGATCAATCAATGTAAACTCAGTATCTTGGCCTCCTGAGGGGCCCGCATCCTGCATCGGCCTCTTGCCTCTGTCTTGAACCTGTACCTGTGCTGATGTCGAAAGTGAGACCCCTTCCACACCATGTGTAGATAGTACTCGGGCTGCTGATGAAGTCAACGAGACCCCTTCCACCCTGGGTGGAGATAGTACTCGTCGTGTAGCTGCAAATAAAGCTTTGTGGCCTCGCTGATATGTCACATACACTGGAGCGCTGATATGCTCAATCTCAGGAATATCCAACTGGTGTGAAGGCTCTCCCTCATCATGAACTACCTCGGGGGGCGGCTGTGGCACTGCAAAGAAGTCACGGGAGATGAACTCATCCCATGCGATGCCCTGCTGTGTTAGATGATGTACCACCATGATTTTGATTAGCGCGTAATGATATATGCTGTTATGCTGCTGTGCTGGGGTCTTCTTCTATACAAGAACTTTCATCCGCTCTATGTTACGGTACATGAAGTATGGAATGCTCATCATACGTACCCTCGTGAAATGCATCAACAAACGAATATGGTACGCATAGAGGCGCGAGAATCTGCCCTCACAACTGAAATATCGAATGATCAATCTCATCAATGGTGCATACTCATCTCTCAGAAATTGGAATGGAAATACCCTGCTCAGCTGCCTCATATATCTAGGTCTGATATAGGGCTCATAATAGGATTTCTCTAGCTGCTGTCGTTTGTTCCATTCCTCTCCTATGTTTGGTATCCCGGTGGCCTGAGCAATGGTCTCTGGTGACAGAATGAAGTTTACTCCGGCAAGGTTTACACGGCCATCATGTAAATGTAGAACAAATAGGCGAGCTAGCTCATGATTATGTTGAGTTTGGGAAATCATCTCACAGTATTGGAAACATGACTGATGCTGAAAACAATCCATTGCAAGTGGGCAAGCCTGCAATTGAGCCAAAGAAGTAGGCTCCTCCCTGACATGCCTACCACTTTTTCCACTTTTGTGAGATGCTCGTGGCACATTAACCTCTGCTGTGGAATCACTGTCATACCCCTACTCATAAACTGAATCTGTCTCTGACATGGCGCTGAAATCAAGATGTTTGAAAAATATATGCTGATATAGGTATGGTGAAAAACAAGAGTTCAGTGTATGTTCTAATCCCAAATGTGTCACATATGTATCAAGGTGCTATAGGAAAACCACAATGATAAAATTACTGTCAAGTGAGTTTGAATGGGAAAACAGCCACTGCTTGGCTACATGGGGATTTGACAAGTGAATAGGAATGAGTGTAGAGCCGGGGGAAATAGTTATTAGGAACAAAAGTGAAAATGAAATGGCAACATATATATGAGGCAAATGAAATCAAGGACAAAGAAATAGCCCTTGCAGTGTTTGACAATTAGGCTTTGTCAATGGAGGATGTGGGATAGTGAATAGGAATGTGCTATAACAGAAATGATAAGCAGTGAGGCAATGATATGGTAATAACAGTGACAGAAATGATGGAATAGGAGAGAGACCCTGAGGCTATGATAAATAATAAGCAGTAACACCAATGATAGTAGATGGCATGAGCATATATGTCAATAACATAAGATTTGAAACCCCAACAATATCACCAGCACTCCTTTCAAAACCCTATGGAGCGAATTTTGCAATGAATATAGGGTTTCAATTTCACCATAGCAAACATTTGTTCTCTCCACATTTGAAACACCATAGCATATCCATGAATCAATGAGCAAGCTTGGATAACTTACTTGAAGGTGAATGAGGCGATTTGGCACGAATTTGGGTGAGGGAGTGTAGTTTTCTGGCCTTAGGGCTCTATGCACCGCACGCTCTGTATGCGTCGCGCGCGTGTAAAAATACACTGGCAACTGATGCCCAGTGCGCCGCGCGCTCTCTATGCGCCGTGCGCTCCTTGTATGCGTCGTGCGCATTGTCAATTCACTTCCTCGGCTTCAAAACGAAATTTTCGCCCTTCAACACTTCAATTCGATCTTTGCCTTGAAGACTTGTGAATATAACTTGTTTCCAATGGTTTATATAGCTTGAGAAATATCTCACAAGAGTTGGATTTGATTTTTATTTCCTCCACAACCCACTTTGTAATGTTTTGCAATTTTGGCACTTTATCATTTAAGGAAACTCTGTCCTTTGGCTTTTTCATTGATTTTCTGAGTTTGGACTGATGAAACTTGGTTGTTTTTGCAGGGATGTTTGGCGTTTGGACTTCGGCAAAGACCAGAGGCTGCATTGAAATTTTTATGGTGGAAAAAATACATAATTGTTACAAAAATGAACTTGACAATTTCTAGTTCAAAACAGAGTTTTGAACAAGAAATGTCCTCAGAAGTGTTTGATGATAAAAATTTAAACTAAGAACTTTTTCGAGAATCATCCTCATGGCCTACGGGCATTTATTGAACATATCAAAAGACTGAACCCTAGACTCTAAAACTAAAAGAATCTTTTTGACGAAAATAATCATTTATGACCATGAATGACGTGACCTGAACTTCGATGATTTTTGAGGAGTTTTAATTAGCCCAACAGGTACAAGCATGAGGGAATACAAGATGACCAGACCCTCTCGTCAGTCAATGGCATGCCCCTAGTGAAATGCGACGAAGTGAAATGAGCGAGACACCTAAAAATGATATGCAAAAAGCGAAATGATCTCTGACAGAGGGCTATAAGGACTGACTCTAACATTGGCTCCAATGGGGATGGTAGCTCCAGCTCCGTGAGGTGCCAAGAACTGCAGATCTTTGGAAGAGTAGACAGTGCCTCCTTCCATTGGGCATGGAATCAAAACATGAAAACTGACATTACGCAGACTGATTTTGACTAAGACTAAAAAAAACATAATAAAACCCAACTGACCTAAAACATGACTGAAAAACAATTTATAAACTGGAAAGATTCTCAGAATTGAGCTTATTTATCTACTCTAATTGTTCTTTTCACCACCCGATCAAGTGTAATGGAACAGCCAATGCAACCATGTAAACATCCTGCCTGCCGTTTGATTTCTCCGCAAGTGCTCGCTTGTGAACAAAAATAAAGAACTACTGAAAGGCAACTCCCGTGAAAACTTTGAACCAAGTGGACTGCTGATAAACTTGCAAAGCATGAATTGACTGGATGACTGCAAGAATACTGCGAAAGGATCTTCATAAACATAGCTATTCATTTCCATTAACACCTCACTACTCTGGTCCAAGTAATCTTCATAGCTGGATATCAAGACTTTCCTCACATTTGTGTTGTGTTTCTTTGGTGATTGCAGCAAGCTATCAAAAGGATCTTGAAATTCATGAAAAACCAAACTCCGTTGCTGATTCCAGACAGAACAAAAGTCTCCTTTATCAATCTCCTCATATGAAAAATCTGTTGAACAACACAATGAAATTGAATTTTGAACAAGATTATTATCAACATTCTTTTCGGGCACATGGTTAGTCGATGGAGAAGAATTTTTACAGCAAACATCATCCAATACTCGAGCAATAGGATCATCAAAAACTTGAGAAGACTGCTGCAATGTATCCATTGAAATTGTATAACATTCTACCGGCTGTTCATCTTTTTCTCTAAAGACATTATGAAAATTCTGCTTTATAAACTGAAATGCTTCGAAACAAAAGGGTACCGAATCTTCTTGCATCATTAAATCCTATACTTCAGCTCCCATACCTTCATCTGTAATCTGATCTTCAATTGTGTTTGATGGCTGCAAATCCGGAGCTAGGGAGAATTTCTCATTAACAACTTGCTCAAGAATTTCGATATTCGTCTCATCCTCAACATCAAAACTGAAAGATTGTTGATTCCCTACAGGCTTCTCATTTGAAGATTTACTATGCAATTTTTCTCTCAAAAACTGAAATGATTCAAAATAGAATGGTACGGAGTCACCTTGTATCATTTGATCAAATGTGCCAGCTTCCATGGATTCATCTGCAACTTGAAAATCAATGGCTTTCGAGGACAATAGATCTGGATATGAGAAGTCTTGAACAAAGTTTTCATTGCTCTCAAGATGGTCCAAATCAAAACTTGTTGGCAGTTGATTCCTGATTGCATGGTAGTTATCTCTGATGAACTAAAATGAATCAAAAAAAAAAGGCAAAGATCCTTCACTTACTTCAAAATCTGCTGCACTTTCCTCATCATGTTCATAGCTGATATGTATCGGTTGATCACTATACTCGAGCTATTGAAAGTGAACTTCCTCCTCACACAAACTAGCTGCTGATTCATCTGCAAGATTAGCTTCTGTTTGGAGAACATAATCATCATCATACTGATCAAACTGAGGAAAATCATCAGTATACAACACATCATCAAGCATACATGTCATATGAACAGCTCTCTCTTCTCCCAGATGATCTATAAAACAATCACTATGACAACTGGGATAAGGAACAAAATGTTTTGGATCAGCAACTTGTTCTTCCTCAATCAGCAAGTCATGGGCTTCAACATTATACTCATTCTTTGTGGTTTTCTTTTGTATTATCTCTTCTACTGCACTTACCAACAGGTCAAGCTTTACATCTAGAGATGTCGATTTCTTCGGATCCATGTTTTTCATCTCTTCTTCCTTCAACCTTACCCTCAAGATCAGCAAATGAGCCTCTACATTCACTGCCTTGTTCTGCATTTCGTGAAGTGTTGCAATATTCTTTTCTCTCAGCTAAAACTCCATTTCCAGATCTAAGGCACCTGGGTAGTGCAAGAGAGCAGATCTAGGAGAAGGTCTTATATCAGCTCGCATTGAAAAATATACTTGGTTAAATCTAGCAGAAAATTGTTGTACTATCTCCCCTGGCATTCTTTTCAGCTGATTATACTCCTCTATAATCAACAAAAATTTCTGTCTGATCATCCACCTGTCGAGGAAAATAGTGACGAACTTCTGGTAATCCGGGATGCTCGCATCAGGCAGGGCTTTGAACCAACTCTTTACTTGGCCTTGCAAAGAAAGAGCAAAAAGCCTAATACTGACATATTCATCATCAACTTCAAAAAGATCTAGGAAAGTCTCAACATTCTGCACATGTTGTTCAACGTTGACATTGTCGCTTTCACCATCAAATCTTGGTAGATATAGGTCATAATTTTTAGGGAAAGCATGAAGAACAGAAGGTAAAACAAGAGGTTTATACCTATCTGGGACTATAAAAGGTGTAGGAGTATATACAAGAGCTATGGGATCAATTTTGTTTTCTTTAGGCTCATCACTCTGAAGAGACTCATCATAAGACATGGGAAAAGTAAGGAGGCCAGGATCAAAGGGAAACTTAGCATTTACATTCTTTGAATAGGTCGAGTGAAGATTTTGATCACCTTTATCATACAACAAATTCTGAAAAAATTTCAGGACAACTTCAAGACCAGCGAAGAAGTAATTTACAAGAAAGCAGATTAGATCCTGAATACCATTTCACTTTAGATACCTGAACTTTGTGTAAGATCCTTCCATTTTCTCAGAGAAAAATTCAGTCCTCCAGTGGAGTCTCTACATTGAGTTGGAGTCACCAGGTGAATGATTTCAGCCTTCTTATGTCTGATCGTTGTCCACCATCAACCATCAGATCTGAACTTGATACATGTACTGGGGCAATTTATAAGTTAAGTGTTACGACTACAAGCTAAACCGGAGATTGACTGAAGCAGCGTTTATCTACTATGCACTCGCAGAGCAAGAGCAGTTCGAAGGCTACCTGGTGTGACTTCAGGCTCCGTCTGTAGCTATAAATCAAACAACACTAACCAACAAACCAGTTCTTCCCCAGTATGGTCGCCACTATGTTAGCGCTCGAATCTACCTTAGGCTGAAATAAGGTAAAACTCAAGGCAACATCAAACCAAGCTCAGCCTCGTAGCTAGCCCTACGAGGACAGGAGAGGGCTCTCTCCAGTCAATCTCGATAAAATGAGCAATAAGGTGCGAGATGACTTAAAATGGGAACTGATTTTAGGCTAGTAAATAGATAGGAAAGGGGTTTTTGATAAATGACTGGGTTTTCTGGGAAGTATGGGGACAAAGGACAGCATGAGCAAGGAAATTAAATGAAAGACGCAGATTATCTCATGAGGCAAGATAGGCAAGAGCTTAAGCATCCAAATTGAAATTATATGGAATGGAATGACTGTTAAGAAGCTGAAAAGGGCATTATGTGATGAATCCTTTTCAGACAGAGCAAGAAACACAAAACATGAACGCTTCTCTAGGGCAGAGCAGTAAGCTGAATTCTACCCTTCTCACTCAGAAACATTCAAATTGGAAATGATTATGAAATGAAAAGTAAAAAATAACAAGCTACATATGAGACAAAAATAAAAAACATTCGCTAAACGCATACCACAGGGATCTTATGAACCAAAGCTACATCCTTCCATTATTCCTCTGTCAAAGCTGTACAATGAAGCTCTCTGTTATTCCCTCTACTTCTCCCAGAACTCTCCACTACAAAATTATTTTCAATACAATATATAGACTCAGAGGTATGATAACAAATCGATGAGAATAAGGAGTTGTTTCAACTAAAATGATGAAAAATAGAAAAAGAACCATTCCTCTGTTCTAAAGATAGAAAAAATTTCACTATTCCAGCTGAACATTTCTGATGACCAATGAAAAGGCAAGAGCTATATCGTGTATCCCTTTAAATTATTAACTAAATTCATAAATAGATAGTACGATCCTATTTCTCTGCTGTGCAGGGGCCACCTAAGTCCCAGGTTGCCACTTGGCATTATTATTTTGTGCCATGCCGTTTCCGAGTGATATTTCAAGATTACAAGTGGTTTCCCTTTATGATATGCACGCGAACCTTATGATCCCAACCAGCTGTTGCAAAAACTATGTTATCTCTTCTTATAGATATGTGTGATGTGCATTGCCCCTGGTATAGTGTTAGAGCATAATTATTTACCTGCAACATCCTTAGTTGTTCTCGATACTGTGATGAAATCTGCTTCAGATTCTGTGATTCACTGGCCCTTTCATCATGTTCCTTCTGCCGCGCATGCTGTATAGCTATAGCTCGTTTGAGAATGCCATTATCACGAGAAAGAGCTTCGACTTGCTGTCTCAGCACCATGTTTTCCTCTTGCAAGTCCTTGGAAATAGAACCCGTGTGACTAACTATTACCTTTTCAAGTGCCTCCAATGCTCTTGAAGCACGTACTCTTGCATCATCTATATCAGATGCATTTTGCATCTCTTGCAAAAGAAGTTCCACCCAGTCAGAACCATTAACTAGAATGGCTGCAGCAGCCCCTCCCACATGGTCATTAACAACCTGTTCTTCAACTGGAATGCCAATATCTATATTTCCTTCTGTGGTTTGATCAACATGTGTAACAATGCTTGAATCTGCTGTGCTTTTGCAAGGATTTGAATCTCTTTCACGTCCTAATCAGAGCTCATTCAAACTCTTAATTGCAGAATCAAGATCATTGCCACACGACTCCAACACTGCTTCAAGATGCTTAAGTCCTTTGGGCTCAACAAGCTTAAAGACTAATGCATCTTCATCATCCAGCTTGTGGTCAAGTGCGAAACTTTTCCATCCTCCACTAAGGCTTGGAGGCGAAAGAGCCGATTTTAATTGAAAAATCACAAAACAGTGATGAATTTAGGTTGAAAGGCTCAACGCGCCATGCGCATGCCCAACGCACCGCGCGCACTCTATGCATCGCGCGCATGTAAAATTACACTGCCCACTGATGCCCAGTGCGCCGCGCGCTCCTTGTATGCGCCGCGCGGCCCGACTCAACACAATTTCGACCTTCAAACATTAAATTCGTTTCTCCTGCAACTTTCTCTTTGATTTCACTGATGTTTCGGATGTATCACTGGGTTATTAAAACACGAAATATCTCTCATAGCAAATAATTTGACCTTTGCTTCTTGAAAACCCATTTTGATGTTGCAGACCTTGACATTTTCCACCTAACTCTGTTTCATCCTTCACGATTTTCCTCTTGGTTTAACTGATGATAAAATTATTTTTGTCTGCTTGCAGGGATATTTAGCATGAAGTTTGGCAAGGTGACATAGAGCCTGCATTTGAAATATTCAAGACGGAAAATTACAATGTTATTACAAACAATTAATTTGCCAATTTCTTCTCCAAAACAGGGTTTTGGAGAAGAATCATCCTTGAGCATTAATGATGATGAAACTCTTGAAATAAGAAACTTATTGAACCTTCCTCTGGCCTGCACATGTTATTGAAGAACTTTTGAAGACAAAACCCTGGACTCAAGAAAGTGAAATGACTCTTTTCTGGACCATAGTAACATCAATGACTGCACATGACAAGAAATGAACTTTAGTGAATTTGACTTTGACAGAGGACTAACAAGACTGAGTCTAGCGCTCGAATCTACCTTAGGCTGAAATAAGGTAAAACTCAAGGCAACATCAAACCACGCTTAGCCTTGTAGCTAGCCCTACGAGGACAGGAGAGGGCTCTCACCGGGTCTATCTCAGCAAAAGGTCTTCAAAGGGGCTGAGATGACTTATGATGGATACTGATCTTAGGCTAGTAAATAGATAGGAAGGTTTGTTTTAAATTTTTGGGTTTTCTTTGGAAAAATGGGAAAAACAATTTAGGGCTCGGGGATGAGGCCAAAACTTTGCAGAATTCGAATTGGGGCAAGGTAGGCAGTAGTCTTGATGCTTTTGATTATGTTTATGGATGAATCATAATGACAAGGAGCTGAAGATGGCAAGGGAGAACAAGGATCCTCTCCAAACTGGCGAAAACATATAAAACTAAACAAACTTAAAGGCAGAGCACTGGAATCAATGGATTCTACCTCATTTACTCATTCATTTAGTTTCAGAAGCAAAAGAAGGGAATGGCATACATTAAACATTAATAACTTACAAATAACTGAGAGAACACACCATCAAAACTGAAAACCACAAGAATCCCAACAGGTGTTGCAAAACCTCTAATCTTTCCTTAGCCAAAATGCAGAAAATATGTACAATAGTGTGCCAAACTTTTCCCAAGAGTCCAACCTTGAAAGTGTCTCAGAAAATACAATAAATAGACAAGTCTAACCCTTTCCCATGCCTCTAGGGGTCGATCTCATGCTTCTAGGAGTAGTTTGAACCAATTCTAAACAAAGAGCGAAAATCTAGGCAGCCAAACAACTTGCCTCTATAAGCTAGGAAACTGATCCATTCACTTGATTTTCACTTTTTTGGGAATGAATCATCTAGAACAAGTAAATAAGTGCCAAATTTACATCATGTACATCAAATTACAGCAATAAAAACCAAAAATTACATCAAGAGGTGAAACTAGTCACAACTGGCCGAATTCCTGAGCTGGAAGGTGAAAAACATGCCCAAAATCTCTATGCGTCGCGCGCCAGAGCTCTATGCATCGCGCTACTTTCATCATGTTTTTGGGGCACTTCCTGGAGTCCAAATTGAGCTCATGATATCTCGTTGGAAAGCCCTAGGTGCTGGCTATCCAACCCAGGTGGATTTTTTCAATTTGGAGCTCATTTTCCCCTCCAAAAATTCATTCTCCCAGAAGTACTTCCTGCTGGTGCAAAAGGTGGCATAAAGGTGGTTTTCATGGTGTTTTCGGCCCTTTTGATCATCCAGAACACTATGAAATGCTTCGGCCATTTTTGAGCATGCACAAATTACCATGAAAAATCCAAAAATACAAATGTTTCCTCCAGAAAGTGTCCCAATCATAAGCGCGCGTCAGGACACTCTATGCATTGGGCGAAAAAACCTGTTTTGTGACCAAAATTTTCAAAAATGACAAAAAATTCTCCAAATTTGCTGAAATTTGGAGTGAATATCCCCTATCGTGCCTCATGCTCAGCCAATGAAGCCTCGGCCAAGATCTGAAGTGGATCAGGCCTCTTTCGCCGTTTCAATGCTCTGCTCAACCTTCTCTTCAGGATCTTCATTTTTGCTCTGCAAACGTGCATGCGGGCCCAATAATGACCTTTCATATGATGGAGCATGTCTTTGTCTCTATTGGCCTTTGCCAACAACTTCTCCAGATGAATGTTAACATGCATGAGTTCGGTCTCTCGCTCAATTGGTGTCATGTCACCAGGTCTCTTCCGGGCCAATTGTCGATCTTCACGGATTCGCCGCAGCTCTACAAGTGTGTGCTGATCCTCCAGCTATTTGTTCCGCTGCTCCAGGTACTTTATCACCCACTGTGCTCTCTGAAAATTCTCTGTCAAAGTACCAATTTCAGGTTTCTGCTCCTGGATGACCTCCCTCATTTTCGAGCTAGGAGAGCTCGCATCAACATCGATGAGTATAAAATCAGTGTCTCGGCCTCCTGAACGGCCCTCATCATGCATAGGCCTCTTGCCTCTATCCTGAACATGTACCTGTGCTAATTTCAAAGGCGATACCCCTTCCACCCCGGGTGGAGATAGTACTCGCGCTTCTGATGAAGTCAACGAAACCCCTTCCACCTCGGGTGGAGATAGTACTCGTCGTGTCGCTGCAAATAAGGCTCTGTGGCCTCGCTGATATGTCACATACACTGGAGCGCTGATATGCTTAGTCTCAGGAATATCAAGCTGGTGTGAAGGCTCTCCCTCATCATGAACTACCTCGGGAGGCGGCTGTGGCGCTGCATAGAAGTCACGGGAGATGAACTCATCCCATGCGATGCCCTGCTGTGTGAGCTGATATTCCACCATGATTTTGATCAACGCGTAATGATATATACTGTTATACTGCTTTGCTGGGGTCTTATTTTGTACAAGAAATGTCATCCACTCTATGTTACGGTACATGAAGTATGGAATTCTCATCATACGTACCCTCGTGAAATGCATCAACAAACGGATATGGTACGCATAGAGGCGCGAGAATCTGCCCTCACAACTGAAATATCGAATGATCAATCTCATCAATGGTGCATACTCATCTCTCAGAAATCGGAATGGAAATACCCTGCTCAGCTGCCTCATATATCCAGGTCTGATATAGGGCTCATAATAGGATTTCTCTAGCTGCTGTCGTTTGTTTCATTCCTCTCCTATGTTTGGTATACCGGTGGCCTGAGCAATGGTCTCTGGTGACATAATGAAGTTTAATCCGGCAATGTTTACATGGCCATCATGTAAATGTAGAACAAATAGGCGATCTAGCTCATGATGATGCTGAGTTTGGGAAATCATCTCACAGTATTGGAAACATGACTGATGCTGAAAACAATCCATTGCAAGTGGGCAAGCCTGCAAATTGAGCCAAAGAAGTAGGCTCCTCCCTGACATGTCTACCACTTTTTCCACTTTTGTGAGACCTCTGTGGCACATTAGCCTCTGCTGTGGAATCACTGTCATACCCCTGCTCATAAACTGAATCCGTCTCTGACATGGTGCCGAAATCAAGATGTTTGAAAAATATATGCTGATATAGGTATGGTGAAAACAAGAGTTTCAGTGTATGCTCTAATCCCAAATGTGTCACATATGTAATACAGTGCTATGGGAAAAAATATAGTGATAAATTACTGTCAAGTGTGGGGACAACCACTGTTTGGCTACATGGGGATTTGACAAGTGAATAGGAATGGGTGTAGTGCTGGGGGAAATAGTTATTAGGAACAAAAGTGAAAATGAAATGGCAACATATATATGAGGCAAATGAAATCAAGGACAAAGAAATAGCCCTTGCAGTGTTTGACAATTAGGCTTTGTCAATGGAGGGATGTAGGATAGTGAATATGGGACTGTGATATAACAGAAATGATAAGAAGTGAGACAATGATATGGTAATAACAGTGATAGAAATGATGGAATAGGAGAGAGACCCTGAGGCTATGGTAAATAATAAGCAGTGACACCAATGACAGTAGATGGCAAGAGCATATATGTCAATAACATAAGATTTGAAACCCCAACAATATCACCAACATTTCTTTCAAAACCCTATGGAGCGAATTTTGCAATGAATATAGGGTTTAACTTTCATCATAACAAACACTTGTTTTATCCACCTTTAAAACACCACAACATATCCATGAATCATTAAGCAATCTTGGATAACTTACTTGAAGGTGAATGAGGTGATTTGATACGAATTTGGGTGAGGGAGTGTAGTTTTTCGGCCTTAGGGCTCTATGCGCCGCGCGCTGTGTATGTGTCGCGCGCGTGTAAAAATACACTGGCAACTAATGCCCAGTGCACTGCGCGCTCCCTATGCGCCGCACGCCACTTGTATACGCCGCGCGTACTGTCAGTTCACTCTCACGGCTTCAAAACAAGACTTTCGCCCTTCAACACTCCAATTCGACCTTGGCTTTGAAAAATTGTGAAAATAACTTGTCTCCAATGGCTTATATAGCTTGAGAAATATCTCACAAGAATTTGATTTTATTTTTATTTCGTCCACAACCCACTTTGTATTGTTTTGCAATTTGGCACTTTATCATTTAATGCAATTCTGTCTTTTGGCTTTTCACTGTTTTTCTGAGTTTTAGGATTGATGGAATGATTTGATTTTTGCAGGGATTTTTGTATTTTGACTTCGGCAAAGACCAGAGGCTGCATTGAAAAATTTTATGATGAAAAAAACACATATTTGTTACAAAAAATAAATTTGACAGTTTCTAGTTCAAAACAGAGTTTTGAACTAGAAATGTCTTCAAATGTTTTTGATGATGAAAATTTGAATCAAGAACCTTTTCGAAACCATCCTCATGGCCTGCGTGCCTTTATTAAATATATCAAAAGACTGAAACCCTAGACTCTAGGACTAAAAAAACTCTTGTTGACGAAAATAATCATTTATGACCATGAATGACGTGACCTGAACTTCGATGATTTTTGAGGAGTTTTAATGAGCCCAGCAGGTACAAGCATGAGGGAATACAAGATGACCAGACCCTCTCGTCAGCCAATGACATGCCCCTAGCGAAATGCAACGAAGTGAAGTGAACGAGACACCTAAAAATGATATGCAAAAAGCAAAATGATCTCTGATGGAGGGTTGTAAGGACCGACTCTAACATATACAACATTGTTCTGATCATAATTGGAACTAGCCTCAAGACTATGAGAACTTGACATAACCATTAGCTCGGTTTGAAGTTCATAGTTAGCTTGCAGAAGTTCCAACTCATCAGATGATAGATCATCAAAGATAGGTGGCTTAGAAATATCAACAATGGAAAAATTAAAGTCATGATCAGATGAATCATAGAGAAGATCACAACAACCATAATCATGAATTTTCAAGATAAAAAATAGGGGAATTCTCATGATCTAATGAATCTTATTCGAATGGAGGATGAGGAGATCAAACATCATTGAAAACATTAAATTCCCAACCGAAGCCTATGGTAAAATTCTGGTTATGTGGAGTGGGAGAAGATGGTGGTAAATCATATGATGAAATCTCAAGTTCTCCCACCTCAACCTGTGGAAATGGAGTTGTTGGATGAGGAGGAGACGAAGAGTCACTTGGATCAACAAATTTCTTCATCGCATATTTAGGAGCTCTACAACCAAAGTACATGGGAGACTTTCGAAAGATTCATATTCATGTGGATTCATCAGAATATGAACATAAATTAGAACTTCTATTTCATTAAATTCCAATCATATATCACCTTCAGAAAATTCAAAACAAAAATAAATGGAACGATCGTGAAAATCATCAAGATATTCATTGGTTTCTTTTCACAATCGCATGATTTTATTGAAAACATATTTATAGTCATATCTATCAAAGGAACATAAAATCTCTTTGACAAGATGTTCCAAAGTGTGTATGGAAATGACTAGAAATGTGTAACATCGTTCACTTATGTGTGCTTTGAACGTGAGGATGAATGACCTACGTGCAATATCCTCACAGTGAATATTGTGTTTTTTGCAAATTCGAAGAAACAAGGATTGTGCTCGAGAATGGTTGTTCCACCCTCGCCATCGAATTTGAGATTTGACAATTCATTGATAATTCCCATGGGAACTTTCAGATTTGTGGTTTCAGAAAATTGTGTTGGGGTTAATATTTGGGAAGAAGCCATTTAGAGGCGCAGAAAGTTCAGATAGACTTCATGGGCTGAACTTGTCATTTGGACCTCCTTCTAGTGCTAGAAATGTTGATGATGTTGGACCCATCAATATTTATGGGATCTCCCCGACATGAATTCCCAATTAGACCTCACACCATTTGGTATACCAGTACCATATGGAATATGGCCCGATTATCGATGAAGTGGGTTTTAATGATATTCCTTTGCAGCAATAATGCATAGAGTGAAGTATGGTGACTTTGGCGAGAAAAAGTTTGTGACTCTATGGAAAGTCAAGTGTAACACATGAAGGTTCTAAAAAACTAAGGGAAAGTGAGTGAGCCCCTTAGAAACCCATAATAGTACTCATCTTGAAAGGAACACATGAGCATAAATACATCACAAGCAAATCTACGAAATAGTTCACAAGTTAACAATGATGGAAATATACAACATCACACATTCAATAAGATTCATACAAATTAAAACGAAATATGTCATAAGCATAAGAGTAAGTGAATTAACATAAATTTCAAATAAAACAAGAATATTCCTACTATATTCACAGGATATGCATGAAAATGTGTAGGCTCCAAGATTTTATTAAAATGAAAGTTCCAATCATACATATACCATTAACAGACCACTAGCCCCAAAATTGGAACATGAATTCAACACCTACTCCTTCAAATAAATATACTCCCTCTATGCTAAGGAGTAGCCAAGGGTCTCACAAAACTCCCAAGCTCCTGATTCTAAGCCTAAGCCTAGCCAAAATATTGGCTCCCAAAAATCTCCTTACATGAGTTATTAGGATATAAAATAACAAAAGGGCCGACTCTTCACCTCCCCCTTTGTGACTCTTGTACTTTCCTCATGACTCTTCAACTTCTTGAAAAATGATTTTTCAATTACATTACATCACGACTCTTCACATTCCACAATTGGCACTTGGAATTTCACTTACAAATTATTTACAAAATAATATTACAATTTACTCATACCCATATAACAAAAAAATTGGTAGAGCCAATTAGACAACCTAATAAAACAAACCGCATCACGCTTGCATTTGGGGAAACTATAGCTCAAAAAATTCCAGTTGTTGTATCTCGATCATGTAATGGTTCCAAGCTTTGTATTTCACATCAAGTCCCTCAAATTGTTCGATGGTGTTAGGATGGAAGCAAACTCTAACCTCCATGGTATCTAGGTACACTAACTTGGAACCAATTTGTACTTTTGTATTTAACAAGAGTAGCATCATGCATATTTGGACAGGGACATCGATGTACTTCTTCATATTTTTCCTATTCACTTCAAGATATTCTTTAGTGGTTATCTATATGCACTACTCCAAGTATTCATATATGTCCTGCCTAACCTGGTTCCTGTGTTCGAATTCAGTGAGCCAAAAAATTGATGGGATCTTGTGGGACTTCAGAAATAAATCCACATTGTTATACAATCATGCATATGAGGCTTGAATGATAGTAATGAATGAGGCGATTTTTTTTAATTCTATATGAGTATACAAAACTTTTCTTTCTCCAATTTTTTCTCTTGCTTGGTTTTCTTTCCCAAATCAAGAAATGCCCCTTTGTATTGCATTGACCATTCATGCATGGTAGCGATGGTTTCCTGTACATTCTTAAAAAAAATTTCATAATATTTACACTTCTCCTGCAATTCATGCAAGTGGATAACTTCTTTATGCACAATAAAATCTCCTCATAAATATTTTGCATGGTCTCTCCCAGTGTCGATAATTCGCTAAGTGTTGCTGCCTTCAATTCCTCAAGATGGACCTGTGTGGAAGTTGTGTTCTAAGTTGTTGCTTGGAGTTTTTCAACCTATTTTCTAACAGCCTACAAGTTCATTTCCATTTTTTTTTCTCAGCCATGAGACACTCATATTTTGACTTTGCTACACCTATGAAGGCCAATCTGGTTGCGGCAATGACATTGGGATTCCTCCTGGTGTTTGCCACAGTCACCCTTTATATAATAAATGCAAGGTATGATAGGTCATTTGGAAAATGTTTCTTCCATGTTTGTATAATATTTTTATGAATTCTGTTGTAAGATATATTATAAGTTTCCATAACTAGATCACCATCAAGAAGAACAACTTCCTCTTCCTCGTTTGGAGCTAACTCTACTACTTAAGGAAGTGGATACTAAAAGGTGACTTGTTGTGTGCTTGACATCAGGTCGATATCTTGATTCTGTGGCTTTGGTTCTGCCTCCATGTCTTCGATCTCAATCGATTATTCAATCTTCTGATAAAGCTTATTGTCCTACATCTGTCTGCTGTCCTTCTCTGGTTGTAGGTTTTGTTCTTTCTCCTTAGCTTGTTCCTGTGTTGTTTATTCTACTAATACTTTTCACCTCTCTTATTCTTCTTGCTTTTGCTTTACTTCCTCCAATGTCCTTTGCTCTTCCCTCTGCCAATGTTCTGATTCTTTCATTCTATGTTTCCTCCTTGCCTTTCTTTCTAAAGCCTCTTTCATAATAACTAGATCCAATTTCATCTTACGACTTTTTTCTCCCCTTGGGATATATGCAACCTTCCTTTTTCCCTTTTCACGCAAAGGGTTGCTTCCTTCTATTGGTATTTCTTCTGAAGTAGCTTCCTTCTACGGAGTCACCTATGAAGTTCCTAGAAAACTGACTGACTCACGGGACTAGTAGGCATTATAAAAATTCTTCCATGGTTCCTCCTTCGGCCAGTGGAATGTCCCACTTAGCCACTGAAAATGAATTATCGCACAATGGTCTCTAAATTTTTTTTTGGAATCATACGTAATAAATTCCAGAGTACCGAATGAAAAATTTTCAATCTTCTTTCCTTCGATATCTGCAACTTTCAGGTTCTCGATCTCGTACAATCCAATTTTCCTAGGAATAGTTGGCCAAGGTGCTTTCTTCTTCTTGTAAAAAGCTGCTGAAAACCATATGGAGATATGATATGCAAATTCTTGCATGAATTTTGTGGGCCAAACACTATAAATAAGGTGGCATCTGGTGAGGAAAACCAATCTACTATCTCTGACACCGCTTCCATTTCCCCACATGAAATGCAAGGTGCTTCTTCCTCAAATATCAACTTGTATAACAGAATGAGGAAGTGGTCAACTAGAATTTTCGTCACTCCTATTTGGCTACACTTTGAAAGTAGCTTGCAGTAGATGTGCATAGTAGTATCTCATGGATTCCAAGTCAAATTCATCCCAGGGAATGAATTGTGAGCACAAATTGCATCCATTAGATATGCAGACATGTAGAATGTATCTTTTCCTCCCTTGGGAGGATTATTGGCATTAGCTACATGGATACTTAACTATCGAGCCAACAAATATGATGAGTTGAATGATTTACATTCCTTCACAACTTACTTTAATAAGAATTCCCACCCTTCGAGAAAGGTCTCAATGCTCTCCTAATAATAGATTGTGCAACATAGAATAATCAAGATCTCATAGGCCCTCCTAAGAGACCTTTTCTTGTAGGTTTTTTTGGGATTATGTCAAAACTTTAATGGGTCTTTCACCTAGCTTTTAATCATTTCCCTTGTGCTCAAATACCTGGTGGTAGCATAAAATAAGAATCCATGAGTGATTCCATCTCCAACAAATTATACATAAGATGGTAATCTGCTGCTAGAAAATAAGAAAGGCTTTGTCCATTGGCATTGTTCAAAGTCATAGCCTTAAAATAAATATGCAGAACTATCCAACTGACAACATCTCCACATTGTAAATTTGGATATATGAATGCAACCTTGTGTAGTCTCGACCGTTCAAAATTGATATATACCTGTCGATTCTCTAGATCTGCCTTGAAGCTTCTTTTTTATAGCACTTCGTTCACTTTCTGCCATGTGATATTTGATTCCTTTTCCATGAAAATTTGAGTATATTGATAAAATGGAAAGTTTACTGGTGCAATCTCAACTTCCTCCTCGGTATTTCTCTACATGGTATCCTTTGAAGCAACTCTCTTGGATACCATGATAATAGTGACTGATGAAGAGAAGTGTTCAAAAATTGTGATATTTGTAGGAGGAAAAGGAACTCATGGAAAGAATAAATTAGATTCAGTAAATCAACCTACAAAGCAAGATCAAGTAAAAACCACATGGAGTGATGAGGAAAATTGTACAATTCCTGAGGTCAAGGGAGAGGGACTAGCTAAAGGAACTGTGTATTATGTATTCTAAGTAGTCAGTTGATGGCTCCCATGAATAGGTATATTTTGAAGTTCAATGTGCTATCCGCTTACCTTAAAACTCTCATTTTCTCACATTAATTTTTATTTTTAGCCATAATATGCTTAGTAAGAACACTAAAGGGTGTTTTTCATATTGTGTCACCTATTTCGATTAATATGCATGTCAAAGAAGAATTTTTGGAGATATTTACCATGTAGGGGCTTGATGGAGACACATAAAGAGAGTATAGGGAGATTTCCCACCTCATTAACTCCCTAACTCAGCTTTATATCAAAAAATATTCTCCAACAAATCGAATTCACTAGTAGTCGAGGAACTTCAAGTGCATGACAAGGATGAAGGGAACCAAAACAACAAATATTGATATTTTGGAGGGCAACATTCCTCCTCTCAAGGAAGTTTCCCCTCAATTATTTTTTTATAAAGAAACTAGCTGAAAGTCTCATTAGGATTTGAAATTTTTTTGCATCTAGGAGTAGCTATTGGGAGCCTAGTGCTTGACATTTTCATCTTTATTTTTCATGATGTATGTGACTATCATTTTCTCTTAATGAGAAGTTTACAATTGGTTTGCATCTGAGTTAGTTTTGAAGGGTTGAAAACCTTTTTTTTTGTCCCAACCAATAGGCTTTAGTCCCTCTCTTGTATTTCTTTCTTGTTCTTGTTTCAAATAATTGTAATTATTTTCTTGTTTCAATAGATGTTATATCGAAAACTTGTGATTGTAGGCTTTCCTATCACCTCTCTTGTCAAAAGAGTGATTGGAAAGATCCACAATAACAACTCAAAAAATGTGTTTATGATTTCTTGGAAATGGATAAATGTCAATTTGTAATCCCTTTGCATGTCTACTTTCTGCCACTTAGAATTTGTTATAATCAGTTTTGAGAATAGGATAGCATTGTAGTATAGAATAGATCTTAATAAAATTCTACTCATATTTTCCATGATTATTTACTTTGCTGCAATAATGATCATTTCATGCATGAATTGGGCTCGTTTCAGAAATTTTGATGGTTTGCATGGGTGGGAACATTTTTCCACATCCACCTGGACCCTTTCATCTTCCTCCTAGGCACCTCACCTTTCTTCCAAATTATGTTTTTGAATTCACTCTATTAGGGTAAAGGAAGGACATCGTAGGCATCAAATTTCATACAATCTAGGCCTCCGAGGGATATTAGACTTGGATAAGGGACTCCCACAGCATTAGTTCACCTCCTTCTACCTTCATACACCTTCCTCTACCTTCAAGACACCATTTTTGTCCTTCAAAATCTCATGTTCCTCCTCTTGTAGCACCTCTTGTAGCAGCCCTATAACATTGTTTTCTTCTACTAGTTTTGCTCCATACCTCGACTCTGACATAATGAAGTTGAATAATGGCCCCCACACTATGATTTGATGATTAGGGAAGATTCTAGGACCAATTCAACCTCATCCTTTAATCATTGCAACCATCAGATAGAAAAAAATACCTAGAATTATTATTTTTCTTCATAGGTATGTCAAAGATTGGATTCCTCATTTTCAAGCAAGTGAGTAGATAAATGATGCATGCCATTAAGGTATTGATTTTATTAAGTATGCAAGTAGAGTATCATGTTTTACTTCTTCAAATATATTATATTTCTCCTTTCTTGCAATTTCAATTAGAATTTACATTTAATGAATGTAATTTTTACCTTTGTAGTTAGAATCATGTTCATTTATGATTTCATAAGAAGTTCTCACTGTAATTAGTTGGAGGAGTGGTCTCTGAACTCCTCGATCTAATTTCATGAATAAGAGTGACATGAGTAGAACCTAACCTCTTGTGCATATATCACAGTCACCTCTAAGTTTTTATGAACCCTGGGTTGATAGTTTGAGTTGAGAAGCCATTGGGAGTTGCAACTTCCTTGGAACAATATTAGAGCTCATCACTTTTTGGCCTCGTTGTCAGGGAGGTTTCTAAGTAGGTGTTTTTTATGCTTAATAATTTCCTTTTTTTGGTTGCTTTGAACAAAAAGTGAAAAAATCAAAAAGAAAACTTGTTCTTTCATGCCTCATAGGAGTAGGGATAACCAAGGGAAATTATTACCAAAAACCCCTACCCCCTCAAGAATTCAATATTCATTCTTCTTCAGTGACTATGAACTTCCCTCTGTGACTACAGGGGAGTTAGAAGATCCTCTAGGTGAGAAATCTAGAATTTTTGAAGAAGCTATAAGAGAAGAAGTACCTATCTCACCTACCCAAACTATGGCTGAAAAAAGGAACAATGAACTTTTCCCTATCAAAGAAACTAATGGAGTAGCTAAAGTGAAAAATATAAGCCTCGATTCCCTTCCAAATTTCCATGGCATAACCTTTGAGGATTCTAACACATTCATGTTTGAGTTTGTTATTTTCTGTAGAACCTATGATTGTGCCTCTGATGAGCATAAGCTAAAGTTGTTTCCTTCTACCCTCAAAGATGCATCCTTACGCTAGTTTATGAGCCTACCTGGAGGTAGTATCACTACCTGGGACCAAATGTAGCAAGCCTTCAATGAAAAATGTCGAGATTTTTGCAGGTCCAAAGAAACAAAGGAGGAAATATTTAGGATGACCATTAGACCTGATGAATATCTAGAGGACTACGAGGAAATATTTCAACTCAATTATAGGAGGGCCAACTGTACCCTTGATCCTGAGTCACTCAAGCTAGTTCTTCTCCAAGGGATCAGGGAGGATGTAATAGAAACCCTCAACATGCTATATAGAGGAGGTATCAACCAATTACCTTATGATGAAATCAAAACTATAGTCAAGAATCACTCTAGGGCTGCTAGGAAAAAGGGTAGGTCTAGCGAAAGCTTGAGTCAGCTCCTCTCCCTCCAAAACAACCATCAAGCATGAGATAGGGAGTATGTTGGAGGATTTTAAGAGTGAAATGTTGCATACCTTTTACCTACAAATGGATACTACGTAAATCAAAAGGAAGCAAGAGGGAGCAGAAAGAGCACTAGCTATATTTTTTCCTAGATGTACTAAAATACATCCTAGGAATGAATGCCCACTGAATGTCATAGAAGTTTGCTTAATATGTGAAGAGAATCATGCAATAGACAAATTTCCCTCTCTTATAGGACTAAAATTTGCATACCAGGGAGGATTAGAATGTGGGTCATATTAGTTGTGCTTCATTAACCAAAGGAGACCCCTAGGTCCTTGGCCATATTAACAAGGCATGCAAGGTGCACATTATCCTCACTACAATCTAAACCAAAATGCACCTTTCTAGCATTGCTACCCTTCCACTCATCCATAATGTTCCACCCCTTCTCCTTGGCCTTATGCTCCTCAATATACTCCTCAGTTTATCAACCCTCCTTTTCAGCCATATCCACCCCAATATTCCCAATGGGGCAACCCCTTACTAGGGTGGAGACCTAAAACAAACCAACATCTTGCTTTACTACCTCCACCTCAACCTCAACCACATATAAATCACCATAACCCACCTAATCAGCCTAAAATTCATGCTCAACTTAATTTTAACCGAAACAATAAGCATGCAAAATAGGTCGAGAATGGAGAGGCATCATATCCTACTTATGTTGTATAAATCCAAGAGATCAACCTTCGATCTCGGAAGGTGCTCCCAGATAATGACCCACCTTCTCCACCTAGAGAGCTAGAGGAAGAGAAGTTAGAAAGTGTCCCTCAACTCATTGCACCTCCGATATCCTAAAAGGTTGGTCCACCCAAACCAACACATCCCATAAGAGGTTGAAATTTTGGGGGAATTAAAGAAATTGTGTGTCAAGATACCCCTTCTCCAGGACATTAAATATTTTCCCATTTACAACAATATTATTAAGGATAAATGTTTCAAAAGGTTTGGGAGAAGAAGAAGAGATACCCCCACCATCAATGTTGTTGGAGAACTATCAAATATCATTCTTGGGACGGTGATCTCCCCAAAGTACCTAGATCCTGGTAACCTAGTAGTGGATGTGCACATCGATGGAATTATGGTCCCCAATACCTTGATTGGTCCTGGGGCTACAATCAATGTGATGACCAAGGAAACCATTTTGAAGATCAACCTACAAGGGGCTTTGAGAAAGACCACCACAATGTTGGAGCTTGCAGATATATCCACAATAGCTCCTGAGGGAATTATTGAGTATTTCATGGTCTCCATTGAATCTCCAGAGCACCCCACTCATTTAATAGTCCTCTTGGAAAAAACCAAGTTTAGTGGCTATCCTCTCATCTTAGGGAGACCTTGGTTGTCGACTATTAATCCCTACATTAGTTGTAGGGTTGGGAACATGACTATTAAAAATGGAAATTTATCAAAACAATTTGTGTTGTGTCATCTTGCTCAGCCCTCTATTGAACATGATTTACCCTTATAGTTAGAGGGTGAGGAAGAGGAAGAATTGTATCAGATAACCCCCTACCCAGTCTCCACACTGGAAATTATCATACGGGTATGGAAACTTGATGAATATGACCGCATTGACTATATCTTATAGAATCAACCTCCCATTGCCATACCTGTTTATTAACCGATGAAAGAATATGAGCGTATTCCTTGGATTGATTTGTGATTTGTTGATTCTAGCATAGAACATGTCAATATTGTGTAGAGTGGACCATCTAGAACACTAAAGTTCAACCCCTCTCTTTCTATTGAGCAAGAAGAACAATTATGTTATGTGTTGAGGCAACACATGGATGCATCTTCTTGATATTATAAGGAAATGAAAGGTGTGCATCCCACATACTGTAATCATCATATTTACATCAAAGAGGGATGCAAGTCTGTGTGTCAACCTCAGATAAGGATGAACCCAACTCTTAAGGACATTGTGAAAGAAGAATTGTGGAAGTTACTAGACGCAGGGTTCATATACCCCATTTCACACAGTGAGTGGGTGTCACCTCTTATTTTTATCCCTAAGAGAATGTAAAGTGTAGGCTCTGTGTTGATTACTGGGAAATTAATAAGGCTATAAAGAAGGAAAATTTTCCTTTTCCCTTCATTGACCAATTCCTAGATCGCCTTGAAGGAAAGAAATTATTATCCTTCCTGGATGGATTTAGTAGATACAACCAAATTCAGATTAGCTCGGAAGACCAAGATAACACCACATTTACATGTCCTTGGGATACCTATTCTTATAGGGTCCTTCCATTCGGTTTCTGCAATGCCCCTCCTACTTTCCAAAGGGAAGTTCTAAGTATATTTGTTGAACTTGTTCATGACTCTATTGAGATATACATGGATTATTTCACTCCTTATCGATGTGACTTTCAGGAAGTTTTTCTAATACGTGCAAAGTCTTAAAGAAATATATTAAAATGAATCTTTCATTGAGTCTTGATAAATGTGAATTTTTTATGAATGCAGGGACTTTTCTTGTCCCTTTTATATCCAAGGAAGGGATACAGGTTAACCCAAACCAAATTTCCATCATCAAAGGGGTCCCTATCTCTCAAAAACAAATGGATGTGAGGATTTTCCTTGGATTATTTGGGTATTATAGAAGGTTCAATAAAGATTTTAGTAAATTGGCTTCACCGTTGTTTAGATTGTTGGCTAAAGATTTAGATTTTCATTGGAAAAACAACTATCAAGAATCCTTCGAATTATTGCAAGAAAATCTAACCACTGCACCAATCCTTAGGGGTCTCAAATGGGAATTACCTTTACATATAAACTCATATCCCTTAGAAAAAGTTGTAGGGGATGCCTTAGGACAAGTGTAAGACAAATTTCCTTATGTTATCTATTTCATCAATAAGAACCTTTCTAAAGTTGAGTTAAATTATATTTTCACTGAAAAGGAACTCTTTGTTGTGGTACATTATTTGAAAAAGTTTAGGAATTATATCACTAGTTATCAAACTTTGGTTCACACTGATCATGCAACCGTTAAGTATTTAATGAATAAATCTGATGTCAATGCTAGGATAATTAGATGGTTGTTATTATTGCAACAATTGTATTTGACTATTGTTGATAAACCAGGGAAAATAATGTGGTTGCATATTTCTTGTCAATACCAACCCTGCCTGCAAAAAAGGAAGAAATGATATATGATGAACTTTCAGATGAGCATATATTTTCCTTTTCAGTCTTTTCTCCTTGGTTTGCTAATCTATCCAATTCCTTGGTTTCTGAGATTTTCCCTCCTCACCTATCCTTCAAGGAGAAAAGAAAGATTGTTAGGAAGAGTTCCCCATTCACTTGGATTGGGGAAAATATTTTCAAAATGGAGCCATATCATAACCTAAGGAGATGTGTGAGGGAAGAGGAATTCTTTGGAATCCTCTCAACATGCCATGATGGATCCAGTGGGGGTCACTTTGCCACTAAGAGGAAAACCTTCAAATTTCTACAATCAAGTTATTATTGGCCCACTTTACATCAAGATGCAAGGAGGTACACCGCCAAGTGTGATCAGTTCTGGAGGATGGGTAAGCCCACACCCAAGGATGAAATTCCCTTACAACCTCAAGTTCCTCTAGAGCCATTTGAGAAATTGCACATGGATTTCATCGGACCTGTTGATCCCCCATCAGGACAAAAGAAATGTATCATTGTGTACACTGATTACTTGACTAAATGGGCTGAAAAAATGGCTGTAAAGGTAGAATCTAAGTAAAAGGTGGCTGAACTTCTGAGGGAGAACATCTTCTACAATTTTGGTTTTCCAAGGGAATTACTCACTGGTTAAGGAGCACAATTTACATTGAATCTTATTGAATATCTCATGGATCAGCACCACATCAAGCACATGACATAAAATTCCTATCACCCTCAAGAAAATGGGAGGGTGGAATTCAAAAATAGAGCATTGTAAAACATTCTTAACAATGTTGTTAGTAGCAGTAGAAAATATTGGGCAGAAATACTTGTGGAAGCCACTTGGGCCTACAACACCACATGGAATACCACCATTGGATTCACCCCATTTGAACTATTCTATGGGAAGAATGCCTTGTTGTCTATTGAATTTGAATATAACACCTTGAGGATGGTAGCTCAGTTAGAATTCGATCTCACTACAACAAAACAGGAGAGGATCCTCCAACTCAATGGTCTAGATGAATTTAGGTTGCAAGCTCTCCTACACACTGAGGTAATCCAACTACAAAGGAATATTTGGCATGTCAAACACATCAAAGAGAACACTTTTCAAGAAGGATATCAGGTCTTGATGTATGATTCCATTCAAGGATTTCAAGAGAAATTTAATGACAAGATGGTTGGGCCCCTATCTAGTAGATAAATTTCATGAGAATGGGTCTCTCTAGATCAAAAAAATTGATGAGGAAGGGATCATGTTACCTGTTAATGGTTATAGTATGAAGTTGTATAAAATACCTTTGTCCAAGGAAGAATTTATTAGTTCAATTAACAAAGAATTGAATGTGATTGGGAGGCTCACAATCCTCAATCCACACAACTTCTAAGAGAATAAATAAATAAATAAAGGACCTAGGTTAAAACCTATATAGGTAACCTAAGGCCAATTCTAGGGTTGAAAACCTCTCTGAGGTAGCCCAAGAGAAAAAAAATCAAAATAGAAAAATAAAAATATGAAAATATCCCATGGTGAAAATCTCCTCTCAAGAACCTAGGGAAATCATGTAGGTTGAAAACCTCTACAGAGGAATCATGCATGTCTAAAAAACAAATAATAAGCATAAGGAAGTGTTTCTTACACCAAATTTGCTAACATCTCTCTTTTGCAAGACTCAAGACAATCAACAGAACCATGCCTACAAAACATGTATTATATAGGTTCGTTCCTCCATTTTTTCAGCCATCCATTTCATTTTCACCCTCTTCAATAATCTCCCTACCTCCCACCATCATATATCCATCAATATAATCATGTTTTCCCTCATTTTTGAAGTGCTATAGGACTTTCCTAAAATGCGACAGGAGGAGCCTCAAATGCTACAGGAGGAGCCTGAAATGCTAGAGGAGGCAAATACAATTGGAGGAAGGAGTCAAAAGGTCATGTGTTCTTTAGGTAAGGTTAGGACAGATCCCCCAACATCACTTTCATCACCCATCCACTCCACCTAGCCAAAATTCATCTTCAAATCCCACTCTTATTTACATAAAAAAAAAACACAGAAAAAACTTTGATTTCAATTTTTCCACCACCTACACCACCTCCTGATGATTTTAGTCTTGTGCTTGTACATTTTATGGCTTTCATTCAATTCCATATGTAATTTAAGGTCTCAACGAAGAATTAAGTGATTGCTACAGAAGGGAAATTACTCCTGTAGCAGCTTGTACAGTCACATCAAATCCTATAATCAATGTTTTTCACCGACATAGAAAATCATCCATCCACCTTGAACATCATGAAGCCATTTCTAAAGTGAGTATGGGAACACCATTAGATAATCCATCCACTCAATCAGTAGTATATTGGACACTAAGAAGAAACCTAGACACACAGAAAAAAATTTATCAGTCAAAGAATCATTAAGCTATGAGGACTTGTGCAGAAGAAAGAAAAGGAAATCAACACCTTCAGGATCATCATATTATGAAGTCTATATTCGACATGAAAAATTCTCCAGCAATTCGACATCACAGGTAGGTTCAGGTATGACAACCCGCACCTCTTCCCTATGCATATGAGGATAAAATGTGTAATGGTTGATAAAGGATATTTTTATGGGTTGGAGGTGGCTAGGTTCATGGCGACCTCTGATTATTAAATTAAATTTCCTTCAGTAACAAATGCAATGTGGAAAAGTCAACTCAAGTGAGGTGATGATTATGAGGAGTGAGGTGATGATGATGAGGAGCAGTGTGACGATTGAAATGAGTGGGGACTATGGTTATAAAATGGATGTTCATGGAAGAGCCATGTCATCAAAGCGCTCTGAGAGTTTACATAAAAAGGAATAATGAATGTTGTATATATTTCTCAAAGGCAGTTCTTGGCTATGAAACTACACTAAGAAACCAACTCGATCAAACTTTAGGTTCAATCTGGCCCTCAAACCATAGGGGGCTCCCTCAAGTGTTACGATGATTTTTTAACATTTTCCACTGTCACTCGACGACAACCTATGAATCATGATGACCAGATCTATGATTTGTATAAGTGGTTGTTAATGAGTATCCAATTTATACCCAAAATAAAGTCCTCCCTTGCTAATTTTTTATCAAAGTTCCAACGTCCATCTCTAACAGAACAACATAGCTTAAAAGAGTTTGGTAGATGAATAGAAGATAAATCAAATAATTAAATATTCATACTTAATAATTAATCAGTCAGATTTAGTAGATACATGTAGAAGAATTCTATACACAAACACATATACATTCAAGAGATGATAGAAGGAAAAAATTAAATGATGCAAAGGATTTTCTTAAATAGACTATTCAATTAGATAGTCTCCATAATGATGATAGCTTTGCAGTGCGTTGTCAAGGAGGTTGATACTCAAACCTAGCCTTTCCCTAGCTCCTATGTTACCTTGAACATATGTAGAAACATATTATGAAATCATAGGGAAAAACATACATGAGAAACAAATTATGTCATGAAAATAAATCCAGAATACTTCAATTTAAAATTTTGCAATAGAAGTCTTTACAAAAATGGCAAGGTTTTGGCATCAAAATCCAACACTTTTACTATGAAAATGAAACAATATGTAGGAAAAAACATTCCTTAAACTGTTACAACATTCCTGGAATAAAAATATAAACAATCTACCAAACATAAAAGAAATATTTAGATAATTGCATGAAATTTGGAACTTCTGGAAATCTTTTGCGTGCACTTTCGGAAATGGATTGTTTGATTGTTGACTTTTCTACTTGAAATTTGGATTTGTTTGAAACTGCTCTTTAAAATTTGTTTAGTACGTTCCTTTAAGCTTGGTCAACTATGTCATATGTTTTCTATAATGTTTTCTTGAAATTTGGAATGTGACCCTTTATCTGTTAGTTGTTAATTCTCCTATTGATAAATATGGAGTTATTGAAGGCTCTGCCAAAAACATTTGTTCACTTCCCTTTAAACAAGGTTTATACCACTACCTGTATCCATCATATTTTCCTTGGTCTAATTTTGGAAAAAAACCTTTGTCATATGTTGAATATATAATTTACAAAAACCTTTTCCATCTTCAATATTTAATCTATGGAAAATACTTTGACCATGAATTACCTACAAACAAACAAAAAATTGCCTATGTATTTTTCAAATTGACATTTGTTTGGTATTACCTTTCTTGTGCAATTTTAGAAAAAAAATTATTCATTAAATTGAGGCTCAATGTTTGCATAAAACCTCCTTATAGAAATGTTGAAGTAAATCAAATTTCTTTTAAGACAATTTTTTTGCAAGTTGAGCCTTTAAGACTGTTAAAGGTGTACCATCTATATTCCTGAATGTTAAAAACTTTTCTGAAGATGTTCTTTGAATTCTTAGAAATAATCTTCAATATTCTCATTCTTCTCCTTGAAATGTGAGATATTTTCTTTAGTGTCATCTTATAAACTAATTTGATTTGTTCACTGAACCATCTGAAGTACCATTGGATTTTTTTGATGTTCCCTATTTTTTCTTGACCTGCACGTTATCTCGAGTAATAATTTTATGTTGTTGTCCTATGCCTTCAATTTTTCTTTGTCCCAAAAACCATCTTGAATCTTTCAACTATAACTCATAGGTAAGAAACACATTCTCATTTTAAGAGGCGTTAATCATTCTTCTCCAAAAAGCTATAAATATATCACATTATACACATGAGGGTATTCATATTAAGCACTTTCACTATATTTCTCATTTCTCTAGAACAACTTGAGCAAGACGTAGAATTGTTTAAGACAAATATAAGCCATTACAAGTAAAACAAAGTCAACCTAAGAAAGGCGCTCATGACGACTAGATGTTTTTTTCCACAACATAAGCGAAATATTTTTTATACACCCCTTTAAATAAAAAATGTCAAGGACATTGTATGCATGTTTTCAAAGAATACTCTTTGAGGTCAACTTCCATGAACATCAATTCAACAGTCCTCAACCATGATTGATCTTTGTAAAAATGGTGAATATAGGTTGACTCTTGAAAATAGTCTATTGTTATTTGAAAACCAGTTTGATATTTCATAATCTCTAAATATATAGAGATTATTCTCAAGTTTATTCTTTGTTCTTTCCCATTGCTTTACCTCAATGATGGTATCATGATCTTCTCTCTTATCCTCTGGGTGATTTTAAATGAAGTTCCTTTGTCACGAAAAATCAAAACTGCATTTCTCCTATCACGATTCTTTCCTTTACAATTATCTCTAGTGCTCTCATGCATTAACACTGTACGAATTAACTAATTTTTTACAGGTGTTTTGCAACAAAATCGACCATGCCAAAATCTGAACATATTCCCTTCAGAGATCCAAGGTAATCTGCCAAAAAACTAAGAATTTTCCATAAATGCCCCCTATCCACCTAATTGAAGCCATTCTGCACAAAACCCATGTCTTGTAATTTTGAATTTCGTCTCCATTTTCCCTGGATATGAATCTGAAATTCACTTTCTAAAACAACCACAAAATTTGATATTTGGAATTCTTGTTTGTGAGTCATTTTTTGTTTCGCAATCTTCTTGAGTTGTGCTTTTTTGTTGAGGATGGCTGCATTTTTGTATATTGGAATGTACTTTGGAAATAAAATCAAAAAATGTTTACGAAAACAAAGTTCTCACCCTACGCTTTGTGAGTGTTGAGCTGGCATATGCTAATCTTGAATTATCTGGCCTGGAACCGAGTTTTTTTATAATTGTAGTGAATTCTGTTATAGAAATATCTAGCAAATGATCAGCTTGAAATCCTTGAAGGAATAACAATTATTGTATTATATATTTTTCTTGAATGGTAATTTTTTCTTATTTTATTTTTTATAAATTTCGTAGGACCTGTCTATTTTCTATTTTGTAAAGAGAAAGTTTCTATACAAATTTCATTGAGATTGGTAGCCTCAACCTACTCGAAGGAAACTAGGTCTATTGGCCACCTTAGAGAGTTATAACCCAACCAAAATTGGTATTGTTTTTTCCTTCTACTGACAGCTAATATCCCTTTACTATGTCCATAAAAAATACAAATAAAACAGAAACTATACTTAATATCTTCAAAAAACATACAAAACTAAATACATAAAAGTGTCAACCATCTGAAGAATCAACAGGTACCGGGTCCTTTGCTTTTCACCCTGGAATCTTAGCTTGTTGCATGTTCAAGAGCTACCGTTCAATCCTTCCTATTCGCACATTTGCTCGTATTTGAGCCTTGGTCATTTCCTGCATATCCTGTTTCATCTACTAAAGCTTAAAGAGCATGGAAGGATTGGCTTACTTTTCTTGCATACTCAACATCGCCTTTGCTAAAACACATTTAAATTTCTGATATGTCTTAAATGATTGTTGGAATATAGAAACTCTTCCTCTTGTATTCCCTGGGTTAGAGATAAAATTCATTCTTTCCTTTTGTTCTTGAAGATCATCATCTTCATCATCACTATCCCTTTCCCAACCCTGAATAGTTTTACGAATATGCATTGGAATCCCTATGTCGTAAATATTTTCTATATTTTCTAGAGTCTGCTTATTACTCTTTCTTCCTCTTTTTCTTGGACCAGCTACCTGAGGTGGTTGAAGCTTCCTCCCTTTGCCTTTTTTCATTCTGCCCTGACTGAGATTGTCTGATTTTATGACTAAAAAAGACCTTGTATATCGAAAAGTGGTAATTATGTAAAACTTAGGATCTATAGTAAACTCCGAATGATTCTATTTTACCCGAGCAATGGAATATGGATTGTGTGTTTCAATATTTCGAAAATTAACATAATGTTCCTTCTCATTTCTGAATTTCTCCCTCCTTTGAATTAATAGTAGAATGGTTTTCTAGAGAGAAAATATAATATACACAATGCCACTCGATTTTGGATTGACCGAAGGAAATTGAGACATAAAATAGTAGTAATTTAAAATTTGTAGAGACCTCCCTTTCCCAATGCAGGAAAATAAATTGAGACAGCAAGAATTCGTAATGCATTTTCAGACCCATATATATTAGAGGAAAAATATGGGATGGAAAAATACAGTAAAGAACCAACCGCCTACTTTACCCTTAAGCTTTTGAATACAAAGACAAGGCTTAACCAGACCATTTGGAATGAAGATTAAAAAATTCCAGAACAGACAGTCAATAAAATTTTCAAAGCAAAAATTTAACCTATACCAAGTGACATGACTGAGGTGCTGGAAAAGCATCTCAAGAGGATTACCAAGGACCAAGCTTTCATAATCGTAACAAAAGCAAAAACTTAACCCATACGATTTGACATAACTGAGATTCAGGTAAGGAGGATGGGTAGGGCTACGAAATCAGGGCGGAATTTTGAAATGAACCCCCTTTATATGATTACATGCAAACCATAAAAAAGGAAAAAGCTAACCGAAAACGGAAAAAGCTCTGTAGGGCCTATAAGAACTCTTGTTTTCATTGTCGGGATGCTAACAGGAAAACTTAATTTTGAAAATAGAGTGATGAGAACAAGAACATACCCAGAAATCCTCCACCCACTATGCTGAGCTTCCTGATCCTGCAGTTCCCTCGTCGTTGCTCTTGTCCAAATTCCAGTTGATGTTTCAATTAATGATTTACAACAACAAGAACTAAACCTATTCATTCTCCTACCCCGTGGCCGGTGGACCGTCACATTCTCTGTCGTGATTTATGATTTGGACCAAATTGAATAGTGATCATTTACTAAGGCACGTGAAAGGTCGATTACCACTGCTTGGTGTAATTGTAGTGCATGGTGGTCAGCTGACAAGCCCACCACGTGACATTGTCATGCTGCCATCTCCCATTTTCTGGTACCCCGATCAGGGACTTGAATGGTAAAATATGAATACGCATGGAAACCCATGCTTTTGGCTCCTAATTACTTAACAAAACTTGTTGTTATGTAACAGTGGAAAATTTTTTGCAAACACAAAAAATAATGCACCTGAAATTTATGCCACCCACCATCTTGTTTGACACAATTAAACCTTGTGCTATCATTGAATCCAAAACTAGATTGCAGGGGGATTCTGAGCAGTAAGTGGTTTTGCATTGGAGCCCCCCGCAATTCACCACATGTTGACACGTAGAAGAAATTGTTTTGGAGAAACAAGATTACGGAACCCCTCCTCTCCGTTAAACTTCAAATTGGAAAAGGGTCCCACAATTCACCACATGTGTGCCACATATAAGTTGATTGAAGAGTTCCAACACCCTTCGTTGAAAACCGTGAGGGTCTTGTAGTTATGCACTTTTTATTTTTTGTTTGATTGTGGGGAAATATCCCACATTGGTTGACTAAAAAATAACTATGGTGCATATATATTCCAATGTTATCATTGATATATTGGCATGTTGTGGCCACATATTGCTCCCCACTTTGGCTTGTGCATTGTAGGTCATTGAGGACTGAATTTTCTTATAAATTTGTTGCTTCATGGAATTTGAACCTTGGTGAATAATATGGTTGTTGGACTTTGATATTTGGTGGATTAGACATAATGTTTTAATTTAAATAAATTTTATAAAAAATATAATTTATTATGTTTTTTATAAAATAAAATTTAATTAAAAATTAAAATCAATATTAATAATAAACTCAGGGTCATTTCGTCACCGAAATTTACATATACATGATAATATTGCTAATAAATGGTTGACATATTTTTAAAAAATGTAACATTTCTTGAACTCAATAATAGAGAACTCAAGAAGGAATAAGTGGGACCTAGTGAGGGAAAAATGAAGAAATTACCTTTCCTAAAGCAAAAACCAAGCAACCTGTGCTCCCTATGGGAAGGCCCACCATTAGGGAAGTCGCCTTTAATAGGCTCAAGACACAAGTTGTCATGTTACAAGAAGAAAAAGAAGAGCTGTTGGAGGAAACATAGTAGCTACAGGAGAAACATGGGCCACTACAATAGAAACAGGGGCTCCTACAAGAGCAGTGGGAGGTGATACAGGAAGGAGCATCCACCTTAAAATAAGATGAAAAAAAACCTCCAATAGCTTCAAGAGCCTAATCCACAGCCTAGCCTAGAATCCTATTACAATTTTTTTTCAGGGAGGTAGGATTATACCTGAGAAATATGCAGTCCCACTCCTCTGTGAGTTGGATATAGAAAGAGGTTGAACACATAGATGGATGAAAATTTCGAAATCCACAATTGTAGAAAATATGGGCCTCATGGAGGAGAAATTCATTGAAATGGGAAGGGAATTGAGTGACTTGATACTAAGGGTGTCAACTATGGGGGAACAAATACAAGTAAAAAACACAAGGTTAAGAGAGAAGCCACAAAAAAAAGAGATACAACTTGCCACAATGGCAAGTTGATCTATGGAAGCCATACAATGCAGGAAACCACCCAAATCCTACACTATTTTCCTCAAGTATCAGTGACTATAGTTTAAAATTAATATATTGGCACAATATGGCTCATTTCCTTTCCAAAACTACATGAAAGTCATTGACTTTTTCAAAACGAAAAATATTGAGGATAGATCCAAGTTGCATAGTTTTACATGCACAATATAATCCTCATAGACATTAATTTATGGGATCCTAACTCAAGGTTAGGAGACATGCAATTGATGGCATTATCCTCTTGGTTAACCCATGAGGAGACAAGGGCGGAAGAAGTGAAAAGGGTGATGACAAAAGAAGAAAATGTGACCTTGTATATCAGAGCAGAATTAGTGAGCCCTAAGGTTGTCATCAACAACCAAAATTTCATCTCCTCTAATCATGAATTAGCACCTAGCTATATAGTAGCCCAAGAGAAATTCATCCTAAATTTTGATGACACTTTTAGGATGTTGGAAATATAGAGTTTGAAGTATTTTCAAAGAAGGTGGCATTCCCTGATTCGCAGTTTACAAATGAAATAGTATCACTCCCTAGAAAGATTAATAAATTCCTTGGAGAGAACCCCAATATACAAAGGGATCATGCAAAGGTTGAAGATTAATTGGATAGGGATCAAACTCAGTCCTCCCTTACTATTGGGCCTACAAGAAAGAAGAAACCAAGAAGAGGAGAAAAAAGAATGGACAGACATAGAGACAAATGCAAGTTTCTATCCAAAGGAAGGAACACCATCTGTAGTCTCTTGGGATGTCAAAGAGGCCACCAGGGGCATGAATGAGCTTCATATCAGTGACTGAGTTTCTCAGAGGGTGAGAAACACCTTCAGCATGGGGGTGATGATGGGTCCCATCAATAGTTATCTTTTGAAGTTCATTGTGCTATCCTCCATCCATTAAAACTCTTATTTTCTCACATTAATTCACATTTTTAGCCATGATATGCTTAATAAGAATACTAAAGGGTGTTTTTCATATTGTATGGCCTAATGGGATTAATATGCAGGTTAAAGAAGAATTTTTTGAGATATTTACCATGCAGGGGCTTGATGGACACACATAGAGAAAATATAGGGAGCATTCTGACCTTATTAACTCCCTAACTCGGCTTGAGATCACTAAATCCTGTCCAACAACTGAAATTCACTAGCATCCGAGGAACTCAAAGTGCATTACAAGGACAAAGGGAATTATATCCACAAATCTTGAGATTTTGGAGGGGAGCATTCGTCCTTTCAAGGAGGTTTCCCCTTGATTGTTTTTGTATAAATAAACCAACTGAAAGGCTCATTAGGATTCAAATTTTGTTGCAACTACGATTAACTATTGAGAGCCTAGTGCTTGACATTTTCATCCTTATTTTTCATGATGTATGTGACTATCATTTTTTGTTAATGATAAGTTTACCATTGGTATGCATATGAGTTAGTTTTGGAGGTCTCAAACCCTTGGGTTTGGGCCCAACCCATAGGATTTAGTCTCTCTCTTTTATTTCTTTCTTGTTCTTATTTCAAAGAATTGCAATTATTTCCTTGTTTTAGTAGATTTTATATCAAAATCTTGTGATCGCAACATTTCCTATCACCTCGCTCATGGGAAGAGTGATTGGAAATATCCACAGTAAAAAATCAAAAATATTTTCTTATGACTTCTTTGAAATAGATACATGTCAGTTTATAATCCATTTGCATTTCTAGTTTCTACCACTTATAAGTTGGTATCATTATTTTTGAGATTAGGGTAATGTTGTAGAATATAATAGATCTTAATAAAATTCAACTCATCTTCTCCACGATTATTTACTTTGCTGCAATAATGATAATTTGATGCATGCATTTGGATATTTGCAGGAACTGTGTTTGTTTAAAAGGGTGGGGACACCTTTCCACATCCACCTAGACCCTTTCATATTCCTCCTAGGCACCTCACCTTTCTTCCAAATTATGTCTCTGAATCCACTACGCTAGGGTAATGGAAGGACACCGTGGGCATCAACTTTGGTGCATGATAGGCCTCTGAGGAGTAGAAGGCTTGGCCAAGGGGATCCCATACCCTTCATTCACCTCCTTATACCTTCATCGACCTTCCTCTACCTTCAAGACACCATTTATGTCCTTAAAAATCTCTCAAACCTCCTCCTACAGCAACCCTGTAGCATTGATTTCTTCAACCAGTTTTTCTACATACCTTGACTCTGGAAAAATTAAGTTGAGTAATGTCCCCCACACCATGATTTTATGATTAAGGAAGACTCTAGGACCACCCTAACCTCATCCTTTCATCCTTGAGACCATTAGATAGAAAAACAAAGTTATAATTAGTATTTTTCTTCATAATTATGTCAAAGGTTGGTTTCCTCATTTTTTAGCAAGTGTGAGTAGATAAATGATGCATGCAAGTAGGGTTTAATTTTATTAAGTATGCAAGTAAAGTATTATGGTTTTCTTCTAAAAATGTATTACCTTTCTCTTTTCATGCAAATTCAATTATAATTTACATTTACTGAATGGAATTTTCACCTTCATAGTTAGACTCATGTGTATTTATGCTTTCATAATAATTTCTCACTATAATTCGTTGGAGGAGTGGTATTTGAACACTTTGATTTGATTTCATGAATAAGAGTGACATGAGTAGAACCTAACCTGTTGTGCATAAAGCATTGTCACCTCTAAGTTTGAATCAACCTTAGGTTGATAATTTGAGCTAAGAATCCCTTGGGAGTTGCAAAATTCTTGGTGCAATACCAGGGCTCATCACCAATGATACATCCTAAGGCTTGAGACTGTACAATGCATAGTTAAGCCTGAGAAGACTGAGGGAGATATTGTGCATTCGCAGTTTTAGTGGCCAAGGGGACAGGCTTGAGCCCTGGAACTGTATAATGCATAGTTGGGTCAGATTGTACTACGCATTATGTAGTCTCAGAGGCCAATCTGTAATCATGAGCCTTGTACTTGCGCAATGCCCAAATGGACAAGGCAAGTGTTGGCCAAGTGAACTACAAATATTCCTGACAAGAGTGTGGGAAACTCACAAATATGAGTGATGGTGCAAGTTAAAGTGAATATATGACCAATTATGGATATATTAGTGCAAATAAAGTGCACAAAATCAACATACAGAAGGAAAAACAAACATGCAAGGAGAGTCACTAAAACGACGATCGCTAGTGTGTAAAAACAAGGAAACTAATGCGACACTTATAAAAGGCGAATGGCGAACTAAACCAACACTTAGAAAAGCTGATATAAGTTAAAAAAAAAAACAAACATGAATAAAAACAAGAAAAACAACACTCATAGAAGTGAAATGAAAAAAAGAGACAAAAAAACAACAACATATGACAAAAGTAAAACTCACCCAGAAAAGTGATGCAAACTCCACCGAAGGCTCCTTGATATTCTTGGGAATGCTAGAGCTCGAATATAGAATGTCTAAATGAGCTCTAGAGGCTTCTATTAAATATATTTTTTCATATTAGGGTTTATGATTCGCATGCCTAAAATCAAGGAAAAGAAACGCCCGGCCGAAAGTTCCAAAAAATAGTAATTGCGCCACCTTCGAGAAACTAATGATGACTCCCTATTTGCTAGGGTGGTTTTTTTTTTTTTTTTTTTTTTTTTTTAAGGAAACCTTCTATTATCATTTTGTAATCTACGATATTGTGAGAATAAACATAGAGGAAAACATCAAAACCACTTTGGAAGCTGGTATCTAGCCCTACCAGCTTCAGAGAGGGATCTCTCTATCAAATCTAACTTTGTTTATAGTGAATTTTAGGCTAGTTGTTAATGTAATTGATTGTTTTTTTTCCATTTGGATTGTTTGGTTGATTAAATGGCTATTTCCATTGGGCTATGGAGTCTAAAGATTAAACTAGATTTGCATCAATGTTTGAAAGAGTCTCACAGGGCAAGCTAGGTTGCATTAACTGGATCTTTTAAGATTTTAAGTGAATTATGAAAGTGGAAGAAATGTGGAATTCGGTAGAGATTGAAAAGAAATTAAGTATTCTTCAATCTTACTTCAGGGGAAAACATGTAAATTGCAAACAACCAAAACTGGCTGGTGTGCTGGATGCTGCGCTGGTTGATGTTGACTGTCTCTCAATTACTGTCTAATCTTGTAACTGACATTGTTTATCCCATCGATATTAATTTGGGATAGCTAATTTAATTACCTTTCGGTAAATCTCATCGACTTCAGTGTATCTAGCGAAAGTGGGCTTTACTACGAATATATGATTTATCTCATGCTGGATGAATAAATCATTACTCATTTCTTCCAAAGAAACTTGACCTGTCATATTTCCCTTGATGTTTGAAAACTTGGTACCGTCCTTGGCAATTTACTTCAATTTATTGACATAATCTTCATGAGCTATCAACTTATCATTAATCACAAACGAAGAAGGAAGACCCTTATGTGTTAAAGGCTTTATTCTAGTGAAGAATCTGTCAACTACTATCTCAATATTGTCGCACTTTTCTTCCACCTAAACAACTAGATTCTTCTTAGTAAGAATCCTCTTCACTTCTAGGATAGTTTTTGTCTTGTCATCTAATCCAAAATCATCTAAATCATATTTGTTTTTTGAATTTAGGAACTTGATAATGCTGGTCTATGTTGTAGGCATGTATCCAAGCTCCTCTTTAATGTCTTTTGTAGCATCTGTCTGCAAGCTCATGAATAGAAATTCTTTTGGCACATTGGTACTCTGCTATGTTATTGGTACATTGAAAGTTTAATTTATATGAATGACCTTCTGCGTGGTTGTTTCTTCTATTTGAAACCCATACTCCTGCTCCAAAACCCTCTCTACTATAAGATCCATCAAAACTCATGTTCCAAATAGGTTCAAGTTCAATGTTTTGTTCCACTATTTGTGTTTGATTTTCATGTGTTTCATAAATGTCATTTTTTGCATTGGTAACCTAAGTATTGATATATCCATCATTATAAAGAATGAAAGATTCTAAATATGAGTGATCAGAGTAAAGAGGATAGTTATGCGGTTTATCATGACTACTCACCATGAATTTCATTAAAGTTTCCCTATATAGTCTTCTCTGTTGACCAAGCATTAGTATGGTAGCATAAGTCATGTCCATTTGCAGGGTCCCTTGTAATTTTTCTCCCCATGAGCATGAAAACAACATGCCATACTTAGGGGGTATATATGCAACCACTATATCCATTACTAGACTCTTAGCTAGAATTTGAGCTAAAGTAACACATAGATCCTTGATGAGACCTAGACATCTTACCTTGTTGGAATCAAATGAATATAAGTATTTATAAGGCCTAGTAATTTCAAGACAACGTTTTTCCATAATAGCTTTGGGCATCAAATTGTGTGAAGCACTTGAAACTAACATAACATTATGGAAAGTATTATCATGCATGTTTAGGCTAACATAGAATGGAGTAACTCCTCCTCCCGTGGTTTACCATCAACTTTTGGACCAAATTAGATTTCAGGCTGATCATCATTCAAATTGACAGTGTCAGTATTTTCCCATATGTTTATAGCCTTCATAAAATGAGTTTTCTATAGGTTTTTTTTCATTAAATCTATTAAGGGAATGAGAATTTTCAGTTTTGCTAATTCATTCTCAATGTTGAATGATGTTTGAATCTTATTCAAGTTCAGAAAATCAGATATATCAAAAATTTATTTTCGTAAAGGTTCCTTTTGCTGACTAGTGGTTGGGATATCATTTTGAGTAGTCTTGGAAGAGTTTTCAACTATATTTCTAGTAGGAATTTCTACTATTTTTTTTCCAGAACTATCAACAGTTTTCTTGGAAGAATTCTCCGAGTTTTTCTTTACAATGGCATCAGAAGTTTTCTTAATAGGATTTTCGGAATTATTTTGTTTGGAGTATTTGAAGTCTTAATACTTCTGAGATTATATTGCTTATGGACTTCCATAATAGCATTTTCAAATCCATGTTTGTAATCATCTAATACTTCTGAATCAAGCTCAATTTGGGAGAGTTGAAAAAGCTCTTGTTCTTCTTAAGTGATAAAAATAGTTTCATCATCATTAATACCCATCAAATTTATTTGGTTGTCTTATACTTCTTCCACTATTTCCCCATCATCAACAAGATAGTTCTCTTGAAATGGAGGTCTAATTTGTTGATATGGGCCCCTTTGTTCCCTCTGTTTAATTTGGGGAGGATTTCTTCGAACATTTTTATTACGATTTTGAGGTGCAGGCTAATTTTCTCTAGCAACAGTCCTTTCATTTAGATTAATCATTTCCATCATTATTTCTATTGTCCTAAATAATGAATCAATTTTGGCATTAGCATAAGAAGTTGAGGGTTCTTCTTTCATGGTCACTCTTCTTTCAGTTCTCATCCTAGCCCTATTTTCTAACAAATTGGCTTGTACACGTACAACATCCCTTTGTGTTTCCTCTAATGTTGAGGAATTCCTCTCTCTAAGTTGGAAAGACATGTCTACCTCAAAGCCATCTGGGAATTTTAATAAGGCTAATCGTTGTGGTGGTTTTATGCTAGCAGGAATTGCATTGTATATACCATTAAATCTAGTGCAATAATCCTGAACTGTTTCCCCTGGTGCCCTCCTAATTCTTTCATACTGAGATACAATTTGAAGAGGGTTATTTTTTACTTCCCATCTATTAAGGAATGTTTGATGGAATGCAAGAAGATCATTGATTCTTGCAGGAGGGAGGGATTTAAACCATTTCCTCACTTCTCCAGTGAGACTTTGTGCAAACAACCTCGATTTGACATTTTCCTCATCTACTTCCTGGAGGTCAAAACTATTGTTCATCCTATCTACATGATGTTGGACAGTGATAGGTCTAGTTCCATAAAATTGTGGAATCATCGTCTGATATTCATGTGGCATGTTTTCCAAAGGAGATTGAAGAACAAGGGAAGCATATATGGCTTCCATTATAGGGATATGAGGATGAGAAATATGGGGATTGATGAAAGGTGGTTGTTGGATGAAAGGTGGAGGCTGAACCAGAGGTGAAGGCTGAACTAAAACTTGAGGTTTTCGTGAGCGTGAATGGTGGTTGATTGTTGATGATTATTGGGTAGAAGATGGGGTTTGAGTTTCCTGATGAGAAAACACACGATTAGTAGTGGAAACTACAGAAGAAGTAGGGCTATATGACTTGGGATGAACTAATTGTGATGAGGTAGATGAGACTGCAAAAGAAGTCAAAGTAGAGAGTTCAACAGAATTTTGGACATAGGCCTCATGAAGAAAATGGTCAAGATCTGAAGCTAAACCTTGCAATTTATCAAAATCTTGTAGAATATGAAGGTCAATATCAAGTTGGGTAAACTGTGCTTCAACAGAATAACGTCTTAATGTAACATGGTCTACCACTATTTGATCTACCAAATTGGTTGACTTAGCTCTAAACAAACTATGTTCAAAAGGTAAGTCGAATTCAATGTCTTGTAGGGTAAAAAAATCTTGAGGGAGAGAATTCGATCTATGGGGAGGACTACTATTTCCTTGGCTCTCTGTTATGCCTTTTCTTCTCAACAGTTTTTTAGGATCATTATTAATAATTGCAGGCTTTGGATCTAGATGAGATCTAGTGTAATTTATTTTAGGAGCCAGAGTTATGATCTAAGGCACACACACACTTATTATTTACGAAAATGGAAAGGAAAAAATCTCCCGAAATATTACTATCATACACTTTTTTAACCAGGGTTATGAATTCGAACAAAATTTCAATATTTTTCAAATTTTCCTCAGTATGGTTGCCACTATGTTATCATTCTATAATTTACCAGATTTTGAGAATAAACACAGAGGAAAACATCAAAACCACTTTTGAAGTTTGGATCTAGCCCTTCCAGCTTCAGAGAGGGATCTTTCTATAAAATTTAACTTTTTTTGTAGTGAATTTTAGGCTAGTTATTAATGTACTTGATTGTTTGTTTGATTTGGAATGTTTGGTTGATTAAATGGCTATTTCCATTGGGCTATGGAGTCTAAATATTAAATTGGATTTGCATCAATGTTTGAAAACATCTCACAGGGAAAGCTAGGTTGCATTAACTGGATATTTTAATATTTTAAGTGAACTATGAAAGTGGAAGAAATGTGGAATTCAGTAGAGATTGAAAAGAAATTAAGTATTATTCAATCTGACTTAAGTTGAAAACATGTAAATTGCAAACAACCAGAATAAGGTTTTATATTTAATATATCCTATTCATCACAGTTTCTATTATACAATTAAGATTTTCAACTTTATAGAGAAAGGAAAAACAATGAAATAACACAGTTACAAAAGAAAAAAATCACCAGTGAATACACCACATGAATCCTTTGAAAAGTCTTTGTATTATTGATGCTCCAGAAAAAATGGAAATTACAATTCTCAGTTGGAAAATATATTCAGTAATAAACACATAATACTTCGAACATCAAGGTATTTATACTAATTTACAAAAATATTTACATAAACGTTGTCATCAACCGACAATGTATTATTAGCTACAATTGAACAATAATATCTAACTGTTACAAAATAATAGGCTAGGTGGAGATAATATGGAATGATGGCATTGTTTTAGAGGAAACAGTTGCTGAATGGACCTATTTATGGGCTACGATGGCTGGTGTGTTGGATGTTGCATTGGCTGATGTTGACTATCCCTCAATTACTGTCTAATCTTGTAACTCATAGAGTTTATCCCATCGATATTCATCTTGGATAGCCAATTTAATTACCTTTCGATAAATCTCATCGAGTTCAGTGTATCTAGCAAAAGTGGGCTTTACTATGAATATATTAATTATCTCACGCTGGATGAATAAATCATTACTCATTGCTTCCAAAAATGCTCAGCCTGTCATACTGCCCTTGATGTTTGAAAACTTGGTACTGTCCTTGGAAATTTCCTTCACTTTCTTGACATAATATTCATGAGCTATCAAATTATCATTAATCACAAACAAAGAAGGAATACCCTTCTATGTTAAAGGCTCTATTTTAGTGAAGAATTTGTCAACTACTGTCTCAAGACTGCGGCACTTTTATTCCAGTTAAGAAACTAGATTCTTCTTAGTAAGTATCCTCTTCACTTCTATGATAGTTTTTGTCTTGTCATCTAATCCAAAATCATCCAAATCATATCCGTTTTCTGAATTCAGGAACTTGATAATGCTGGTTTTTGTTGTAGGCATGTATCCAAGCTCCTCTTTAATGTCTCTTATAGCATTAGTTTCTCTGTTTATCAACTCCTTTTTCTTAGAAATAATTTGGATATAGGGCCAGATTTCATTAATGGAATTCAGGATATCTACCCAGATAATTTCCTTGTCTTGGGCCAAGGTCTGTCCCATTTTTTATTCTCTGTCTGACTTCTGCAATCTCTCTATAAATTTATGAGCTCTGTGTGCTTCTGCTACATGAGAAGCTTCACTCCTTGTCCTCTGCGCTTGCAACACTTTAACCTGATCCTGTAACTTCTTAATCTCTTCTGTTTAGATAAAAAAAAAAAATCCACTACCTTTTTCAACTGCTCCGCACCATCTGATCCCTGTGTAGTCTGTGGAGTAGAGGTTGTGGTTGTAGGAATGGTTATAATAGGCACAAAATCTAATGGAACCATGGATAGTTTTGTAGTCTTCTCCTTTTCTTTGATCATTTTTTCATTTCGGTCTCCATTTGTCTTATCTGTGAATTTTGTTCCATGATGAGCTTCATCGTATCGGTCTTCTGGGTCTTTGTCTCCTCTATATCCTTGGTAAGAGGATCTCCTGTGGCTGCTAGTTTCAGTTGTTTTCTTAATGTTTCTATGTCAACATTCTTCTTTTTTATTATCTCCTGTGCATATTTCACATTAAAGGGGTCATATCCTATCTTAACCACTAAGTTTTCCAAAGACTTAATTCTTGTATCCTTAGTCAGAGAAGATATTTTCTCCATTTTCAACTGTGACTGGATATTTGATAAAGAAACCTACAACTTGGAAAGACTCATTGTTGTGTTATTAAAATTTGAAGAGATCATTTCACATGTATGCTTGTGCATCTCCATTTGTTCAATGGGATGAATGTCCTTTATGTTGAATTTGAAATATGTCTTCTTGTAGTCAGTTACTGACTTTGGCTAAGATATTTGGGCCTCAAGGAAGGCCATATTCATTTTACCTTTCTCAGAATCAAATGCTGACAATAACCTGCTTTGATAATTGGAAGTCTTCTTCCAGAATTGAGTATAGGTGTTGTTCTTCAAGATTTCATTTTTTAATATATTCTCCCTGAACCTATCAAAGACTGTATTCTCCTTCTCACCTTGGACAACCTTAGTTTTCTAGATAGCCTGTTGCTGGTCATGTGATACTGAATAATTTCTAGGAGAAGTAGTGGATTGGATACCTACCTGAGATGATGGTGTTTCCTTGGTGAACACAACGACTCCTTTTTCTGAATCTTTGTCAATGTCATCTTTAGGATTCATCTTGGTCTTTTTTCTATAAGTGATTTTCAATTCTTTACTTGTAGTGTTAGTCACTGAAGGTGACTCTTCTTATCTTTGCCTTTTCCTTGATTTTTCTTTTTGGACAGAAGTCTGGGATGTTGAAATCGATACTAGCTGCTTGTAGTGCCCTACTCTAGTTGACTGATAGTGATACGAATTTTAACATTATTTAGCCCTAAGACCTGCACTTTATTCTTTGAGGACCACAGGTTGAGGATCCAGACACATGACTCTATTATTAGTGGATGTGATGGTTATGTATGTCTTTATTGATACTATTATGATGATAGCATTTATGGAGATGCATATTCTTTATTGATATGATTGTAGCATTAATGGCTATGCAGGTTCTCTATTGATATCATGATGATGATAGATTTTATGGATAGATATGTTTTCTATTGTTGTTATGATGATAATGCCTTTGATGGATATGTTAATTTACCATTGATGTTATGATTATGATAAACATGATGGATGTGTCCCATATGTAGCTACTTACATTAGTTCTGATTCAAAATAAACAATGATGTGAATGACTAGGTCATGATGATGTTTCTATTATGATAATTAATAACACTGAGAACTTTGTTACTGATGATTATTGAGTATGACAGGAAACCACCAGAGGCACTCGCATATGATGAGTGGATAACATCTGGTTTGATAGAAATTAATATTTTGTCTTTGAAATTCTAAGTTCAGTTTGGAACTTGTTATATATATTACATATAATCTGATGATATGTTAGTGGTTGCAGGAACTTGTCAGTTGCTTGGCCGAATGACTCACATATGGGTGATGGGGTTGTACAATTGGATGGAGCAACATGGGAGGGGTGGAATAGTGATCCTGATCTCACCCGCTAGTAATATCGTCGTGACTTAGGCTGGAAAGGTCGAAATACCTTCGCCTTGAAGATCACGATGTTGTGAGGGCAGGTCCCAAATTGGTTCGCTCACGATGATTTTCTGGGGGGTGCACATCAAGGTGGATTCCTTGATCCCCAGCACCATTAGTCTCACTATAGTAGGCAACATACGAGATGATAGGGGTCTTTGGCGTTGCACATATAATTTTCCCTCATAACCACTGGATACTTGAAGGGCAAGTGGTGTGGCACCCTTGGAATTTCAAGAGAAATTCTTGAAGGGCATGATTGACTTGGCACCCTTGGCATCAAAAATAAATTCTTAGGCATGGCACCCTTGGAACTTCAAATGGAAGTTCCTAAAGGGCATGATCAACTTGACACCCTCAACATCATTAAAGAAACTAATCAATATAATCAATATAGGAAAATCCAACTAATTCATATCAAGTGACATATGATGTTAGAACCAAAGGAATTAAATCAAGAATAAAACTTAGGGTAAGGGAGGAATAGGAAGAGATAAAATATTTTACCATGATAACTATACCCTTTCCATGTTAAAACAAAATATTAAATACATAAGACTTAATTAGGCAAAAGGGGAAAGAGGGACATAGAGTTAAGTATAAATATTTATTAAAAAAATCATTAAGAGAAGGTGGTGAATTAAAATAAGATTAATAAATTAAAATTTGTGAAATTTAGAGAACTTCCATGTGGCAAAAGCCAACATAAGAATATTCATCAAAAGGGAAAATTGAGGTAGTTAGGAGACCAAATCTGAGAATCATCAATTAACTTCAGTAATAAACACAAATTAAGGAGTAAAAAGGGCGAATCAAGAGACAACTAGGAGAAGAAATACGAAACCTTGTTGGGTTGAGGGAAATACTATTATTAAATGAATAATTAAGTAAATTATTTTTGGAGAGTCTTGATGAGAGGGTGACACATGGGTGGGTGAATAATTAGATTTTGGGTAATAAAAAATAATTATTTATGCATGAAATTCCAAGTGTCACCTATGAAGCCTTCTATAAAATAAAGGGAAATGGAAGGGAAAAGGACTTTTTGTTTTTTACCCTATTGTTGGATGGAGGAGATTATGTCATTTTGAGTGGTTACGAGCTATAGTTGAGTTTTTTGGGATAGATTATTATAGAGAGGGGACTCTTGAGCCAAGAGGGGCTCATCTCTATCAGCTAGCACATTCCTTCGTTATACAACCCCATTGCAGCTCGGGGGTCCGCGAGGAAGGACAGTACCCAAGGAGTAGGCTAGGAGGTCAACCAGTGGGTCATTACATTTAGATTAAGCACGACAACATTCAGGTTTGGAGGTGGACGACAACAAAGGAGCTCAAGTAGTGACAATTCAAGTTTGGTTCTCGTCTAAGGGTGAATGGTACATGTGTTAGTTATATTGTTTTTAATTATGATGATTTCATTGTGCTTATAATCAACAAGTTAAATATATGTATGTGTTCTAAAGTTAAATTTATGGACATTGATAGAAGTGATTTAAGTTTACTGAGTTTCAAAATTGTATGATTATGGTTTCATCTCCTAGTTACTGTGAAAAAAATTAAAAATTAAAAGCCTAGCACCCATCTAGTAAATTATAGGGTTGGTCCCTACACCTGGTATCAGAGCCAAGGTTCAACATCTAGGACCTATAGGCCCATAAATTATTAAGGCATCATTGATAACTGCATGTTAAAGGAGAAATGTTCTTTTCTTGGTTTGATCTAACCATTAATGTGTCAGGGAGGTAAAACATATGAAAGAAAGTGATTGTGTGCATCACATATGAGAACAATTTCCAAGCCGCAGACAAATATGAAATCCACATTTTATATTTCAAAAATGTTATAAGAGTCCATAAAAAAGTAATTTTTTTAAGGTGCCACCAATAATCTTGTCACAAAGGTATGAATACTTGAGTAAGAGAGAAGGAATATAAAATACTAGACCGCATCCACAGAAATTGCATAGAAACATGGAATGTCATACCGCACTGTAAACAATTAAACATATTTAAAATTATCAACATCACAGCAAGATCAGGCATGAATGATCTACTTCATATTTTCTTAAGAAAAACAAAGCAGAGGACAAAAGAAAAAAAAAAACCAAAATCTTACAGGTTGTAAGGGTAGCCCAAGAGGATTAAGGACACCGTATTGGGTAGATATGATACTCTCCTCAGGATGATGGTCTCTACATGTCATGCCAAATTTACAGTCACCCATCTTCATGTAGAACTCACATTCTGGTTGATCATGCTCTTCATGGAATATGCTTGCCTTCTGGAAACTAATTGATATCAATTAAAATGTCCAGAGGCCCAATTCTTGGGAAAAAAGTGGAGAAGAAGAAAAGGTTCGCTAAATTCTAGCAGTTATTGCGTCTATTTGAGATGTGAACTCAAAGTAAAGTAGCTCCTATTGCTTATTTATTTCCGACCATCTGGAGAAGAAATTGTATCCACCTACGCTTGTGGCAAACAAATACTTGTGACTAAACATATCGGAATGACCTCCAAATGATATCCTCTCTGACTGAGACACGTACTCATGACAGTTTACAGATGAAGGTGATCACTACAAGGTCAAAGCAGATAGACACCAAGATCACACTTGTCTTAGCTAGTACAATTTGAACAGCAGAGATTTAGATATTCAAGGATTTGCAGATGATTAGTAAAAGAATGCATGGTACTAATACATGACATGGAAAGCATTACTATTCATTGTATACTATAAGCGGAACAAAGTACTCAATCGATCTAGAGTTGAGGCTTTCAATAATGAAACAAAATATTTCACATAGCCTTGACAGTCAAAAACCTTAAAAAAAAAAGGCACAACAAAGCAAGCTCCCAAATTGCAAACAAATTTCAGTTCAGGACATAAAAAAATGGGTTAGTCAATTTCATAGAAGTACAGATCATCATTGAAGGTACACTCTATCAATGCCAATGGAAATCCCCAACCATTTTGGCAAACCAGTTCCAGATTATTATGAACAATATTATTGAAATTTACTTGGGGCACTTCATCAGTTGAAAGTTGCACCAAAATAACGGTTAGACTAAACACATTTAAGACTGAACCTCTAGGGAATTTAATGAATATGTGCAGTCCATTAAGCCCTAAACCAAATTAAGCCTTCAGATTAAACACCTAGTGCACTCTTATAAAAATTTCATTCAAATTTCAGATCAACCTATTTCAGATAGTTTACCTAGTGCACTAATACCAAAATCACCCTAGTACTTCTTCAAATGTAGTCCACTCAATGGTACTAAATCTTGCCAAGTGCATTTTAGTAATATCTTTACAGATGTTGTTGTTTTCTGCTGAATATGTCAGTGTCATGTGAGAATTTTTCTAGGCTCTCATGTAATAGTCCATTGGCCTCTTAGGATGAGCCTTGGTTGCATAGGGCATCCTCGAGGATGGAATATGTAATTATATCAGGGACATAACCACTAGCTTTCATCTGTTTAAATAACTTAATTTCCTCCTTAGGATTACCCCCTTTGCAGAGGCTGTCCATCAATGTGTTGTATGTAATAACATCAGGGCTCAGACCCTGCTTTGGCATTTCATAGAAGATCTATTGAGCTTCATATATCCTACTATGCTTGCAAAGTCCATCTATGAATGTGTTATAGTTAACTAGGATAGGCCTGCAACCACTCTGTGTCATTTCTTGAAGGAGTTCACCTACTTTCTCCAAATTTCCAACCTTGCAAAACCCATGGATAAGTGTATTGTATGTAATTTCATTAGGTTGATTGTTCATTTTCGCCATGCCATATACCAACCAGAGAGCTTCTTGAAGCTTGCCCTCTTTGCAAAGACCATTACTCAGAGCATTGTATGTAATAACATCTAGTTTGTACCCCTTATCCAGCATCTCCTAAAGTAGTTTGGAAGCCTCCTGCCATTGCCTTTGCTTGCATAAACCATCAATAAGCGCATTATATGTAACAAAATTGGGGTGTATATTTTTGCTGAGCATTTCATAGAAGAGCTTCCTAGCCTTGTCCAATTTGTCTTGCTTACAGAAACCATCAATAAGCGCAGTGTATGTGACTGTTTTAGGGCATATGTTTTTGCTGGGCATTTCATAGAAGAACTTCATTCCCTTGTCCAAGTTTCATTTCTTGCAAATATCTTCGATCAGAGCAGTAAATGTAATAACATTGGGGTTATGCCATTCTTTTAACATGCGATACAGTAGTTTATCGGCCTCCTAGAGCTTACCTTCTTTACATAGTCGATCTGTGAGGGTGGTAAATGTGACTGTGTTCAGCTCATGACCCTTTTGTAGCATAACAATCACTAACCTGAATGCCTCATGGGTTTTCCCCGCCTTGCAGAGTCCATTTATAAGGGTATTATAGGTAAAAATATTAGGAGCCTATTGTTTTCTCACCATTTTATTGAAGGATTTGACAGCATCCTCCATCCTACCTACCCTACAAAACCCTTTGATGAGGGTACTGAAGGTTATGACATTTGGAACATAACCTTGTTCTTCAATTTCTTCAAACACTTTGAATGCATTATTAATTCTGCCAGAATGACAGTGACAATTGATGACAATGGTAAAAGTTCTCAGATTTGGAACAATGTTGGCTTCAACCATAAGTATGTAAACAGAGAACGATGATTTGTGTCCATTCTGTCGGACTAGGCTACTTAAAAAATTATTGCAAGTGACGAGACTGGGGATGGATTCATATTTTGCAGAAAGGAGATGCTCGAAGGTCTCCACTGCCTCTTGAAGACTGTCGGTATCACATAATGTTTTAATGCACGTGTCTGCGTGTCTGGAATGGGAAAATGTGAATTTATTCTTGCATCTGAAAAGTATTGTCCTCCTCATCATAGTAGCTGCCATGATCAGATCATGTGTTGTGTCAGAGTGAGCAGAGTGAGAGTGAGAGTGAAATTGATATTAAAATTGCACGATAACCTGTTTTTTGTGAGCACCTCCACTGGTCATTCATCCTTTATCTAAAATGAAATGGAAATTGCATGGTGGAACATCCATTCCTTAAACCTTAAGGACTGTTGTCTCAACCTTTTCCCCATATTATTACAACAAAGTCAGGGCCATCCATGCAATTGACTTGCAGTCCCTTTACTCCATCTCACAAGCTAGACACTTTGAAACATCCTTTGAATCACAGCCACCAGTGTTTCTCAGATATTGAGAGGAAGAACATCTGATTCCCACACTGTTTCAATCCATAATAAAAGCGTAGATGGGTGCAATTGGACTTGTCCCATGGTTATATTTATGTTAATGGTTAGGGCTAAAATATGGATAAATATGTTTTAAATTAGTTATATGCTACAAAGTTTAGTTTTGTATCATTTAGTACATAAATCATTCATAAAATATGTTTTATCATCTCCCTTTTTTAAATTAGGATGAAATGTTATTATATGTGAGATAATAATGATGATATGCATTTTCATTTTAGAACCCTTATAAGGTTATATTTAATATTTATATTTTCATTAATCGTTAATACCGTTAATTATTTTATCATTAATTATAATATTTGAGATTTTTCATATTGTTGACTAGTTTTGAACTAACTATGATTCATCTTAGGACAAGCCAAAGATATCTCAAAAATTACTATGATCACAGAAGCATAAATTCAAATAATATTAGAGATGTTTGTAGGGTCTGAGAATGAGGAATGTTTGATTGGTGGGTGAAAGATGTTTATATGACTCGACAGGTAGTGATTTCTATAGATGTTCACCATCCACTACTAAAGTGGTGAGTTAGTGTTTATTAGTTGATCTAAGTGGTTATTTGATTTTTCACAATTTTAAACAATTTTGATTTTAACAAATTTGGATCTTTAACTTCTAGTGTAATTTTTGGATCTTTCCTATTAATTTTTAGTTGAAAATTGTAAAAGTAGTTTTTATGACAATTTCAAAGCCTAGTACCAAGAGCTTTCTAATAGGGTATCACATTAAATATTTAAGTTTATATGTGAAAGTTATGGTTGCAAAGGTGGCATTATACATTTACAAATAGGGGACACCTTTCATTTTCCAAGTAACTCCTAGGTTTAAGGTTATTTTTGTAGGATTTTTGCACTATAGGGTTTTTTCTTAGTATTGTATTAAAAGGAATTCCTTCCCTCTTGATCAAGGTTTTTTTTGTGATGAATGTAGGCATCACATCTTTTTTGAGAGATAAATTGCCATGATATGGTTCTAGACATTATGTATTGTTATATATATTGCATTGTATTCCACTATTACACTCATCAATAAAATTTGGATTTTATTTTAATATCATGCTTTCAATTATGCATCTCATGTTATTTCTACATTATTGAGTGTTCTTTAATTTATTTATCAATTCAAATTGAGTTAGTGGTATTAAAGCAATATATTATTTGTTATAGTGAAGTTAGGGTACAACAAGTTGGGCCCATCAAATTAACCATTCCTGTGAAGAACTCTATCACTAACATTAGTGGTCTCACATGGAAAACAAATAAAAAGAAAGATGGCATAGTAAGGTATCCTATCAAGTTGTTGATTGAAGAAGCACTCGATCAATAAAAGAATGAAATGATGGACTATTTCACCCAAATTCAATGGCAACAAAGGCACTTTAAAATTAATGATTTTAGAGGAATGACACATTTCAAGGTATAAGTTGATTTTGATATCCCTCTACTTGAAAGAAATATAGAAGTAGAAGATTTGGAAAGATGGTTAATCTACTAATTATTTGTAAATTAATGTGGATATTCCACTTGACAGTTCGTCACAACATATATAATAATAATAAAAAAATTACTGAACTCCATAATCTATAATGTGAGGGTTAATTTTTCCGTACATTTATGAAATTATCAAGACATTGTTTACTGCATATGCATGCAAAATATAAATATTTGGAAAATAGAGAACAATTACTCACAAAAAAATACTAACAAGATATGATCTAGGAAAAGCTTTCGAAAGAAAACTCATTTGGAAGGCAAAGAAGATGGTCTGAGCTAATCAGTGAATATGATTTTGATATTGCTTACATAAAGGGAGCAACAAATAGGGTGGCTAGTGCTTTAAGTTGGAGGCCTCGAATATTTTCAGTGATTCCCTTAAAGACAAACTTGAGGGAGAAGTTGCTTGACTTGAAATTTAAGGACACCTGGTACAAGGAGGTTAGCAAGAGTTTGAGGGAGGATGAAATGAGAATCCCAAAATATGAAGAATACTCCCTTGATAGTGATGGACTTCTATGATTCCGGGGAAGGATATATGTGCCACCAAATGAAGATATACGCCAGTTGATCTTGAATGAAGCACATCGTGCAGTATACATGGCACACCCTGGTGTTAGGAAGATGAGTGCAGACCTAAAACCACTTTTATTTTGGAAAGGAATGAAGAAGGACATTGTAAACTTTGTAGCAAGATGCTTAGAGTGTCAACGAGTAAGGTTTATCGCAACCCCATGAGATACCAGAATCTAAATGGGAAGTTATATCAATGGACTTCATTGTGGGACTACCAATGACCTCAAGACGACATGATTCCATATTTGTAGTGGTGGACACATTGACCAAGAGAGCCCATTTTATACCAGTTAAGACTACATATAAGGCACCAGAGATAGCGAGAGTTTTTATTGATGACATTGTAAAATTACATGGAGTTCCTAGGAAGATCATATCAAATAGGGGAGCAGTGTTTACAGGAAAGTTTCGGACCAGTTTCCAAGAAGACTTGGGAACCCAATTGAATTTCAGCACTACATACCACCCTGAGACAGACGGTCAGACAGAGAGGACTAATCAAATCCTCAAGGACATGCTACGAATGTATGTAATGGACTAACAAAAGAAATGGGAGGAGTTTTTACCTTTGGTGGAATTTGCTTACAATAACAATCATCAAAGTTCCATCAAGATGGCACCATTTGAATTCTTGTATGGAAGACCATGTAGAACACCTCTTAGTTGGGACCGACTAGAGGACCAAGTATTGATAGGGCTAGAAGTGGTGCAAGAGATGGAAGAACAATTGACTATGATTAAAGGGAGGCTAAAAGAAGCACAAGATCGAAAAAAGAGTTATGCTGACTCTCATCGAATAGACCGAAGTTATGAAGTGGGAGATAGGGTGTTCCTAAGAGTAAGGCCCCAAAAGAGCTCTATAAGATTTGGAAAGGGAGCAAAATTGTCTCCACGGTTTGTGGGACCTTTTGAAGTTTTAGAAAGAAAAGGGCTGGTAGCATATAGACTTGCATTACCTCCATCCCTAGCACGTATTCATGATGTGTTTCATGTTTCTGTTTTGCGTCATTATATTTCAGATCCATCACATGTTATTGAATTAGGTCACTTACAGGTTTCGGACGAGGGCAAGATGATGGTCGAACCAGTTTGCATATTGGACTAGCAAACTTTTCAGCTTAGATGACAATTTTTGGACCAGGTTAAGGTCCAGTGGGACAATTACAGTCCTAGTTCAGCTACTTGGGAGGATGCCGAAGAGATGCATCATCGTTTTCCTTATCTATTCCAAGGACTTCGAGACGAAGTCCACTATTAAGAGGGGGTGTATGTAGTGCCCTACTCTAGTTGACTGACAATGATATGAATTTTAACATTATTTAGCCCTAAGACCCGCACTTTATTCCTTGAGGACCTCAGGTTGAGGATCCGGACACATGACTCTATTATTAGTGGATGTGATGGTTATGTATGTCTTTATTGATACTATGATGATGATAGCATTTATGGATATGCATGTTCTTTATTGATATGATTGTAGCATTAATGGCTATGCAGGTTCTCTATTAATATCATGATGATGATAGATTTTATGGATAGATATGTTTTCTATTGTTGTTATGATGATAATTCCTTTGATGGATATGTTAATTTACCATTGATGTTATGATTATGATAAACATGATGGATGTGTCCCATATGTAGCTACTTACATTAGTTCTGATTCAAAATAAACAATGATGTGAATGACTAGGTCATGGTGATGTTTCTATTATGATAATAACTAACACTGAGAACTTTGTTACTAATGATTATTGAGTATGATAGGAAACCACCAGAGGCACTCGCATATGATGAGTGCATAACATCTGGTTTGATAGAAATAAATATTTTTTCTTTGCAATTCTAAGTTCAATTTGGAACTTGTTATCTATATTACATATACTCTGACGATATGTTAGTGGTTGCAAGAACATGTAAGTTTCTTGGCCGAATGACTCACATATGGGTGATGGGGTTGTATAATTAGACGGAGCAACATGGGAGGGGTGGAACAGTGTTGTTGATCTCACCCACTAGTACTCCCACCGTGACTTAGGCTGGAAAGGTCAAAATATCTTTGCCTTGAAGATCATGATGTCGTGAGGGTAGGTCCCAAGTTGGTTCGCTCACAAGGATTTTCTGGGGGGGCGCGCATCAAGGCGGATTCCTTGATCCCCAACACCATTAGTCTCACTATAGCAGGCAACATATGAGATGATAGGGGTCTCTGGCATTGCACATATAATTTCCCCTCATAACCACTGGATACATGAAGGGAAAGTGTTGTGGCACCCTTGAAATTTCAAGAGAAATTCTTGCAGGGCACGACCAACTTGGCACTCTTGGCATCAAAAATAAATTATTAGGCATGGAACCCTTGGAACTTCAAATGGAAGTTCTTGAAGGGCATGACCAACTTGACACCCTCGACATCATTAAAGAAACTAATCAATATAATCAATATAGGAAAATCCAAATAATTCATATCAAGTAACATATGATGTTAGAACCAAAGGAATTAAATTAAGAATAAAACTTAGGGTAAGGAAGGAATAGGAAGAGATAAAATATTTTACCATGATAACTCTACCCTTTCCATGTTAAAACAAAATATTAAATACATAAGACTTAATTAGGAAAAAGGGGAAAGAGGGACATAGAGTTAAGTATAAATATTTATTAAAAACTTCATTAAGTGAAGAGGGTGGTAAATTAAAATAAAATTAATAAATTAAAATTTGTGAAATTTAGAGAACTTCCATGTGGCAAAAGCCAACATAAGAATATTCATCAAAATGGAAAATTGAGGTAGTTAGGGGACCAAATCTGAGAATCATCAATTAACTTTAGTAATAAACACAAATTAAGGAGTAAAAAGAGGGAATCAAGAGAGAACTAGGAGAAGAAATAGGAAACCTTGTTGGGTTGAGGGAAATACTATTTTTAAATGAATACTTAATAAATTATTTTGGGAGAGTCTTGAGGAGAGGGTGACACATGGGTGGGTGAATAATCAGATTTTGGGTAATAAAAAAATAATTATTTATGCATGAAATTCCAAGTGTCACCTATGAAGCCTTCTATAAAAGAAAGGGAAATGGAAGGGAAAATGACTTTTTTTTTACCCTATTGTTGGATGGAGGAGATTATGTCATTTTGAGTGGTTACGAGCTATAGTTGAGTTTGGTGGGATAGAGTATTACAGAGAGCGGACTCTTGAGCCAAGAGGGGCTCATCTCTATCAGCTAGCGCATTCCTTCATTGTACAACCCCATTGCAGCTCGGGGTCTGTGAGGAAGGAGAGTACCCAAGGAGTAGGCTGGGAGGTCAACCGGTGGGTCATTACATTCGGATTATGCATGACAACATTTAGGCTTGGAGGTAGACGACAAAAAAGGAGCTCAAGTAGCGGCAAGTCAATTTTGGTTCTCGTCTAAGGGTGAACAGTACATGTGTTAGTTATATTGTTTTTAATTATGATTATTTCATTGTGCTTATAATCAACAAGTTAAATATATGTATGTGTTCTGAAGTTAAATTTATGGACATTGATAGAAGTGATTTAGGTTTACTGAGTTTCAAACTTGTATGATTATGGTTTCATCTCCTAGTTACTGTGAAAAAATAAATAAAAATAAAATAAAATAAAATATTTAAAAGCCTAGCGCCCATCTAGTAAATTATAGGGTTGGTCCCTACACTGCTCCTCAGCTTCCTGCAATGTGTGCTCATCCCATTCTAACTGGTTCATATACTTTTATACCTCTGGCCTATGGGTGTGTATGTAAGGAATAGTTTTATTCTCTACCATTAGTTTTGAAATGATTCCTAGAGGATCATACGACCAAGTAAAACTAAGGTTTAAGTTCATTTCTTTCAATATATTATTAGCTTCTTCACCTGCTGATATGTTGTTACAAATAAATGGCCTAATATATGTTTTAATCCTAAACCGAGACTTATTCTTGGTTGATACAAAGTGAATTTCATCAGCATTCATCATATGTCTAATATACTCCAGAGCAAAAAATCTAATGGGGAGGAATTTTGGGAGTTTATAAGGAGCAAGATCACATCCATATACTCTTATCTCTGTGTATTTCTGGTACAAGTACTAGTCCCTTGTCTTGGCCTTATCTGACAAATGTAGAATTCTATTTATATCTTCACCTATTCTAGGTTCAGTTGTACTGCTCAAAATGCTCATAGCTAGATGTACAAACAATTTAATGAATTTTTTGTATGAAAATACCTCCTGCTCTTTCATTACCAATGTTGTCCAGAAGATGACTGATTGCTGGTTTCCATATTCATCAAGTTTCTACATAGCAAACTTAAACCTATCTATCTTATAGTACACAAACATGTATACTAAAATAGAGGAGTATTTAAACACTTCCTCAGACTGAAATTTAACAAATTGATTATGGATGTTGTCTACCAGGAATTGGCTGAAATTGAAGATGATGGTGGTTTACAGTCTGTGGAAAAGAGGGAGAGGAAGCCTAAAATGGTTTTATCTATCCACTGATCAAAATAATATCGAAGAAGGTATGCAATGACTATTGTAATCTGTTTTTCCTTATCAGGGAAGATAGAGGAAGGGTATGGAGGGTTTTTCTTTGGTATCTGAGTGTTTTCTGGTAGGAAAATGTCAAATATTTTAGCTCTTTTGGAAAAATCTAGTTTTTGGTATAACTCATTGTTGAGTCCCAAATCTGCATCTTTCCTATACACCTTTTTAGAATTTTTCCATTTACCTGGACCTCCTAAGTCATCAACACCATTGCATATTAACCATAAAAGAGCATTTAAAGTGGTTTTTAACTATGTTTTGTGTCTACTGTTTGAATTAGATTTTTTCTCATTGAGCTGCGGAATCTTGTCACTTTCCGCAGCTGCTTCAACTTTCCACAGCCATTTTGTTAAAGTCTATATTGCAGGTGTCTTCAGGAAAATTGAGCCACATGGGCAAGTTGGAAATGATATGGACATGGACCGAGTCCTATTGGCTCAGTCGAATTCACCAAAGAAGGCCGTGGTCAAATGAAGTCAAGCGGCGGTCAACTTAAGATTCCTACGGTGACAAAACTCTGTTTTTCACCACGTGAAGACTTCCGTGGCCGTTTCTAAATCATGGGGGACATATCAACACCTGTGAACAGCTCCAGAAGCCGAATCCAATGACCAATCTCCATATATTTAATCTTCACGGCAGCCATAATGCTATATTTCTAGACGTGGTTGTTCACGTGTCTTCTATCAGCGCAGAATGTAGGAAATTAGTTATGTCTTCCTCTGTTATAAATAATGTGTTCTCATACGCATAGTAGTTAGCTGGTGTAATGTAATTTTGGCTGTCAAGAAAGCCCACTATGCCGTGACATTATTTCCTTGTTATGACTATGTTTTGAATACATGAGAAGACTCTGTTCATAAGCATAATTCGTGTTTGATAGCTATTCCCCGAGGATTGTGCAGAGGGCCCCTACACACACTGAGGTTTTGTGTATTGCTGTATAGTTTCATGCTTTATTTCCTTATGTTCATTATGCCATAATCATTCACGCTTATATATTATATCTCTTATGGTATTAACGTTTTATTTCTGTTCATAATTTTTCATGCTTTATATTGCTGTTAACTGATCAGTGTCTTTGTTTCAGATTATAGTAGGCAGCCCAGGCATTTGCACATAGTTTTGCAATGACTAATGACATGGAATCAATGTTGTTCTTCTGCTGATTTATTTTTCTTAGCTTTTAATTTCAGCACTGTTTTATTCATTTTAGTTTTGTACATTTGCTTTACTAGTTAGATTAGATATTAAATTGCTCATGTCATTATCAGTTACCTCCGAAAGCCATAGCGAGACTAATGGTGAGGGATTGAAGTATGAGTGTGTAGTTTGATATTAGATTATTTTTTTCCACAAGTTAGATATTAAATTGCTCATGTCATTATTAGTTACCTCCGAAATCCATAGTGAGACTAATGGTGAGGGATTGAAGTATGAGTGTGTAATTTGGTATTAGTTTATTTTTCTGCAAATTAGATATCAGATTACTCAAGTTGTTTATGATTATCTCCGAAAGCCATAGCGAGACTAATGGTGAGGGGTCAGAATATGAGTTGATGTAATTTGATTTTAGCTTTACTTTGCTTGCAATCTTTGGATTTCTTTGAGTACAGTTTCTTTTGTGTTTAGACAGCAGCAAGGGTAATGGGTTTCATGATCAATAGTTCACTGTTTGTTTAACTAGTATAGTGACATATTTTTATTTTCTTTTAGGAATTAATTTTGTCATTGTATGTTTCAAAATCCTTTTGAAGTTTGAAGTTTGGGAAATCATTATAAAGGACATCATTGCCTTGAACATTCATAACCATACTTGTCTTCTAGAATTTCCATCTCACATTAGGAAACCAACCAAGATAAATAAAAACCCAAAAACGACAAAAAGTAAGAGATAGGTTATCTTGCACATATAGTGCGCCACACTTCGTCAGCTTACAAATCCCGGATTGAAAAATTAATGTAGCAATTTAGGACACTAAATTGACCAAAAATTTTGGCGCCACTGCCGGGGAAGTGTAATTAGGTAGTCAATTTCTTAAAAATATATATATAAAAAGAAGGGAAAACTTGATAACTTCTTGAAGTATGCTCTCATCTTGCACCTAGTGTGATTTGGAGGATCAGAAAAGAGAGTTATTGGTTCAGTAATTTCTTAAGTATGCTCTCTTCTTACACCTAGTGTGACCTGAAAGATCAGAAAGAGAATTATTAGCCCAAATTAAAAAAAATAATAAAAAATGACATGCATAGAGCAAGAGATTCTAGGGGAAGTTTTATAGCTAGAGCCAAGAGTTCAATTTTCACAACTCCATCTTCTTCAAGGCATAGACAAGATTCACCACCATCTACCCCTAGCCTTAAGATTCTGGGAATTCAAGGAGCAGCTGAGTTAGAGGATTCTCCTATACCACCTACCAAATCTCATTTAGAAGAGGACCCTTTCTTTACTTCTACAGGAGAGTATATTGTAATCAAAGAAGTAGAATCACCTGAAGAAGAAAAGGAAGAGACTCCCTCTCATCCTCCCTGGATAGAATAACCACAGGACTTTGAGGACTATAAAGAAACTATCATGGTAGAGGAAATAATAGATGGATTCGGAGGTAGAGGTAGAGGTAGAGGAGGAGGAAAAAATGGAGACAACAATGGTGGAGGTGAAGGTAATAATGGAAGAAATAGGGAAGGAGACAACTCGTTTGGATTCCCTATAGTTGATGAGGAAACTCATACAGCGATAAAAAAAATCTCACCATCTGTCCTCCCCAAATTTTATGGATTGCGAAGTGAGGATCCTGAAACATTTCTGTTTGAGTTTGAAGTCGTGTGCCAAATCTATGACTATATGGAAAACTCTCAAAAACTCAAACTGTTTCCTTCAACATTGAAGGGAGCCGCTTTGAAATGGTTCATGGGATTAGTCACCCAATATATTAGGACTTGGAATGATATGAAACAAACATTTTTGGATAGATACCTGGACTATTGCATGCCCACCAATCACAAGGATGAGGTATTCAAAATGGTGCAAAAAGAAGATGAAAATTTGGAGGATTTACTTGAAAGATTTAAATACAACTTAAAAAGAGAAAAGATGAGCAACTTAGATGAGGAAACTTTGAAAGAACCTTATATTAAAATCCATCGAGAGATGAATGGATAGATATTTTAAACATGATGGGGAAAGGAGATATTTCTCAACTTCCACTTCGTGACATAACGAGAACTATGTGTCCATCTCTCAAGGGGAAAATCTAAAACAGGGAAAAGGGCCTAGAGATCCTTCTCTTATCGGGGCAAACAAATCTGCAAGTTTGGATCGGTAAGTAGGGCGGAGATTGGCAATATGCTTGATGAATTCAAAACTGATATCTTAGGGAACCTTAGTGAACAACTAGACACCCTTAAAATTCAAAACAAGCGAGAAAGCGAGCGATGCTCTAGCCATATTTTTTTCCGAAATGTAGGAAGAAACATGCTTTAAGGGAATGTCCCTTGGATGCAAAAGTTGTAGAAACATGTATGATTTTCTCGGAGAATCATGAGACCAAGGATTGTCCTTCAATTCCTAGACTCAAAGTCTGTCTTTCAAGAAGATCAAAATTCGGTAGAATCTCTCTGTTTTGTTGCAAGAAAACCTTGGCGAGGGGCAACAAACTCAAGGGTTTAACAACCCTATGAATTTTCAACCCCCACCAAATTGGAATCCTTGGCAACAACCTTGGCCCCAACCTCAAAATCCATATCAGTTATGGGTATAAGGTATGCAAAATCCTTATGGGAGATTTGCTCAATTTTATCAATATCCTCCATATTTTCAAAATCAACAAGCTCCACAACTTCCAAACCCAAATCCACAACTTTCATTACCATTTCCACAACAACAGCCTTCTCAGCAAAATCCAAATCCTCAACTCATGCTTCCATTCCAACAAAAGACAAATCAACTTCCAGACTCGACCATTGCCAAATCCTAACAATAAAAATCCTCAGAATACTTACATGATAGAAGGACAACAATTTCCTACCTATATGATTGTTCCTCTCAATGATGTATAACTCGAGTGCGGTAGACTTTTTAGAAAAACCTTCTATAGATGTCCAAGAGCAAGATACCTCTAAGGAGGACTCTCTTAAAGTCAATAAGGGTTCGAGGAAGTATCTCTTCAAAACTCAAACATTCAAAAAAGAGAAAGAAAATTTAACACCCAAAACTCCTTTAGTTGAGCAACTCTGCATCTTCATCCACACCTCCTTTTCTCGAAAGATTACAAATTGATAAAGGGGTGGAAAAAACAAATCTTGTTGCCTAACTATGATTTTCTAGATGAATTAAAGAATGTTTGTATCAAGATTCCCTTGCTACAAGCCATTCAAGAGATTCCTATTCTAGAAAAAAAAATAAAGGAGTTGAGTCTCAAAAGACCAGGAAGGAAACTAAAAGATACAAGAAGAATCCACCTGGTAGGAAAAAATTGCGAGATATCATGATGGGAAAAAATTACCATGCGAATTATGTAGATCCGAGTAGTCCAATTTTCATGACACATATAAATGGGATAGAAATTCCAAACACATTAATTGACTTAGGGAGTTTGCTATCAACATTATGAGTAGACAGGGACTATGGAACGGCTAAAACTTCCTAATCTTCTTTTTACACCTACTTTATCGCAACTTGCGGATCGATCAATTATTAAACTAGATGGTGTATTAGAAGATATTTCGATCTCCTTAGATTCTTGGGAATATCCGGTAGATTTTATGATTTTGACTCCCAAGAGTAATCTATGAGGGCACCCACTTATCTTAGGAAGACCTTGGCTAGCCACGAGTTGATGCTTTCATTAGTTGTAGATCCAGGGGATATGTACATTTCTAATGGTAATTCGACAAAAAAATTCAATTTGTATCCTCCGACAAAAGCAATCACGTAAGTAGGAGACAATGAATGGGTCGATGATGAGGACACTATACAACTCTGTCTTTACCATTTACGAAATCGGTGAGGATAGTCAAATTCCGAACACATTAGAAAATTTTGAGACATCTTGCGAATATGACCCTACGCAATTTCGGTTGGAATCGACATAGAATATTTATCATCAAGACAAATGTCTCTTTACTCTATGGAAGAGTTCGGTAGTTCTACCATTGAGATTTTTTCCAGGGAAAAAACATTAAATATCAACAAAAAATTTGGAAAAAGTCACAACGGGAGGAACTAACCAAAATCTTTCAAAAAACATTCTATCGCATTTGAATGGGAGTATACTGATATGAAATGTATTGATCCTAAGACTTGCATCCATCATATCTATATTGAGGAAAACGAGTAGACCAATCGAGACAACCTCGAGAGAAGGATGAATCCAAATCTTAGGGAGATAGTGAAAGAAGAGCTCCAAAAACTACTCAATGTAAACTTCATTTATCCAATTTCGGATAGCCGATGGGTTTCTCCTTTGGTTATAGTACCTAAAAAAGAATGGTAAATGGAGGGTATGCATTGATTACGGGGAATTGAACAAAGCAACTTTGAAGGATCACTTTCCTTTGCCCTTTATCGATTAGGTATTAGATACATTAGCGAGGTAAAAAGTAATTTTCATTTTTTGGATGGTTTTAGTGGCTATAATCAAATTCGAGTAGCACTTTGAAGATCAAGATAAGACCACATTTACCTGTCCATGGGGGGACTTTTACCTATCGAGTTCTTCCTTTTGGGGCTGTGTAATGCACCCGCAACATTCCAAAGAGCATTACTAGGAATTTTTTTCGATCTAATCCATGATTGTGTAGAGGTTTATATGGATGATTTTACATTTTATGGTAATTCATTTGAAGAGGCATTAGAAAATTTGGAAAAAGTCCTTATAAGATGTAAATAAACAAACCTTTCATTAAGCCATGATAAATTCTTTATGATGTTTACTCGAAGGTATTGTTTTGGGGCATCATATTTCGGGAGATGGGATTAAAGTTGATAGATCAAAATTTGAAGTCATCTCCAAGTTGCCTATTCCAAATTGTCAAAGAGATGTTAGAAGTTTTCTAGGATTTACTGGATACTATAGAATATTTATAGAAAACTTCACTAAAATAGCATCTCCACTCTTCACATCGCTTACAAAAGACTGTGAATTCAAATGGGATCTCGATTGTCAATCAACCTTTGAAACTTTGAAAACAAGAATATCCGAAGCACCTATCTTGAGAGGACCAAATTGGAAACTCCCTTTCCATATTTCTACGAGATGCTTCGAGATACATCTCTAGGAGCCTGTGTTGGCTCAAAAGGATTTAGTCCCTTATGCCATTTACTATACCAGGTAAAAATTTGACTCCTCCCGAGTTGAACTATACTATAGCGAAAAAGAGTTTTTAGTTGTTGTTCATGCAATCAATAAGTTTAGACATTATATAACAGGGATATGAAACTTTTATTCATACTGATCATTACGCGATTAGATATCTAATGAACAAACCTCGTTACTAATGGCGAGTGACAAGATGGCTCCTACTTTTGCGAGAATTCAATATTACTTGTGTTAGATAGACCGGGAAACAAAATACGATAGCTGATTTCTTGTCTAGGATTCAGAATTTTAAAGAAGATTCTCCCTGTAGAGGATAAGTTTCCGATGAATACTTGTTTGCGGTAACTATTAAGACCCCCTTGGTATGCGAGATATTGATAACTATTTAGTTACGGGAAAGCGCCTCCACATTTATTTCCAAGTGAAAAAAAGAAAGATTATTCGGGGAGAGTTCAAAATATTCATGGATTTCTAACGAATTTTTTTTTAAAACGGGGCCGGATCTTGTGATCGAGAAGATGTGTCGGGGAAGATGAAATTCCTAATATCCTCAAGGCATGTCATGATGAACCATGCGACGGACACTTTGCGGACAAAAGGACGACCTACAAAATCCTCTCTTTAGGATATTATTGGCCTTCCCTCTTCAAAGATGCAAAACAATATGTCAAAAGGTGTGATATTTGCCAAAGAGTAGGGAAACCTACTCTTTCAAATGAAATACCATTGCAACCACGGTACTCATCGAACCCTTTGAAAAAATGGGCTTTGGATTTCATTGGACCTATTAATCCACCATCTAAGAAAAAAGAAGTATATATTGGTTTGTGCTTGATTATGTTACTAAATGGGTGGAAGCCAAAGCATTAGTGTCTCGCTAGTGAAAATTCGGTTGTTAATTTTCTTTATGAGGATATTTTTACTCGCTTTGGTGTTCCAAGAGAAATTGTGACGGATCGGGGAAGCCAATTCACATCCAACTCTGGTGGAGAAGCCGATGGAAGAATACAAAATCAAGCACGAGAAGATCTACTCCTTACCATCCACAAGCAAATGATCAAGTAGAGTCTACAAACAAAGTTCTCGAAAGCATCATCACCAAAAGCTTGTTCATCTACACGAAGAGATTGGGCGGAAAGGCTTCTGAAGCATTGTGGGCCTACGAGAACTACATGGAGAAATACAACGAGACATTCTCCCTATGAACTTGTTTATGGAAAAGAAGTCACTGCTCCCCCATTGAGTTCCAAGTCAAAACCTTCAAGATAGCCGGTTCGGTTGGGGATGGATCTATCAGAAGCCCAAAATCATAGAATGGAACAGATGAATGAGCTAGATGAGATCAGACAAGAGGCAATTCTAAGAACTGATCTAGTTCAATATAAAAGAGCTAAATGGCATGACAAATACATCAAAGATAAGAAGTTTCAAGAAGGATATTGGGCATGGCTATTTGACTCCAAGTTTAAAGATTTTAAAGGAAAATTTTAGACTCATTGGCTTGGGCCATATGAGATTGACAAGTTCTTTAGCAATGGAGCAGTAAGAATCAAGACCATTGATGAATTTCAAAATCCTCTTATTGTGAATGGCCACAGATTAAAGATCTATCATAAGTCACTCTCAACGAGAGGAATTTGTCAAAGCTTGTTTCAAGATAATTCTGCAATAAGGGTGGTGAAGAAGAATCCTTCTTCTCCACCGGCCTAGCCTTTGTTCTTTTCGATTAAAAAAAATAAAATAAAATAAATTGTATAAGCACGAAAACCAATCACTGATTGGTAGTCTTGTATAGAAAATGTAGGGTGAAAATCGGGAACACACGACACCCTATATTTTCCAAAAAAAAATTCTCTCTCTCTCTCTTATTTCACAAGTTTTATGACTACCCACTCCATTTCATTCCACTTCATTCCACTTCATTACACTCCACTTCATTTCATTTCACTCCATTTCATCTATTTCATTTCATTTCACCAATAAAATTTTCTTTCATGACCATTTTCATTCATTCGGTTATCATCTATCCATCTCCATTCACCCAAATAATTGTTGTGTCGGTTTCCATAGGCGACACCGGTTTCCCGCTGACCCGAAGCGGGTTTACGCGCCACGACTCTGTTTTTCAAAAAAAATTACAGTCAGATGTTAGTTCAACAATCATGAAATCAAATGCAGGTATGAATACATATTATGAAGACATGAGGCATTCAAAAGCATCAATGAGGAGCAACTAATTGAAGACCAATGAAAAATGGCAAGAATTCCAAGGTATGAGTAGAAATTTATTTCAAATGGCATTCAAGCACATTTTTATATAGTTATAAACCATATGTTAAGTCCCTATATTAATAGTGTAGCCCCTTATTATGTTAGTGTAGCCCCCCTTTATTGTTATTATTGTACCCACTGTAACCCCCCATATTGTTATTATTGTGCCCTTAAATTATTATTGTTAGGTCGGATAGGATTACATTGTGGCCCACTAGGATTACATTATGGCCCCATGGACTCCTATATATAGAAAGGAGGTTTTGTAAATTGTATCATCCAAGAATTGATCATTCATGTAATGTATTGGAGGTTTCCCCCCTCGAAGTGGCTTATTTCTAAGGCGTTGATATCTCATTTCTTCTATTTTTGGAGTTGGTTACACAACATTTGGTATCGAGCTTTGGATTCTAGGGTTTCACTTTGCTCCAAACAGGTCATTGTGGCATTTTCGCTATAAATTTTTTTTTCTACGAAGCTTCAAAAGCGGAAATTTTTAGGGTGCGAAAGCTGAAATATTGAGGAAGATTTGTGTAAAAAATTTCAGAGTTTGGTACGCAATAATTTCGGAGATATGATCTGTGGAAGTCGGGTATTTTTTCGAGGCTCCTAAACGGGTCATCGTGGAATTTGTGCTATAAATTTTTTTTCTACGAAGGTTCAGAATCTGAAATTCATATGGTGCGAAGCTTCAATCCTGAGGAAATTCGTCAAAAAATTTCAGAGCTTGGTTCGCAATATTTTCAGAGATATGATCTGTGGAAGGTAGTGCGTTTTCGAGCTCCGAATTGCATCTCAAAGAGGTGATCGTGGGAAAAGTTCAATAACTCTCTCTCTGGAGATTGGATTGGAGTGCCGTCAAAAGTGGTCACAAGTACACGGCCTGTAGTTTCTTGGCTATCAATTTTAGAGACAAAGAACAAAACAGTGACACGTGGCAAGTCGTACAAGTTCGCTCTACTTGAACCGATATAGAATTAGGTCATTGTGGGAGATTGGACACAACTTTGTCTTGGAGAATCCAAATCGGGTCAGACCTATGGCATTTGAAATAAGCTTCGGATGGATACTACGGGGCTGAATTTCAGATATCGAAAGATTTTCAATTACGAGAGATAATTTAATTTCAATATCGAGCTCCTTAAAGCAAGTAAAAGGTGTGTAATTTTTTTATTTTTTTTCCGAATTACGTAAGTCTTGTTTGAAGAATCAAGTTGAATTGATTCCAAGGGCATATTGGAGAATTTTTTGTCGGTAATGGGTTCTATTATGCCACCAAAAAAATAATTCCATACCCATTAAGCCCTCGAGAAAGCTATACTATGACGCATGAGGAGGAAGAATTGCAGTATGAGATATCAAAATTACGGTACCAAGTGCAACAAATTTCGATCTTACGAAGAGCAACCGAAGATGACATAGATTGTTTAAAAGCAGAAATGGAGGCTAAGTTGAATGGTTTCAAGGATCAAATAATAGCAAATATGGATGATAAATTAGTGGAAGATCACATCGAGCATCAACAACAAGTTCTCCAACTCTCAAAGGATAACCTAACTTTGGTGCGAGAATCTAATGAAACAACAAGAAGATCAACATCACATCGAAAAGAAGTTATGAAGCAATCATAGAAACAAGAACTTGACAAGTACGATCAATTTCGGAGTATCTTAGCAAGTGGAATAACTTTCTGTAGAATATTTCACATGGGAGGATGAGAATTTTATACGGAAGCATCAAGAAATAATCAAGCGTTGAGGACAACACTTGTTTGAAGGAGAGGGGCATGTTAAGTCCCTATATTAATAGTGTAGCCCCTTATTATGTTAGTGTAGCCCCCTTTATTGTTATTATTGTACCCCTGTAACCCCCATATTGTTATTATTGTGCCCTTAAATTATTATTGTTAGGTCGGATAGGATTACATTGTGGCCCACTAGGATTACATTATGGCCCCATGGACTCCTATATATAGAAAGGAGGTTTTGTAAATTGTATCATCCAAGAATTGATCATTCATGTAATGTATTGGAGGTTTCCCCCTCGAAGTGGCTTATTTCTAAGGCGTTGATATCTCATTTCTTCTATTTTTTGGAGTTGGTTACACAACACCATAGCTCCATTATATGCAATGATTGCGTTGATAACTCCGTAACCATCCCACGATCTCTATACGATTCCCCACAATCCTTGCATTCATTTTTAAACGGCCTCATAATCAAGCCTCCCGGTCTTCACTAATGTTCGGCTATACTTTGATACTCCACCTGTAATTATGGAACGTGGTTGATTTGACTACGGCTTCTCTTAGCCGCACAAAATCTGTAGCCGTTGCATAAACGTGCTTGCATCTACTCTGTAGCCACCCAATTTTAAATATTTCTGGATGCATTTTACTCCCCCTACTGTTCTATTGATCTCACGGCTGCATTCCATCATGCTCACATAAGCCTTCACTCCATTTTTTTCTCTGTTCCGCTTCATTCTGTGTACCTATTCTCTAATATCCGCTTACGATCCACTGGTCTCCTTCATAAAACCTAATCATTTTTTGCCGTCTTACCTCCATTAAACCCTCTCCACGCGAGACGAGTTCTAAAGTACGGAAGGAAGGATGGGTCATTTGTTGAGAACAGAACCGGAGGGACCCAAATTTATGGAAGGAGAGTGATCCTATGTAACCGAGGTATGGATGTCACCATTTTCAAAAAATGGAATTCCCTGTTCATGCTTTAAAAGAAGAGTGGGCTAGTTTACTTGTTGGTTATTCAAAATTTTATTACCTGTGAGGGACGTTTTGGATCAATGTACATGTATCATACCGGACTATTGATGAACTTCCTAGACAACCGGTCCCTCAATCTGCCATACTTCTTACTAATCATTTTGAAAAAAGATGTACGTAACCGTCCGAAGCATCTAGGGGACGTAGAACCACATTTGTATCACCATGGTCTCGTGAAAATCTTGATAGAAAAAACAATTAAAAGAGAAAAAAGGACACTTGGGAGCGAGTTTTTAGTTAGAAATTTCTTTGAAGAACCCCAAGAAACCCACGAAGGCGAGTACATTAAAAAGAAGTAGAAGAAATAAAACGAGATGATAAAACTCAAAGAAGCTCGCTACTAACACGAGTTGAAAGAACTAGTAGAGAGGAAATACTGTCTAAAAGGAAGAAGGAAAAGACTAAAGGTAAAAAAGCCAACAAATTCAAAAGAGAAAAGAAGCATTGAAGCCAGTGCATCAAACCCCTTCCTCGGAAAGAAGACCATCAAGTGTTATCCGAGAGACTAGTTCACCTTCGGGAGCAGTCATCTATGGCCAAAAAAGAGAGGAAAAAGAAAAACAAAAGGAAAAAAGACAGATAGTCCATAGTATGTAAGAAGAAGCGAGCGAGGCTTAAAGGAAAGTGGAGGAAAGCACAAATAAAAGGACCCCATTTTATTGATTTGGGAGAAGTAACACTTGAAAAAAACTCCAGTTTGAACATATTCCACCTCATTCTCGACCAAATGTTGAAACTAGTCCTCAAGATGATGACATGAGTCCTTTTCGGCCAGATTTTGAAGTCAATTCTCCTCCACGAGCATTTTGGGGACAGCTCTAAGGAAAATGACACCCGAGATAGATCCAAAGCGAGCAAGAGGTGTATGATTACATAGAATCCTTAGAAAGAATAGCCACGGGTCCCGAACTTCATCCACTCGGCCTCACACAGGGCACAATAAGATCTAGTCCAATCGTTGAAACAAGAAATTTTTTGAGTTGGAGGTTTTAAATAGGCATATTAAAAATGAAAATGAAGCATTAAAGGAGCAAAACAGATTGGACAAGATCATTCATGACAACACTATGCTACATCTAGGACTATGACACAAAAAGAACGAGGAAATTGAAGAAGAAATGTCGGAAGATAAGTAGATCATCGATTAATCTCAAATTCATATGCTTGATGAAGAAGCCCAGGGATGTTAGCGGCACCAAGAAAGAGGAGAAGAGGAGCTGGATGTACTAGCGAGAGGTATCGGAGCATATGAATTGAAGAAGGATGATCAAAAATTTTGGTTGCATGGGGACATGCAACACCTTCACGATGGGGGGTATGTTGAGTCCCAAATCTGCATCTTTCCTATACACCTTTTTAGACTTTTTTCCATTTACCCTGGACCTCCTAAGTCATCAACATCATTGCATATTAACCATAAAAGAGCATTTAAAGTGGTTTTTTAAAGCTGTGTTTTGTGTCTTCGTTTGAATTATATTTTTTCTCATTGAGGCTGCGGAATCTTGTCACTTTCCATATTTTGCTTCAACTTTCTGCATGACCATTTTGTTAAAGTCTATATTGCGGGTGTCTTCAGGGAAAATCGAGCCACATGGGCAAGTTGGAAATGATATGGACATGGGACCGAGTCCTATTGGCTCGGTCGAATTCACCAAAGAAGGTCGTGGTCAAATGAAGCGAAGGCTGCGGTCAACCCTAAGAGTCCTACGGTGACGAACTACTGTTTTTCACCACGTGAAGACTTGCGTGGCCGTTTCTAAATCACGGGGGACATATAAACACACGTGAACGGCTCCATAAGCCAAATCCAACGGCCACTCTCCATAGATTTAATCTTCACGGTAGCCATAATGCTACATTTACGGGACGTGGTTGTTCACATGTCTTCTATCGGCGCGAGAATGTAGGAAATTAGTTATGTCTTCCTCTATTATAAATAATGCGTTCTCATACGCATAGTAGTTAGCTCGGTGTAATGTAATTTTGGTCGTCAAGAAAGCCCATTGTCTTTGTGACGATATTTCCTTGTTATGACTCGTGTTTTGAATACATGAGAAGACTACGTTCATAAGCATAATTCGTGTTTGATAGCTATTCCCTCGAGGATTGTGCGGAGGGCCCTCGCACACTGTCGAGGGTTTTGTGTATTGATGTATAGTTTCATGCTTTATTTCCTTACGTTCATTATGCCATAATCATTCACGTGTATATATTATATCTCTTATGGTATTAACGTTTTATTTATGTTCATAATTTTTTCATGCTTTATATTGTTGTTAATGCGATCGGTGTCTTTGTTTCGGATTATAGTAGGCGATCGGGCATTTGCACATAGTTTTTCAATGACTAATGACATGGAATCAATGTTGTTCTTCTCGTTGATTTATTTTTCTTAGCTTTTAATTTCAGCACTATTTTATTCATTTCGAGTTTTGTACATTTGCTTTACTAGTTAGATTAGATATTAAATTTCTCATGTCATTATCGATTTACCTCCGAAAGCCATAGCGAGACTAATGGTGATGGATTGAAGTATGAGTGTGTAGTTTGATATTAGATTATTTTTTCTACAAAGTTAGATATTAAATTGCTCATGTCATTATCAGTTACCTTCGAAAGCCATAGCGAGACTAATGGTGAGGGATTTAATTATGAGTGTGTAATTTGGTATTAGTTTATTTTTATGCAAATTAGATATTAGATTACTCAAATTGTTTATGATTACCTCCGAAAGCCATAGCGAGACTAATGGTGAGGGGTCAGAATATGAGTTGATGTAATTTGATTTTAGCTTTACTTTGCTTGCAATCTTTGGATTTCTTTGAGTACAGTTTCTTTTGTGTTTAGACAGCAGCAAGGGTAATGGGTTTCATGATCAATAGTTCACTTGTTTGTTTAGCTAGTATAGTCACATATTTTTTATTTTCTTTTAGGAATTTATTTTGTCATTGTATGTTTCAAAATCCTTTTGAAGTTTGAAGTTTGGGAAATCATTATAAAGGACATCATTGCCTTGAACATTCATAACCATACTTGTCTTCTAGAATTTCCATCTCACATTAGGAAACCAACCAAGATAAATAAAAAACCCAAAAAATGACAAAAAAGTAAGAGATAGGTTATCTTGCACATATAGTGTGCCACACTTCGTCGACTTATGAATCTCGGATTGACAAATTAATGTAGCAATTTAGGACACACTAAATTGACCATACACTCATTAAGGGCTTATAGGGAGAAAGGGGTGTCATTTTTTCCAAAGAGGGGGCTTGCATCATCTAGTCAATTGACTAGGTAGTGATGGTGAAAAGTATTTCACTAGTAGGGGCAATGATAGCTCTTCGACTGGGGATATAGCGAGTTTGAAATTTTCGGATAAACTTAGGGGGCACTAAAATTTAGAGGGGAGATATAATGGGGAAAATTAGACTCCTAGAGTGAAATATCATCATATTTATCAATATATTTATCTCCTAAACAATAGTACATTTCAAACGAGTTCCAATTCACACAATGTCTCCTTAATCTTGTAATCTTTATTAGCTAGGGGAAAATGATCTAAATCTAAGGGAGGGTGGACTAAGGGATTGAATGGTTCCTCCCTGGTTTTCATTTTTTTGACGGAATTTTCAATCACTTTTAAGGGAATTGAAATGGAATTAAGATGAGTAGGTTTACCAGGGATGCATAGGAGCTTTGTAATTGGTTGAAGGATGCGAGGTAGATGTTGTCGCGTGGTTGGAGAAAACTCAATGAATAAAATGGGCACACTATAAACTTGTGAAATAATAGAATTTGCGAGAAAATAGAGTCAATTAGAGGTGAAAGGGTTAAATTGCATGGATTTATAATAAAATATGGTTTTCCGTTGAATATGGCATTGATCCATTAATTTAACGGTCATTATTCTTAATTAAATGTGTTAGCAGATCAAAAGACCGTAGGAATGAATTTAATTGGCAACGGATAGATGATGTGGCGTGATGAGAGTGGCGAGAGGTGACGGGTAGGGACAACGGTTTTGAGGATGCGAGAGAAGATGGTTTTCGCACTCGGTGATAAATTGTTTAGGCAAAGGGGAGTGAGAAGTGCGGAGAGGAGGGCGCGTGGTCATGGGGTCCAAACAAGAAATTTATTTTTTTCGGACACTACCCCCTCCCCTAGGCCATAAAGCTAGGATGGAGATGGGGGGTCGAAGGCTGGTGAGGGTTATTGATTAGTGGGATAGATGGATCGGACAAAGGGGAAGTGCAAGTAATTTAATGTCATTGATATGACATTTTTTTTAGGTAGTGCTACATCGGCTTCGGTCGGGACTTGGGATAAAAAATATCATATTTATTCATGCTCACGACATTCAAAACTTAGGATAAAGTGACTTTTGTCACTTTTCCTTTTATGTGCCAAATAAATTTTTGAAACAAAACTTAGGATAAAAACATTTTAATCCCTTTAAAGCCCAAAACACCTTTGCCCACACTTCAAATTTTTTTATTCTATTTGATAGAATAACATTTTTTTATTTCTTTATTCAAGGGGTGCATTTAGAATAGCAAACCCATATCTCTTTTTTCTGAAAATATCTAATCTACTCGTATCACTTATGAATCCTCTTGATTCGGATTAAACGATTGAATCAATTTCATTTTTTTGCCTAACTATCGATTTACCAAGATTAAATTGTTTAGAAAATTTTTATTCTCTAACCTAATTTACAAAAAATTCAAAATTGTTCAACCATGATTTGGTTGTTGATTTGAACAAATAGATAGTCAACTGTGCCATTTTTTAAACAAGTTGCACACAACCTTATTTGATTTTTGACATAAAGAAAAAATATCTATCGGTAGTGGCATTTGAATTTGCGGCAATTTCAATGTTATTTTTTTTTGTTTTTTTTTGTGGGCTTCTAATTTTATTTTTTATTCTTTTTCAACTTTTCTTTCTTTTTATTTCTTTTTTTATCTTTATTCATCATTTTTTGTAGATATACCCTATTTTCATTTTATTTTATGTATATTTTTTTGGAAATCATTTACATATTGAAAATTATTCACAATGTAGGATTATAAATATAAAATATTCAATCACCTTGAGATCCTATAAATTATAGGACCCTAACACCTTCCATGCACACTACCAAGAAGGATTGCACAATTATCGAGAGCGGGAAACTTCCTCAATCGGCGCATTGCGCGATTTCGATACGATGATATGATTTGTGCAATTTCTAAGCTTAAGTGTGGGTTTCCATACTGGAAGCTGTGTAGTTTCCAAGCTCGGGGGTTAGTCTGCCTTCCAATTTTGCGCAATTTTTGGAGGCAAGCCCAACACTCTTGCAAGGTCAAGTCAAGAGGTTAGTTTGTGACCAAAAGGATCGGATCGAGTATCAAAACAAGAAAAAAACAAGAAAAAACATGAAAATATAAGTCTCTCTTAAAACATGAATACTTTACAACATTAAAACATAAGCTCTTATGGATAGAAAGGAAGGCTCAAAAATCAAAGCATAGGAAAAAAAATTTGAGGGTGGTTTTCGCAACTACAACTACTTTCCAATCATTAATATGCCCCAAATTTGTTACAATTAGTAGACGAATCTGTTATCAAACACGATGGTATATTATAATATGTATTTGTGTCTTTATATTCATGGGAGTGTCATGTTGATTTTATGATTTTAACTCTCAATAATAATCTAGGAGGCTATCCATTGATCCTTGTTAGACATTGGTCAACTACAAATAATGAATTTTTAAGTTTTATATATGGTTATTTGTATATTTACGATGGTATCTCTATAAAAAAAATCACATTGTATCCCCCCTACAAAAGCAATAAGCTGAAGTAGAAAGTGAAGTTTGGATTGATGATCATGATGAATACTTTGAAGATATTAAGCATTTATTTACTCTTTTAGAAATTGGTGAAGAGGATCATTTAATAAATTTAATGAATAATAATTCGTCTTCTTCATATTGTGAAAAATATCAAATTTTTCAAGAGAAATTTAATATTGAGTATTTATCAACTCGTCAATCTAATGTAGCTTTACATTCTATGGAAAATTTTTTGCAATTCTTTAGCATAGATTTTTCAAGGTAAAACATTAAACATTAATAGTAACCTAGGAGAATTCCACTTTGAGAGACAATTAATAAATATTCTATAAAAAACATTCTTAATTATATGCATGGGAATGCAATGATATGAAGGATATTGTTCCTAACACATGTATCCATCACATTTACATTCAAGAAAATTCTAAACTAGTTAGACAACCTTAGAGAAGGATGAATCCCAATGCGAGAGAAATTGTTAAGAAGGAACTAGAAAAAATTGCTTAATGTGAATTTCATCTATCCAGATATCGAGATAGTCAATGGGTTTCACCTTTAATTATTTTTTCCTAAGAAGAATGGAAAGTGGAGAGTGTGAATTAATTAAAGGGAAGCTGAATAAGTCTACTTTAAAATGTCATTTTCCTCTACTTTAATTGTTAAAGTACTAGATTCTTTATTAGGGAAGAAATATTTTTTCATTTTTTAGATGCTTTTAGTGGATATAACCAATCCAATTTGCACAAGAAAATTAGGACAAAACAACTTTTACATGTCTATGGGGTACATATTCTTATATGGTACTTCTTTTTGGATTACGTAACACACACTGCAACATTTCAAAGAATAGTTATGGGTATCTTCTCGACTTGATTCAAGATTGTGTGGAAGTTTATATGGATGATTTCACTTGTTTATGGAAACACTTTTGAAGAATCTCTTGAAAAAAATAGAAAAAAGTACTCATTAGATGCAAAGAAACAAATATTTCATTAATTCATGAGTGGTGAAATCTTAGCTAAGGCTGAGAGGGGGGTGAATCGAGTTTAGTATATTCATAGACATTTAAAATTATTTTCATTCAACTCAATTACACCTTTAGTTCATAAGCGACTTAATACATAATGAATCAACAAACTTAATGTGTGTACAACAAGTAATTAAGCATATTAAAACATCACATCAACACACAATCATCAAGCACATAGATAGCGAGATATAAGTGGTAACCCATAAGGGAGAAAACCGCATCTTATTATTTTTTGTGATGCAAAGGCAAAGCTCCAACTCCCTCTCACCACTAATTTTCTATAGGCTCCAACCTACGGGAAGGCTGCTACCTCAAATTCTGCAAGCTACAACTTGCAAGGAAGCTCCAACTCCCATCTATTTTCTACGAGGCTACAACTCACGGGAGGCTCCTACCTCACCTAGCTCCAATTGGACATCTATCGAGGCTACAACTTGAAACGGAAGCACCAACTCCCATGTATTTTTCTACGGGCTACAAATCACGGGAGGTTCCTACCTCAACAAACTACAACTTAACATCTATCAAGCTACAAATTGATATGAAAGCACCAACTTCCTCACCCTTTGCCATAAAATCATATGCTGATTTACCTAGATATCAACTCTCTTTTACTCCTTCTTCAATGCGACCATTGCAGCCTTCAAATCTTCTTCATATCGGCTACGGATCTGCACAACATCTCTATCTAGTCTTTCTCATTCTTCCTCTCTCTAACCTCTTTATGCACATTACAATAACTTCATTTATAGATATTACTTCATGGCTATTTGCATTCCATATGGGAATATGAAATGAATAGGTATGACTCTTTTCTTTCTCGTTATCACTCTAGTAATTATAAAGTTGTGAGATTTTAGTTTAAAGTCTAAGAACACTAGAGGTAACCACAAACCAACTTTTAAACTCTAAGATCTAACCTTCTTAGGGTTCAAAGAGGGCTCTCTCTATAATATTTAACTTTGTTTGTTTTATAAAATATTAGGCTAGTTATGATGGTGCAATTTGGTTTTGGTTTGTTTATTTTGGTGGGAAAAATAACCTAATAAGATGGATAGTGGGAAATCTATTTGTCCATTGGGCTGAGGAGTCAAAAATCAAGTAGACAGAGTTAGGATCAAGGTCAAGAAGTCAAATGTTTTTAGGGAAAGATAAATAACCCATGAAGATCTTGGAAGGTTGTTTGGTGAGGTGATATGATCGGGATAAAGAGCAATGAAGAGCTCTTTGATCCGATAAAAGAGAAGTAGTAGGCGAGAGGTCAAATGAAAAAGGGAGAAATTAAGGGTTCCATACTCAGAAAATCGGCAGAAAACATAAAAAAATATAAATAGAAAAAAGACGGGGTGTTTTTAACAAATCTGAAGTAATACTCTTGTTTATTCATTCAAATTTAGAACACATAATGGATGCAAGTAAAAAATAAAGATAAAAAAATGACAAGAAGGAAATACTTCACTTCAATAGCTTATCACATGAATCTGAAATATGATGCTACTTGGTTTTATCCGATCTGCTACTTGAGAATTGAAACACGAAGCCTTCAAGTCCCGGTAAAAAAATGACTATAGAAATTTTCAGCAATTTATTCCCAGAATAATACTTCTAAAGATTCAAAGTATTTATAGATAATTTTTTACAAAATATCCTAGAATGCTTCTAGGAATTATCTAAGGAAAATAAAAAATATCTTTAAAATAAAATAGAGACGAGTTGCTTAACAAATCAGCAAGTTGTCCTATCTATCCAAATAAAATAGAAACTAATTATGGATGAGGTGCGGTTGGGCTGCACTTGGTGTCCTTCTTGCTTGGCTTTAGATATTTCAAGTTGGTTTTGAAATACGGCACTTTTATCTTATACTCTTTCAACGATTTTCTTTAATCTCGGACACTCGTTTAAACTCATATACTCTTTAACCTCTATAAAATATCTTTACTACTGTAATAAAAAATCTGTTTTGGCTGCAATTTAGTAAATTGTTTTCTCTTTTATCTTTCTACCTTTTATTTTTCATAGTAAATATGTTAGTGATTCCCAATCTTCATCACTTGGAATTTGTATTTTCTTGACTTCACTGAAGTTTTCATACCTTACGTATACTTGGAAAAAAATTGGTTGAATGACAAACAAGTGTCTTATCTCATGCTACAAATAAAATAAGTCCTCAAAGCTTCGACTAAGACTTTTCTGTTGGAGTACCTTGTCCACGACTTTTCAACTTTGCTCCTTTGAAAATTATGTGATATTTTTATTGTAATCTTCACGAGGCATTAATTTTTCATTGATGACCAAAATATTATGCAAACTTCTTTGCCTCAAATTCTCAAATTTGACCATAAACCTGGTTATGGTGATGTTCATATTCTCACATTTTTCCTCAAGTTGCTTCATCGGAGTTCTTCTTGGTGATGACTTTCCTTATCTCAAGTATAGTTTCGGTCTTGTCAATAATCTCAAGTTCTTCTAGCTCTTGCTTATTTTTTGTTATTAAGAAACTTGATCAATTCTATTGCTTGTTTTGGTTTGTTATCAAGTTCATCTTTAGTCTCTGCTTGCTTTGACATTTGCGAGGGTCATATCCAACTTTGCAAGACCAATACTTCTAAATATTTAATTTTCGAGATCTTTAGCATATGAGGATGCTTTTTTCCAATTTCATTTGATCTTTCATGTTTGTGATAGTGTTCGAAGTTTTTTGAACACTCATAGCTTTGGTTGTAACGGTAGAGTACAACATCTCCGAACTCTATCTATGAAATTATATCTGGTCATGAGCATGATTTTTTTCTGTTTGGACTTCTAAACCAATCTTCTTATAATTTTCCACTTGTCTTTGGAGTTTTCACTTGTAGGCTACAATACGACATGATTATATTTTTTGTTTGAATAATCAAAGGCGAGACAAAAGTCTATTTTGAACACTTGGTGTTTCTTTCGGATATTGAGAGTAGATATCATTTTTTTATCTCTTCATTCTTTAACTTGATCTATTTGTACTTTTCCACGATATCTAGATCTTTCTCCTCATCTATTTGTGAGGATGAAGCTTCCATGTTCTATTTTTTTTCTATCAACTATGCAATTCCATTATCAACTTTGTTCTTAATTTTTATTCTTACGTATCTTGCTCATTTTCGATGACATTGGCAACATCTGTGTTGGTATCCGGGTGATTTGTTTCTTCAACATCAATGGTTACCTTCTCTTTACCCACTTGATCTTTGTTTTGGGCCTTTTATTATATCTTATTTTGAACTTATTTTTTAGTAGTGGTTTCGAAACATAAGTTTCTTCTTCTTTGACCCTCTTGGTGGCTTTTTTTTTGTTTGATCGCGAGTTTGTAAAGTGCGATTGATATCACTTTTCTTCACTTGCATCTACTAAAGTATTTTCTATCCACGCAATCGATTGGCATATTTCTCTATCTCCGGTTTTGTCTCATGAATGAAGGGTGTTAGTTTACACTTAACCCTCATTTTACTTAGTATTCCCCATGGTTCATAATTCCAAGGAAAGCTCTCTTCATACCTATAATCTAATAATTTCTTAAACGCTTTACACTCTCTGCATATTTATGATTACAAATGAATGGTCCCACTTTGAATTCTTCAATTTAAACTATGTTTTCTTCTTTCTTGCTAGGAAATTGATAGAATCGAGTTTAATATTTTCTGATATACTCCAAGGAAAAAAACCCTCATTGATACAAATTTGGGTAGCTTGCGGGGTAACAAATTGGATCCAAACACTACGATCTTAGTGTGCTTTTCATACAAGTGAAAATCACCGAGTCTTGGTTTTCTCGACAATTGTAAAATCTTCTTCATCTCATCATTTATCCTTGGCTACTCAATATTTGTTAACATTTTAATTAATGGATGGATGAAGGAATCTGAAAAAATCTCCATATGTGAACTACGTGGACTCTTTCTCGATCAAAGATGTCCGAGAAAATAAGCTGAAAGAGGATTCCCTTCTATGTTTCTTTTTTAAGGGTTAATGGAAAAAATATCTTCTTGAAAATACAAGAACATGTGGAAGAGGAAAGAGGTGTATCCGAACACTCCTTCAATTGGAAATTTAACCAATTGATGATGAATATTGTCGACAATATATCCAACATAATCATAGATAATAGATGGAGGTTGTCCTATTGTGAAAGTGAATAGGAAACCTAAGATGGATTCATTTGTATGTTCATCGATGAAAGTACCCTAGGATGAAAGTTAACATGGAAATTACATGCCTAGAACCCTCACGGGAAATTTTTGAAGTGGAAAATGGAGGATTTATTTGAGGAATTTCTACATGTAAGGACATGAATATTTGGAAGATTTGAAATCTTTTAGGAAATTCAAGGCCAATATACATCTTGGTCAATGCTTCAATCGACATAGGAGCTGCTTGAGGATCATTTTTTGAGTACGTAACATTTGATTACTTTGGATTCGGCAATAATGGTGAAAAAATACTTCTTTATTGGCATTGACTATTTCTCTTTGCTCGGGCATATAATGATGAGCTAATGATCTCTAGGCATGAGTGGATAATTGGAACCACATATTTGGGCAAGTGTGATTCCCAAATTTGAACTTCTTCAACATTATCTAAAGATTTTTTATAATTCCATTTGTGAAGTTCCAACAAATTGAATTCTACAATAGGGTATGATATCTTATAATCAACATATGCTAATGCGATCTGTTCAATATCTAAAAATGGGGGGTTGTAGATGATTTATAACTATGGCGAGTCTTAGAAGATGCGAGTGGGAGTAGATTTACGAATTTTGAGGCTTTTTGGACTACCAAACTACCCTTTTTGGCTTTTCTAGCTAATTCTTCAAGATTAAACGGTTTGCGAAGTATTTTTTCTCGAAAAGGATTTATTTGATAAAAAATAGGAAAAATATGGTCTTTCCTTTCAATTTTGGACTCTCAAATAAGATTTACTGACCTTTTCTTGGTATAGAAACAAGAAACGGGGGTTTCTTGGTTTTTTTTAAAGAGTAATTTGGGATACAAAGTCCTTTAAGGTGAGGCACAAAAGTGTAGGCTACCTTCAAAGGGTTTTTGGGCTCAATTTGGAGTTTAAAACAATGTGTAGCATAAACGGGGTTTTTATCGAAATTTTGACGGGGTTTGGCCTATTTTTTTTGATATTTTAATAGGCTTGTTTGGGTGGATTCGAAACTTTGAATGTAATATGTTCCTTTTTTAAAGTCTTTTCAAATAAAAATAGGCTTAATTGCTTGGAGGAATACCTATTATATGAAGGTATTGGGTTTTTTGAAGAAGTCTCTGAAGGTTTTTGAACAAGTTATGTGCTCATGTACCGGTCTTCGTGAGATTTTTTGGAGCTTCTTAGCGATCTGCAATGGGTACGAGCTGAAATTTGCGGGCTTTTGGCATGAAAATGGTGGAAAATTCTTGTTTCAAAGTCAAAAATAGCTTATTCGGTGGTTACACACGGAAAATATAGAAAATCGAGTGCATTTCCAATGTTTTTAAGGGAAATTAGGGCTAATTAGCGGCTACAATAAATGGCGTTCAAGTCAAAAATGGCGATTTTTTTGGGGCTCAAAGGGTAAAAAACCATGAGTGGTTATCGTGCTCACTTTAGGTGGTAAGCTGTTTTGGATGAAACGAACGCGATCCGGTAAAAGGGAACCACATGGAGGAGGAGAAAGTCAAAATACCACCCATCTCGCATAGAAATGAGATGGTGGATGTCGTGCAAGTTTATTTGTGATATGGAATTTTTCGTCGTTGGATCATGAAGGACTCCATTGAACGGTCGGGATCTAATCTGAAGTTGCATCGGGATTTGGGAATGGGCCGGGGGTGATCAATGCGGCGGGATGATTTAATAATCTTTATAAACATATATTTATAAAGTTTAAACCTTGTATTATTTGGTTGAGCGGAGGGATAAGGTTTATATATGTTTTATTTAAAAAAAATTAAGAAATTTTTTCATCAATATGCGGAGCTTGAGTTTATTATTATATGGTATATAAACGTTCTTGATAATTTTTTAAAACCATAGGGAGTAGGGTATTTAGTTTTATTTGATAAGTTTAAACCAATGGGATAAGGGCGGGTTTTAATTCATCACATGGGTTATTTAAAACATTGGCTTAAACATTAAGGAGAGGGTTTTGTGGGTTATCAAAAATAAAAAGGATTTAATACTATATGGGAGGGTGTAGTTTTTAGGGAGTTAATAAATAAGTTAGAAGTTTAATATGAAAATAAAGGGATAATATAATGAATAAAAAATACATGTTTAAACTCTAAGTAAAGTGTAAATAAAGCATAGCTTGTCTTTGTTGTATTTTTTTCACACTTTAACTTAGGATAAATGATTTTTTATGGGTTTTCGAATGTTTTTTTGAAAGGAAATGAAATTAGTTATTTAGGGTTTCACTTTTACTAAGTAAAAAATGGGTTTTTACTTAGGAAAAAGGAATTATGATTATGCATGAAGGGTAAATGTTGATGAAATGGGTTTTATGTAGGGAATCTAGTATTTTTAACCAATCAATTATTGAGCCTTGGGTCGGGTCCCAACGAAGTCGGGGAAATTCTCACGAGCCTCTTTAACTAAAGGTTTAGAATATTGAATCATTGTGGGGGGAGGGGGAATTAGTAATTTTTTCCCGATAATGCTTTATTACATGCTTTGCACAACTGCTTTCTACCTACCCATCATTATTTCTAACATTTTTTACTTCATTTTCATGGGTGCATTTAAGCTTTCATCCCTAACTCATTTTTCTCCCTAAATCATTTTTCTTTCAAAACATAAAACTATCTAAGTCTAACCTTATTTCATCCGAGGGCTCAGATTAAACTATTGAGCTCTTCATTTATTCTCTAACTATCTGCTTGATATGTCAAGTTTAAACTGTTTGACATATTTTTATTCTCTATCTAAAACATGAAATTTAAAGCATGAAAAGTTAATATTAAGCTTGTTTAACTCATCATGGATTATGGAATTTATTGACAATATGCACATAATCATTATTCTTGAATTACAAATGCTCGAGTAGTGGCATTTTGACTTGCTCCCTTTTAGGTCTTATTTTTATCTCTCTTTTTTTTCTTGAGGTCTATTCTTTTTTCTAAGTCCTTTGATATTTCTTTTAGGAATTTTACCCTCTTTTTTATTTTTTTTATTATTTTTCATTTTTTTAAATATGGGAAAACAACTTGCAGAAAGAAAGGTATGTACATATTTACAAGGCTATCAAAGTCAATTCAAAAATTATGAATTCTATTGTTATCACCCTAAAAAAAATCTCTAAACTTTGAAAGTTTACCTTGTTTTAGTCATAATGTCAAATAGGTCTTGAGTCATTTCATTATTGATAAAGGAAGGTGATATGTTTAGAAGTCTTAAAAAGTTAGTTTCCATTTCCAAATAAGGTCTTTAAGTCTCATCCCATGGTTGAAAAGTCTCATAATTTATTTAGAAATCATGTTTTAAACTTTTGGAAAAAAATCCTACGCAATTAGCCACAAAACTACAATTTCATAGTGTGGTCGATTCAAAAAACTAGTTTTGTGCTACGAAAGCGTTGCTACTTTCGTAGCGCATTTCACCGAAATTGCACTAGGTGCGCTACGAAAGCACGAATTCTTAGAAATGTCATGTCAAATCATAAAAAGCTATCGGAATACGTTAGGTTATCATACAATGACATCATAGTGAGTCGAGTTAGGGGTCATTTCCAAAATGTTTAACCATTCATACCCATCATTACTACCGTATAGGTGTCATTTTTTGAAAAAGAAGTTTCAAGTTTGAATAGGTTGATATGTGTTATTTGTTCAGTTTTCGTAACCAAGCAATGAAACATATCTGTTTTGAGTTTAAGCTTATGTTCATATTACACCAAAGCTATTCTTGTCTACTATGAGGCGAGGTTGATCCTACTATCAAGCGAGGTCGATCATTAAATTATGAAGGAGAAAACAGAAATTTCTTAAGGCAAGAATGACGGAGAGGAGAAAAATAATCATAGGTTGGGACATTGTTTAAGGTACGAACTTTGAAATCACTAAAGCCCTAGTTGAATAAAAAAACGGTGTTAGATGCTTTTAGAAAGGCGGGATGTTTAAAGTTTTGTGAAAAGTTTGCAAGGTGGACACGGTCAGGGTATCAAAAGAATTTTTCTTTTTTATTTCAATGGTACAAATAAAAAGGTGGGAATGTTGAACATGTCAATAACTCTTGAAACTATAGCTCTAGTGGCTGAGATTCCTATAGGACGAGAAACATGGTTTAAGGGTTTCAAATTTGATATGGAGGCATGCAAGGTGTTTTTTAAAGCGAGAATATACTAAGAGGGACTTAAATAATGAAATTCCCATAAAATGCATTAAAGATAGCTATGCTAAACTACTCTTCAATATCCGAGATATATTTCACATGTGAGGGCGAGGTACCACAAATTTTACTCCTACCATTTCAAACTTCTATTACACTTCACGGGTATGATATCTCTAGACTTACCATTTTTTCTGTATAGAAGCATTGCTAAAATGGTGATAAGGTTCAAGTGAAATATGAAGAGTGTGAAAAAATCTCTGTTTCACCATGGTTTAATCAATCTATTGGTCTTGAATGAGCTCCAAAAGATTAATAGAGATTGGTCATATTTTCTATTTATATGTGGATTTGGAATAGAAGCTCAAACTCAAGTCAATATCCCTAAGGAAAAAAGAATCTCTACCCGACAAAATCTAGCAAACTCTGTAATTACAAGGACAAAAAGGTTTATGAAATTGAAGCCTAGGAACAAGTAACGAGAAAAAGTAGAAAGGATATCGGTGGTTATTGCGAGAAACCCCTTCACTGTAAAACAAGGATTACAAGAAATCAAAGAAGCTACACACAAACGGACGATTTTGGTAAGCAAATTCTACGAGAGGATTACTAGAAGTCAAGCTACAAAGTCAAAATGGAAAGCGATACTTTCGAAAACAAGTGATAGCTCGGGTTTGAAAGGGAACTTAGATGATATTTTGCATGCAATAGACTTAGAAGAGTCTCCTTCGAGTTCAAGATGAATTCATAGGAGTTGATGAAGGCAAACGAGAAAGGGTGAAATCATCGAAGAAGATGGAGTTTAAAGATGAAGATGCATCATTTGTTTTCTAGGCTAGGAAGCACCGAAACTAGATGGTCAAAGAGGATACAAGAGCTTAATGCGAGAGGTTGAGAAAAAAAATGAAACACCTATTTGTTTTATGAAGAGATAATAGACCTTTCTTCACCTATGTCGGGAACATACCAAAAATAGAGTATCTTCAACACAAACGAGAAAAAAAATCGAGTTATGAAAGAATGGAGGAGAAATTAAAATCAACAAACCATGAAATTTCCAGGTTGAAGAAAAAGAGCTAGAAAACATGCCATTGAGAAAACAAGGTTCAAGAGGATGAAAGGTGTTTGGAAAGGTGAAAAGGTTTCTAAACCGAAATACCTAGCGATGAGGAGCAGTTCTTCACTTGGGACGGTCCCGGCCATAAAAGAAGCAAAGTTTGTGAGAGTCATGAATACTCATTTGAGAGCTAGCAACGAGGAAGTTAAGAAGACAAGTTGAATATTTGGAGATTCAGCTAACAAAATCTCGGGAAAAGCTAAAGGAACAATGAAACGAAGTAAGCTGAAACAATGTAATAAAGTGATAAATTTATAAGTCAATTTTTCATTAAGGTGAAGACAAATCTTGATGAAGATCATGTTTTTTTGAGGTTAGGTTACTATGTTTTTGAGATATTAAAAACCCTCATAAGGTTTAAACATCTACAAGTTATAAATTTTGAAGATTGTTTTGAGAAAACTACTTGCACAACGAGCTTTTGTAGCACGGATAGTGCAAATCTGTTTGAAATGCGCTACTAGTGCTAGTTAAAGCAGTCTTTTTGCACAATTTCATAAACTTTTGGGATAAAATATGATGAATTTGGCTTTGAAATTGTTGTTGGAAATGTGGATATAGCATGAGAAGGCTCCTTTGAATAAAACGGGTAAAAAAATAATTGAAAATGGAATTTTAACACCGAGCTACAAAAAGCGCTAGAAAACAAGCTACTTTCGTAGCGCGAGCTTATCCTTTACCTTTTTGTATCATTTTGGATTGGTTTTTTTCTACACGAGTTGGAAGACTAAAGAATTATGGGAATATTTGGCAAACATGACACTTGTAAAACCTGATCCATCGATGATCAAAGTGCTCAAAACTGATAATGAAATGAAAGGGTTTGAAAACGGGGAGACATGTTTCCTAATTTATAGGAAAACATTACTACTCATAGCGAGGGTCACTTCAAGTGAATGGTCAGCATCTAAATTCGAATTCATGGGACTTTAGGTGTCAAAGCATGAATTAAATACTAGATAAGGTTGTTGTAAGGATATTTAAGAGTTTCGAGTTCTATTAGAATTAGGACTTTTCAAAGGCGGTATAGTTGTGATTTTGTAATTAACGACATGTTTTAGATTAGGAAAGGTGTCAAAAATTTTGAATTCAATATCTCTAGTGGAGGATAAGAGAATCCTATCTTGTAAATGTTCTATAAAAAGCATAAGGTTGAAAGCCACCAACTTGGGAATTTTTATTAGCAAAGAGCTTGTGTGTTATTGTATGTCATTGTTTCTTCTTCACTTAATACGAGACTGCTGACAACTCAAGATTCATAAGGAGTTTATGTTCATCATTTTTTCTAATGGCCTTCTTCAATATCTCTATTTGGAGTGGTATTTTTATGTCATACTTAGAATTCATTTAACAATGCTCTAACTTCCTTCATATGCAAATGTTCTGTGTATTTCACTGTGTTCTTGGTTTACTCATTGACTTAGACTCCAAATGCCTTGACTTCCATGCTTAATAGATTGTGATGTTTTGTTGAAGATTATTTTGAATCCATGGCCCAATGAATGTTTTCTAATCTATGATACAACCAATTATATCATTTTATCTTTTTTCCTTAGAGTTAGCTATCTATCCATTAATCAAAAATCATAAACCTTTGAGAGAGCCCTCTCAGGTTGAGGAGGCTAAGCCTCAACCAAAATATTGGTCTGAAACAGTTACACAAATTCTACTTGATGAGTAGCCTATCAGGTCATATTTTGTGATAACACCTATTATTATAGGACCCTAACAGTGGCTCCACTTGGGGATGGCATTTCCTACTGAAATGTCAAGAACTTTAAGACTAGTGGCCTTTGAAATTTGACTATGGTGACCCTGTAAGTATCTTCTGATCTCTACAATTATTCATGCTTATGATATTTTACCTCTTAAAGCTTAGGGCCTTCTCTTTGGGCTTCAAATTTGTTAGGAAAATATTCAATCCAACCTAAAATCTTCAATGTATATGCACAATGATCAAAGTAAATGAAGCTAACTATTTGTTAACTTAGGAGAGTAGTAGTGCTTCAACATTCTTCCATTTACTGGTCCATCTATCATAGCTAGTCCATCCATTTATTTTAGGTAGAAAGAATTATTACCTCTATATCCATAAATCACAAAAGGTCCTCTCCACATAAAATAAAATTTTCCATGTTTACCTTTGTCTTCTCTTCTTGAATCCCATTTTAACACTTTATCTCCAATGTAAAAATCATTTTCTTTAGTCTTTTTATCAAAAAAAATCTTTATCTTATCCTAGATAATTTGAGACTTGAAATAAACTTCTTCCCTTGTTTGTTGCAAGTGAATATTTTGATTGATCCTTATTTGAATTTCATTTGTTTCAACTTGTAACTCTTGGATAATCTTCATTACTGGTACTCCTAGGGAGGATGGAAAAACAACATCCATTCCATAGACAAGTTGGTAAGGGGATGTACCAATAGATTTTTTAGTTGTAAGTCTATCTACCCATAAGGCATTGACTAACTTCTTATTCCAAGTTTTTTTGTTATCTTCCAGTAACTTTTTGATGATGTTTACAAGGCTCTCATTTGAAGATTCAGTTAGGACATTATTTTGAGAGTAATATGCAGTAGAATGACCTAAGGTAATATGGCATTTATGGAAAAATTCAATCATTTTATTAGATTTGAATGTTGCTGCATTATCAGTAATTATCTTTTGGGGACATCCAAATCTTGAAAGAATGTTACTTTCTAGGAAGGAGATAATGATAGTATATGTGGCTTGCTTAGAGAGTATAACTTCAATCCACTTGGTAAAATAGTCAGTGGCTATTAGAATCCACTTATGTTGGGCTAATGATGGGGGGTGAATTTCTCGAATAAAGTCAAGACCCCATTGTTGAAATGGCATTTATGTAGATATGGGCTTTAAGGGTAGGGGTATTTCTTTTCCTCAAATATTTGGCACTTATGACAGGAGGTCACATATTTTTTGACATCTGCAAACAAAGTAGGCCAGTAAAAACCTTCTCTTGGGATCTTGTCTGTAGTATTTTTCTAGTATAGATGTCCTCCACAGTCACTTGCATGAAAATATTGTAATGTTTTGTTAGATTCTTCTTTTAACAAACAATTTAATAAAATCCCACTTTGATCTTTCCAAAAAAGTACATTGTCTAAAATACAAAATCTTACTTCCTTAATATTTAGGAATCTATCTTTTGTTCTTGATAAACCAGGAGGAGCTTGTAAGTTTAGTAATACAAATATAATATCTGCATACCATGGTGAGTCTAAAAAGGCTTCATTAATCTCTAGAGTCACCATCTCTTCCTGATCATCTATTTGGGCAATAAAATTTATGTCTAGGGAATGACAATTTGATTAAGCCATAAGTCTGGCTAAACCTTGACCTTTTATCAACTTTGTGGATTTTATCTCTATTTCATATTCTAAGATAGTGGCAATCCACTTACCTCTTCTTCCATCAGGACCATCCTGAGTAAGAATATCTTTTATTACAACATTTGGGACATAGGAAATGATGTGAGAATAGAGAATGTAAACTATGAATTCTTTAATGGCCTTTACTAAAGCTAAGGCTTGTTTTTCCATAATATTGTACTTCAAAGATGCATTTCTAAGTGTTCTGCGAAAGAAAGCTATGGGCTGTTCATAACCCTGGTCATTTTTATGCAGTAAAACTGCAACAATGGTGTGTTTTGAAGCAAATGAAAAAATGATGAAATCCTTTTTGAAATCGGGACTTACAAGGACGGGGGGTTTTCGTTAAAGCATGTTTTATGGATTCAAAATATTGTTTGGCCTCAACAATCCATTTAATAACTGAATCATTTTTAAGCATGTTATTTAGTTCTCTAATTATCTCAGCTAAATTGGATATGAATCTTCTTAAAAAATTAATCTTACCTAGAAAGGCTTGTAACTCTTTTATATTTCTTGGTGGATTGATGTTAAGAATTGCTTCTATTCTTGTAGGATCTATCCTAATTCCTTCCTTATAAATTATGTGTCCTAGTAACTTGCCTTCTTCTAATCCAAATAAAGTTTTCATAGGATTTAATGAGATGCCAAACTTTCTACGTTTTATAAAGATTTTTTTAAGATGATCTAACTGTTCATAATTAGTCTTAGAAAATACAGTTATGTCATCTAAGAAAATTACCAAGAATTCATGAATTTCCTTTGCAAAGGTTATATCCATAGCTCTTTGAAAGGTTTCCCCTACATTCATTAAACCAAAAGGAATTTTTACATACATAAAAGTGCCCCAAGGAGTAGTAAATGTTGTTTTGGCTTGATCCTCTCGTTTGACTAAAATCTGGTTGTATCCTAAAAATCCATCTAAAAGAGAAATCCTAGAAGATCCAACTATCCTTTGTAAAAAATGATCCATTTTTGGTAAAGGATAATTATCTTTTAAGGATACTTTTTTTAGATTCCTAAAGTCAACACATAATATAATATCTTCTGTTTTCTTTCTGGTTGGAACTAGGTTAGAAACCGAATCAGAATATCTGATTGGTGCAATTATTTGTGTATTATACATTCTTTTCACTTCCTTTTCTATTAAGGGCATCAAAACAGGGTTAATTCTTCTTAACTTTTGTCTAAAGGGCTTTTGATATTCTTTCACAGGAATTTTATGTTGAATTATTTTGGTGTCATAGGATTTAAGGTCCGCATAAATCCAAGCAAAAACATCTTGGAATTACTTAAAAAGAACAACATATTTTCCCTTTTCCTGTTGAGGTAAGGCTTTAGAAAGTTTGATCATTTTGGGTTTCAGTTCTGTGCCTATGTTACATTCTTCAATGTCAAATCTAAGTGGCTCTATTTTGGGTTTTCTAGAAACATCATTTGAGTCAAATAAATATTATAATGGATTTAAACCTTTTGGTAAGAAATTATCTTTGAGATTTAATATATCAGATTCTTCATCAATTATCTCATCAATTTCAACTTTCTCTAATTTATCTATATCTGATTGGTTGAATTTAGTCAATCTTGCAAACTTTAATTTATTTACATCTACATTATTTAAATCAATGTTACTTTATAAATCTTGATCTATGGTACAATCAATGTCTATCTTATAGTTCTGAAATTCACCTTCAGTATTCATAAAATTATAAATTTGTTGATCTTGTGAAAAAATCTGCCAATATTTGAGGTTGTCTGGGATTATTGGTCTGTGTTTTACTTCTGCAGTATACATATGATTAGGTTGAAAAGGTAAATTAAAAGTACTAGCAAATTTTGCTAAAGAATGTGCTTGTAAATTTTTCCTTCTTGGTATTGCAGAGAAATTACATTCCAATAAATCATCGATCAAATCTAGTACCGTCTCTCTATATCGGCCTAATATAGGATTTCAAACAGACTATTCACCTTTAATTTGTTTTACAATCAATTCCGAGTCTCCCATTATTGCTACTCTTTTACCTCCTAAATTTCTGATTATTTGGAGTCCTAAAATGAGGGCTTCATACCTAGCCATATTGTTTTTGCATTTGAAATTCAGTCTAAAAGCATGACCTTCTGCATGATTTTTCTCTACATTGGTTATCCATACTCCTGCTCCTGCTCCTAAATTTTTTACTAAGCCATCAAAATCTAAATGCCATAAAGATTCATGAAATATATTATCATTGTTTTGTGTTTTCTTTTCTTCCCTTAGTTCAGTCTTGATTTCATTATCAGTTTCAACATTACATAGGATGAATGAATCTAGGTCAGTAGGTGTAGCATAAATTGGGTAATTTATTGATCTTGTTGCATTACTTACCATGTATTTCATTAATGTTTCCCTATATAAATTTTTAGGTTGACCAAAAAATGATATAGTAGCATAAGACATGTCCAATTGTAGAGATCGTTGTAACTTTGCTCCCCATGGGTGAGATAATAACATTCCATATATGGGTGGGATATCAAATACTACAATGTCCATAAGTATACTCTTACCAGGATATTGAACTATTGTTACACATAAATCTTTGATTAATCCTAGGCATTTTACTTTGCTTGAGTCAAATGAAAATAAATCCTTGTAAGGCCTTGTAATGTCTAAGTTCAGGGTTTCCATTATAGCTTTGGGCATTAAATTATGTGAAGCCCCATAATCTAACATTTTGTTGTGTAAGATTTTATCATGAATGGTTAAACTGATGTAAAATGGAGGAATTGATCCATCTTGATGCTTTCTATTTACATCTGGGCCAAATATCAACTCTGATTGATCATCATTCAAGTTTATGGAGTTTTCTCTATCATTTATGTTTAATGTTTCAGTGATGGTTTATTTATACAAATCATGTTTTACCAATTTTATCAAAGGAATTGGTATTTTTAACTTTGCAATTTCATTTTGTATGTTGAATGAAGGTTGAGATTTACTTATTTTGAATTAACTCTTCTTTGGTAACTGTAGTTTGTGTTGGTTTATCTTGCTTTTCTACAATTATGTTTTCATTTTCAATTTGAGTTTCTTATGTCTTACTTTTTTTATTTTCTTTTCAGGAATGGTTTGTGAATCAGTAGATGTTTTTTCAGATTTAGAATTGTCAAAAGCTGTTTTTGCAGTGGCAACTTTTGGATCTACTGATTTTGGGTCAGCAGTGGATGTTTTAGGATCTAAGTTTGTTGTTTTAGGATAATCAAATGCTTTTGCAGCAACAGATTTTTGTGAATATTTTGTAGCTTGAGAAACTTCATCTATTATTTCAACAATATTAGGGCTTGATGAAATTTTAGGATCAGAAACTTTTTGGGAAGAACTAGAGTTTTGCCTATTTTCCTTAGAGAGAATTTGCATAATTTTTGTTGTTGGGGCTTCTACTTTTTTCTTATTTTCAATTTGTGTTGTTTTCTTAGTAGAAGGTTCAATATTTTTTTATTCCGGAGGTTATATTTCTTGTGAACTTCATTTATGGAAAAATCATAACCTTGTTTATAATTGAAGGATTCCCCTGAATCTAATTGGAGTTGTTGGAGTTCAAATAACTCTTGATATTCCTGTGTGAGAAAGATAGTGTTATTATCATCTATTCCCATTAAATTTATGGTATCCTTATCCTCAACATTGTTTTGTAAACTCTCGGCATAGTTCTCTTGAAATGGAGATCTTATTGTTTGGTCTAGGACTGATTTTTTTTATTTTCCTGAATTTATGTTTTTCCTAAAATTGGGATTTTTGATTTGCTGTTGATTATTCCATTGAGATCTTCTTTCTATTGGAATCACTATTTTTGTTAGACCAAAACCTATAGGTGTTAGTCTCCGCTACAATCGCCCGAGTTAGGATCCATGAGAGGCAGTTAGACGATGTCATTAAACACACAGGGAACATTGAACCCAATGTCTAACAATCTCCCCCCCAACGTGAGCCGGGTGAGTTTCAAACTCGAGACATGTCACTCTGATACCACATTTTTTAATCACTATTTCCATTAGACCAAAACCCGTAGGCGTTAGTCTCCACTACAATCACCAGAGTTATGATCTAGGAGAGGCGGTTAGACCATGTCGCGAAACACACAGGGAGCGTTGAACCCAATGTCCAACACTTTCTATGTTATCTAATATATCCATCATTCTTTCTAAATTCGTAGGTAAGATATCTATTTTTGTGTCTGAACTAGAGGTTTCTTCTTTCATGGTTACTCTCATTTCATTTCTCAATCTAGCTTTCTTAGCTAGAATGTTTACTGCTACACCTACAACATCTGTTTACATTCTTTCTAATGGTTCTGCATTTATTTCTCTTAACTGATATGCCATGTCAGTTTCAAATCCATCTGGGAATTCGAGTAAGACAGAGTCAGGAGTGGGTTTTAGATTTACAGGAACTGAATTGTAAACACTGTTATACCTAGTGCAGTAGTCTTGTACTTACTCATTTGTAGCTCTCTTCATTGCATCAAATTCAGACAATATTTGTAAGGGGGTTTTCTTCTTTTCCATTTATTTAAAAATAATCTATGGAAAACAGCTAAATCAGATGTACTACATGTAGTAAGAACTTTGAACAATTTTTTAACTTCTCCTGTTAATGTTTGTGCAAACAACCTCATTTATAAATTTGATTCATCTATCTCATGGAGTTCAAAGTAATCTGTCATTTTGTTTATGTGCTTTTGTGCAGTATATTGTGTAGTAGCATCAAAATGTGGTATTTTTCTTTGGTAATATTGCGGCATGTCATGAATTTGTCTTGGAATAACTAGGGGAGCATACCTAGCAGCCATAGCTTGAATTCTAGCTTGGCTACGAGGTAAAGTGGAAGTTATTAGGGCTGAACTGGAGGAAGAAGCCAATGCAACTGGGTCATAGAATGTCTAACTAGAAAAAGTAGTGGAAGAACTGAAATATGAGGTGGAGGTACTAGGAAGTGAAAATGGAAGATATGAGGAACTAGCAGGAAATGAGAATGATGTTTTTGAAAAATCAGAAGGTAAACTAGTGGATGAAATGGATGTAGGGGATGAAGGAAATAATATTCTAGGTTGTAAGATTAATCTAGGACTAAATGGATCTGTAGATTTGATGGTAGTAGAAACTGTAGATGATGTAGTGGTATCTAAATGAGGAATGGAAGGTTTATATGTATATGCTAACAGTTGGGCTAATTCTATGGCTTCATCAATTTCTTTAAGAATAGTGGCATTAATCTCTTCAAGTTTGTCTTGATTTCTGAATTTCTTTAATTCAAATTCTACTATAATATTTTTCTGTATTGATTCCAAAAATGAAATAAAAATAGGATCTAAAATAACAGTGCTTAGAATACTTTCAACTTTGCTTCTGAACAAAGAATTTTTAAATTTCAAATCAAAATCTATATCTTGTAAACTCACTAATTCTCGTGGCAATTAATTGACACTATTTAATGAAATCTTAACATCTAAATATTCTATCTGTTTTTTGTTTTTGCCAATTCTATCTAGGTTGTCCACTATAATAGCAGTTTTAGGATTCAGGTTAGACCTAGTATAATAAAATTTCCTAGAAGCCAGAATTACAAATGTTTTGACAAAATGATACAACTCATAAAATAGTCTTAAAGGTAAAAATATAATGAAAAAGGTTTCTTTAAGACTTATTTTATGACTGAGGATTGGTTAATTCCCCAGTATGGTCGCTGGTATGTTATCACTCTAGTAATTCTAAAGTTTTGAGATTTTAGTTTAAAGTTTAAGAACACTAGAGGTAACCACAGAACAACTTTTAAACTCTAAGATCTAGCCTTCTTAGGGTTCAGAGAGGGTTCTCTCTATAATATTTAACTTTGTTTGTTTGATAAATATTAGGCTAGTTATGATGGTGCAATTTGGTTTTGGTTTGTTTTATTTGGTGGGAAAAATCACCTAATGAGATGGATAGCGGGAAATCTGTTTGTCCATTGGGCTGAGGAGTCAAAAATCAAGTAGATAGAGCTAGGATCAAGGTCAAGAAGTCAAATGTTTTCAGGGCAAGATAGATAACCCATGAATATCGTGGAAGGTTGTTTGGTGAGGTGATATGATCAGGATAAAGAGAAATGAAGGGTTCTTTGATCCAAAAAAGAGAAGTAGTAGGCAAAGGTCAGACGAAAGAGGAAGAAATTAAGGGTTCCCTACTCTGGAAATCAATAGAAAACATAAAAATGATAAATAGTGAAGACAGGGTGCTTTTAACAAATCCTGAAGTAATATTTCTGTTTATCCATTCAAATTTAGAACACATAATGGATGCATGTAACAAAGAAATATAAACAATGACAAGAAGGAAATACTTCACTTCAATATCTCATCACATGAATCCTGAAATATGATGCTACTTGGTCTGATCCAGTCTACTACTCGAGATTTGAAACAGAAAAGCCTTCAAGTCCAATAAAAAATGACTATAGAAATTTTCAGCAATTTATTCCACAATAATACTTCTAAAGATGAAGTATTTATACATAATTGTTGACAGAATATCCTAGAATGCTTCTAGGAATTATCTAAGGAAAATAAAAATATATTTACAATAAAATAGAGACAGCTGCTTAAAAAATCAACAAACTGTCCTATCTATCCAAATAAAATAGAAACTAATTGTGGATGAGGTGCAGCTGGCCACCTTGGTGTCCTTCTTGCTATCTTTAAATATTTCAAGTTGGTTTTGAAATCTGATCTGCTTTATCTTATACTCTTTCATTGATTCTCTTTAATCTTTGATACTCTTTTAAACTTGGATACTCTTTAACCTCTGTAAATATCTTTACTGCTGAATTAAAAATCTGTTTTGACTGCTATTCAGTAAAATGTTTTCTCTTTTATCTTTCATAGTAAATCTGTTAATGACTCCCAATCTTCATCACTTGGAATTTTTATTTTCTTCAGCTTCCTGAAGTTTTCATATGCTTTTGTATACTTGGAAAAAGTTGGTTTAATGAAAAACAAGTGTTTTATCTCATGCTGCAAATAAAATAAGTCCTCAAAACTTCTGACTAAGACTTTTCCTGTTGGAGTACCTTGTCCACCTGACTTTCCAACCTTCTCCTTTGCAAATTCTCTGATCTTTTTATTGTAATCTTCCCGAGGCATTAATTTGTCATTGGTGACCAAAATATTAGGCAAACTTCTTTGCCTCAAATTCTTAAATTTGACCATAAACCTGGTTATGGTGATGTTCATATTCTCACATTTTTCCTCTAGTTGCTTCATCAAGTTCTTTTTGGTGATGACTTTCCTTATCTCAAGGATAGTTTCAGTCCTGTTAGTAATCTCAAGTTCTTCTAGTTCTTGCTTGTTTTTTTTGTTAAGAAACTTGATCAATTCTATTGTTTATTCTGGTTTGTTATCAAGTTCATATTTAGTCTTCTGAATTTCTTCTAACGTTGCTCTGAGTAAATCTTCCTGTTCAAAAATCACTTGAATTGAGGGCTACACATCATTGATGGCTTCAATGATCTTGTTCCATAAATGATTTTTCACATATGAAATTTGTTCCTTTAAAGTTAATTCCTTCTGTAACTTCTTCAATTCTTCATTTAGTCTAATGGAATTTTTCTCATGTGTTTTGGAATTTGTTTGAGCCAACTTGTTTTTATTTTCAAGGTTATCAACCACCTTTTTCAATCTGTTAATTTCACTTGTATGAAGTGAAATTTCTTCCATATCTTTCACTAGATTGCTGGCCTCATCTGTAGGGTGAGCTGCTGTGGTGGATGACTCTGTAGCTAATGTTGTAGATGATGTCACTGGCAGTGAAGTAGCCAGTGGCTCTTTGGGTGCGAACTTTTCTGCTAGAGTTGATGGCACAGCTGTAGTGACCATAGGAATACATGAAGGAATTTATGATGCTTTTGGTGTTTATTTTTCCTGGAAAAGTTTATCCATTTGAATCTCCATTTATTTGATCTGTGTTGTCAACTGAAAAATCAAATTCATCATGTCATCCTTCTCATTCTATCCTTGTATTATTTCCTTGGCTTGAGGATGTTCACTTGATGGTAATTTAAGTTATTTCTTCAATGGTGCAATGTCCTCATTTTTCTTCTTCACGAATTGCTCTGCTGCTTTGACATTTGCGAGGTCATATCGAACCTGCAAGATCAATTCTTCTAAAGATTTAATTCTGAGATCTTTATCATATAAGGATGCTTTGTCTAGTTTCATTTGAACTTTCATGTTTGTGATAGTCTTCTGAAGTTTCTGAACACTCAAATATTTGGTTGTAACAATAGAGTACAGCATCTCTAAACTCTGTCTATGAAATTCTATCTAATCAAGAACATTAATTTTTTATGTTGGACTTCTAAATCAATCTTCTTATAATCTGCCACTGTCTTTGGATTTTTCACTGTAGGCTACAATACTGACATGATTAGCTTTTTGTTTGAATAATCAAAGGCAGACAAAAGTCTATTTTTAACACTTGGTGTTTGTTTGAGATATTGAGAGTAGATATCATTTTTTATCTCTTCATTCTTTAACTTGATCTGTTTGTACTTTTCCTTGATATCCAGATCTTTCTCCTCAGCTGTTTGTGAGGATAAAGCTTCCATGTTCTATTTTTTTTCTATCAACTGTGCATTTCCATTAGCAACATGTTCTTCATTTTTATTCTCTATATCTTTCTCATTTTTTATGACAGCGACAGCATCTGTGTTGGTATCTGGGAGACATGTTTCTTCAACATCAATGATTACCTTCTCTTTACCCACTTGATATGTTTTTTGTGTTTTATTATATCTTATTTGTAACTTATTTTCAGTATTGGTTTCAGCAACGTAAGTTTCTTCTTCTCTGACCCTCTTGGTGGCTTTTTCTCTTTGATCTACAGTTTGTAAATTGTGACTAGTATCACTTTTCTTCACTGCATATACTAAAGTATTTTCTATCCACTCAGTCTGATTGAAATATTTATCTATCTCTAGTTTTGTCTCATGAATGAAGGGTGTTAGTTTACACTTAACCCTCATTTTACTTAGTATCCCCTGTGGGTCATAATTCCAAGGAAAGATCTCTTCAAACCTGTAATCTAATAGTTTCTTAGCTGCTTTTGTCTCTGCATCTTTATGATTGCAAATGAATGGTCCCACTTGATTCTTCAATTTAAACTGTGTTTTCTTCTTTGCTGCTAGGAAATTGATAGAATCATAGTTTAATATTTTCCCGATATACTCTAAGGAAAAAATCCTCATTGATACAAATTTGGGTAGCTTGTAGGGTAACAAATTGGATCCAAACACTCTAATATCAGTGTGTTTTTTATACAAGTACCAATCACCAGTCTTGGTTTTCTCTGAAAACTGTAAAATCTTCTTCATCTCATCATTTATCCTTGGTTGTTCAGTATTTTCTAACATTTTAATCAATGGATGGATAAAGGAATTTGAAAAATATGCATATGTGAACTCTATGGACTCTTTCCTGATCAAAGAGGTCCAAAAAATAACTAAAAGAGGATTCCCTTCTATGTTAAGCTTTTGAAGGGTTAATGGAAAATTATCTATCTGAAAATACAAGAACATGTGGAAGAGGAAAGAGGTGTATCTGAACACTCCTTCAATTGGAAATTTAACCAATTGGCCATGAATATTGTTAGAAATATATCCAGCATAATCATAGATAACAGATGGAGGTTGTCCTGCTGTGAAATTCGATAGAAAACCTAATATGGATTCATCTATATGTTCATCAGTAAATTACCCTAGGATAAAAGATAACATGGAAATTACATGCCTAGAACCCTCTGGAAATTTTGAAGTGGAATATGGAGGATTGATTTGAGTAATTTCTATATGTAAAGGCATGAATATTTGGAAGATTTGGAATATTTTAGGAAATTCAAGGCCAATATATAGCTTGGTAAGTGCTTCAATGGACAGAGGAACTGCTTGAGGATCAGGTTTGAGCTGTAACATTTGATTAATGGATTCAACAGTAATGGTGAAAAGTACTTCTTTATTGGCATTGACTATTGCTCTTTGCTTAGGCATATAATGATGATGGCATAACATAATGATCTCTGGGCATGACTGGGTAACTGGAACCACATATTTGGGCAAGTGTGATTCCCAAATTTGAACTTCTTCAACATTATCTAAAGATTTTTCATAATTCCATTTGTGAAGTTCCAACAAATTGAATTCTACAATAGGGTATGCTATCTTATAATCAACATTTGCTAATGGAATGTGTTCAATATCTACAATAGGGGGTTGTATATGATTTATAACTATGGCAGTATCAGAAGATGTAGCTGGAGTAGATTTAGGCATTTTGAGGCTTTTTAGACTGCCAAACTCTGCTTTTTGGATTTTCCGGCTACTTCTGAAAGATTAAACAGTTTGCAAAAGTATTTTTACTCTGAAAAGGATTTATTTGATAAAAATAGGAAAAATATGGTCTTTATTTTCAATTCTGGACTCTCAAATAATATTTACAGACTTTTACTAGTTTAGAAACAAGAAACAGGGGTTTCTTGGTTTTTTCCAATGAGTAATTTGGGCTAAAAGTCCTTTAAGGTCAAGCAAAAAAAATTAGGTTACCTTCAGAGGGTTTTTGGGCTCAATTTTTTGTTTAAAACAATGTGCAGCATAAACAGGGTTTTTTCAGAAATTTTGACAGGGTTTGGCCCATTTTTTGAATATTTTAATAGGTTTGTTTGGAAGGATTCGAACTCTGAATGTAATTATTTTCTTTTTTAAAGTCCTTTCAGATCAAAACAGGCTTAATTACTGGAGGAATACCTATTATACGCAGGTACTAGGTTCTTGAAGAAGTCTCTGAAGGTTTTTGAACAGGTTCTGTGCTCTGTTTCTGGTCTTCGGAAGCTATATGGAGCTTCTTAGAAATTTGCAATGGGTACAGGATGAAATTTGCAGGCTTTTGGCATGAAAATGGTGGAAAATTCTTGTTTCAAAGTCGGAATAGCTTATTCAGTGGTTACGCACAGAAAAGATAGAGAATAAGTGCATTTCCAATGTTTTTAAGGCAAATTAGGGCTAATTATCACCTACAATAAATGGCGGTCAAGTTAACAATGGAAATTTTTTGGGCTCAAAGGGTAAAAAACCACGAGTAGTTATCGTGTTCACTTTAGGTGGTAAGCTGTTTTGGATGAAACAAACATGATCCAGTAAGAAGGAACCACGTGGAGGAGGGAGAAAGTCAAAATACCACCCATTTCGTGTAGAAATGAGATGGTGGATGTCGCACAAGTTTATTTGCGATATGGATTTTCCGTCGTTGGATCGTGAAGAACTCCTATGAACAGTCAGGATCTGATCTAGAAGCTACATCGGGATTTGGGAGTGGGGCCAGGGTGATCAATGTGGCAAGATGGCTTAATAATCTTTATAAACATATATTTATAAAGTTTAAGCCTTGTATTATTTGGTTGAGCAGAGGGATAAGGTTTATATATGTTTTATTAAAACATTTAAGAAATGTTTCATCAATATGCGGGCACAAGTTTATTATTATATGGTATATAAACTTTTTTGATAAATGTTTAAAACCATAGGGGGTGGGGTATTTAGTTTTATTTGATAAGTTTAAACCAATGGGATAAGGGCAGGTTTTAATTCATCACATGCTTTTTTTAAAACATTGGCTTAAACATTAAGTAGAGGGTTTTGTGGGTGATTAAAAATAAAAAGGATTTAATACTATACTGGAGGGTGTAGTTTTAGGGAGTTAATAAATAAGTTAGAAGTTTAATATGAAAATAAAAGGATAATATAATGAATAAAAAATACATGTTTTAACTCCAAGTAAAGTGTAAATAAAGCATAGCTTGTCTTTGTTGTATTTTTTCATACTTTAACTTAGGATAAATGTTTTTTATGGGTTTTTGAATGTTTTATGAAAGGAAATGAAATTAGTTATTTAGGGTTTCACCTTTACTAAGTAAAAAATGGGTTTTTACTTAGGAAAAAGGGATTGTGATTATGCATGAAGGGTAAATTTTGATGAAATGGGTTTTATGTAGGGAATCTAGTATTTTTAACCAATCAGTTATTGAACCTTGGGTCCAGTCCCACCAGAATCAGAGAAATTCTCTAAGCCTTTTTAATTGAAGGTTTAGAATACTGAATCATTGTGAGGGAGGGAAAATTAGTATTTTTTGTCCAATGATGCTTTATTACATGCTTTGCACAACTGATTTCTAACTACCCATAATTATTTCTACCATTTTTTTACTTCATTTTCATGGGTGAATTTAAGCTTGCAACCCTAAATCATCTTTATTTCAAAACATAAAACTATCTAAGTCTAACCTTATTTCATCCGAGGGCTTAGATTAAATTTTTGAGCTCCTCATTTATTCTCTAACTATCTTTTGATATGTCAAGTTTAAATTGTTTGACATATTTTTATTATCTATCTAAAACATGAAATTTAAAGCATGAAAAGTTAATATTAAACTGTTTAACTGATCATGGATTATGGTATTTATTGAAAATCTCCACATAACCATTATTCTTGCATTACAAGTAAATACTAGTGGCATTTTGACTTTCTCACTTTCAGGTCTTAGTTTTATCTCTTTTTTTTGGGGTGGGTCTATTCTTTTTCTAAGTCCTTTGATATTTCTTTTAGGAATTTTACCCTCTTTTTATTTTTTATTATTTTTCATTTTTTAAATATGGGAAAAAAACTTGCAGAAAGCAAGGTATGTACATATTTACAAGACTATCAAAGTCAATTAAAAAATTATGAATCCTATTGTTATAGGACCCTAACACCTTCCACCCTCTCATTTCCTTGCTCAACATATTCTTGATGTTACAATACCATATACTCATTTCAGTATTAAATTGGAGTTTTTCTTTGCCTACGGAGACTTGCCTTTGCATCACAAACAATATAAGATAAATAATAAATTTATAGTTACAATCAATTTATTTTACTCAGCCCTTTCAGTTTCTTAGATTTGTTGTTCAATTGTCCTCTTCTGCTTGCTGTCCTTTTGTCTTTTCTATTTCTGCAATTATATTTCAAATATGTTGCATAACTACCATTTTTTCCTGACTCGACCCATGCTGTTGCATTGTTCTACACGAGCTTCGACTCATTTTTCCTATCTGAGATTTTATTTGTTGTGTTCACCCTTTTATTTTGTTACCTGAGTGTTTTCTTCCGCATTCAGCCTCTTCACTCAACCCACATAGACTCCCTTTTAACACAGGAGTTTTTCCACATACATACGTTAGCAATCAAACAACGCATATATTTTAAACCAAACTGCACATAAACCATAACCATGTGCAGACATGTGAAACTTCCCACTGGAGGGTCCCACTATACTTTGAAATAATCACATCTCATCACAAATACTTTCCCACAAGTTTCCCACTCTACTGATAATGATAAACCATAAATCATGCATAGTGCGATGTTGCGCAATGCTGACACGTGGACTCCCTTCATCCCAAATACTTTCCCAGAATTTTAACTCTTATTGATATCACTAACCCATATAATCTAAAATGTACGCTATTGCACAGAGCTGACACGTGGCTCTTCCCTCATCGCATCACAACTTTCTAAACTTACCTCATTGCAAATAAGTTACCATACCTTAGCGCTATCTATCAATATATGCGATGATCGAACTCGCGATCCATCGTCTGCCATTGATCTACGCCTAGATCTAACGGTCCTCACATGATCGCACTTTGTACTTTATAGGATTTAATTTGTCGTCACACTCTTTTTCTTGCGATTTGCGATATTGCATTGTGCTGACACGTGTCTTATCCACTTGGCATCGCAAATACTTTAACTTACCATGAGATGCCTTAATGCTAAACTCTAAGAGTTGTGATTTGTGAAATCTCTCCCGGTGCGATTCGATTCCTGTTGTTGGTCTTTGAGGGATCAGACGGTCCACACTTGTTTTGCTGATCAACTTCGCATCGCTAGTTAAATAACTTATTGTGCGAAATCTTAACGTTTTCCGCTAAATCCTGCGATGTGTGATGTCTTCACGGATTTGCGAGATGATCCCCACCATTGATATGTGCCTGATCTAACGAACCTTGATGCCACTTGCAAATCCAACTGGTCTTCGATTCTTCTAAGTCTTTTCTACCTTAGTCGATTTTTTTGCTTTCAATGACCATCGCTACTCTGCATCTCCGCTATCCTTCCCTAGCTTTATTCAGTTTTTAAATGCGTTGATCTCTTTATTTAGTTTCTAAATGCATTGATCTCTCCTGATCTTATTCTCTATTTGTTATTAATTCCGACTTGGGATTATTACTCTTATTGCACGCCATTGATGCTTCTCTGCTGCCTTTGCTGCCTTTGCTACTTTTTCTGCCTTAACTGACCTAACACGTTCACGAATCTATTCCTTTTCTTTGCTGCCTTTGCCACCTTTGCTACTTTTTCTGCCTTAACTGACCTAACACATTCATGACTCTATTCCTTTGCTGAGTTGTTGCCTTTTCTCCTTTTCTGCCTTAACTTCTTAGCTGTCTTTGCTGCCTCTGCTTCTTTTGCTGCTTCTTTTCCATCAATGACAATATTTTCAACAGTCTCCCCCTTTGGCATTGATGGAAACACATCCACCAATACTCCAATACCTCCTCTAGGAATTCCTTCCCCTTTCATTCTGAGAGGTGTCATTCTTCCTCTGCTTGATTTTCAGAAGAGCCTTTCTTCTTCTGCTTGCCTTTCCTCCCTCTTTGACATCAATGGAAAAGGGTTTCACATTTCCTAGTGTAGTTTCTATCCTTGCATTACTTCTCTCTAAGTTATGTATAGGCCTTCTTCTTCTGACTTTATACCTTGCTACTCCAGAATGGTGTACAAGAGTTGTTGGGAGAACACTTTGAGAATCATTTAACTTGTATGTATATACACAGTAAGCTGATACCATCCCAAAGCATAGACTCCTTGCACACGAATAAAGATGAAGGTGATGATAAGGAAACTTCATAGAACAAACTATACCGAACTTATATAATCAGAGATGCATTATTGGAATAATACTAAAATACTGAGAATGCTCCATACGACATATAAAGTCTGCTCCAAATATACTTCAGTCTATATTATGATCTTCATCTGAGATACATATATTTTGAGGAAGATTGTAGATGGAATATGTCTTCTTCTACAATACACATCTTCAATACACATTTGTTCAAATATGATGATGCCAATATATATTTTGTAGTTGTGGTTCACCTTTACTGCCAGTTGTTGGTGATATGTGCTAGACTACTGACAGGGATATTACACTAACAGCCAAAAGGCCCTTGATACTGATGTGAACAATGAATCTCAAGAATCCTTACAACTTGTTGTAAAACTAGCTTGTCTTTCAATCCAAAATACCCAATAACTTTAATATTGCACAGAGTATTTTCAAAACAAACCCTTGAGGCTAGATACATTCAATTCATTGGTCAGTCTCATTTATCAACTACACAATTTTATTTATGACATGAGGGGGGGTATGTATGTCAATTATCAACCTCTTTGCAATGGTGAAATACTATCAATTCCTTTCTGCTGAAGTAGTAGGCTTTAGATGAATCAATAAAAGACTCTTGAGCTTCAAATAGTAAGATTAACACAACTAGTCCTTCATACTTCAGATACTTTAACTGTTATATCATAATGATCTTCAACAAAACATCTTCAATTTGTTTAATTTAAATCTCAGCAAACATACTTCACACAATTTTATGAATGATCTTAAGAAATAGGCCTTAAAGATATATCTATACTGACTAGAGGAAGGCATGCAGTTATATCTATAAATAGATATTGCTTCAATGCTCAATATAATACTTCAAATGTAAATGAGATAATGATCCTTTGGCACTTTTATTGACCTTTTCATGCTTTAATAATGCAGCTCGACATTCTCTAGTATTTCCAATCAGAAAATACTTTGCAATAATCAAAGCAACCAAAGCTTAATCCACATATACTATAATGTTGATAACGCTGGGAATACTACCTTAATGTAATTTTGCCATAAACTTTGATCCTGAGGACCTTTACCATACCATTTCTCCACTGATAACACTTGGTATTCATCTGATAGGAAGGTTTCTTGTTACAAATACCAATTGATACTAATTTGATAATCCATGCAGTAGTTTCACTTTACCTTGCACATATACCCATAGTTAATACAACCTTCAAAGTTTCTACTATTGAGCTCTCCATTGTTCTCAACAAAAATAATCAATATACAAAATATGATTCTGGCATCATTAACCTTTTTCTTATTCTGTCATTCTATTTTAAAAGAATGCCACTGCATATTCCTTTCTAGGACTACTCCATAATCATTGATTCTCTATATACAATTCAACTATTCTAACATAATGATCTTCAGGATGACATATTTAATTTCTTTACTTGGAATCTAAAATGGCAGAAAACTCATATTTTTATCACTCATTTAATTAATTTCCTCCAAGGGGACCTTCTATTGATGAATGATGTAATGATATAATGATGATAAACATTTCTCTTACTCATCCTTCTTAATTTTTTTTCATTGTTAACACTTGCAGTGTGATGCATAGTGTGATCATCCTCTATGGATATTTCCATTTCTATAGCTCAAAACATAATTTTTTGTGATTTTAACCATTCATCACTTAGTGTGTTGTTGTCTTCTTAGCTTGCATGTTCATGGCTGATGTTCCCTCTACCACTATGGTTGATTGCGGCCTTTTCTCCTTCCATCAACCTGTTGGCTATTGAATGATTCAGGTATCCTTCTTCCTCTATTGTTCTCTGTCAGAGGAATTTTCCTTTCCCTTCCCAAACTTTTAGCTATTATTATTCCAAGGAGCTCTTATTAGACTACTTTTATGGGGACTTTTTATGAACTGCTCTCCACTTGGGATGTTGCTTCTTATCCATTACTGGCTGTATTTTTGCGTTGCTTCCTATAGCAGCTCCCCCTGAGACTATGATGGATTCATTATGTTATTGAAGTAACAGGCTCCCCCTTTTTCTTTTCTTTCCATACTTTATTGGCGTTCTTCATAATGTTTGCACTTCATTTTGATCCACAGTTGTGTTTGTTTTGATTGGATTCCATCATCTGTCTGGAGTTCTTTAATTTATATGGAAGATTTTAGGTTTTTTCTTTGTGACCAATCTTGTGGCATAAATAACATCTTATTTTACCTAGGTAAGGTTGAGTTGATGGATGGAATTTTTTTCCCGCTTTAGAACATAACTTACATTCAACATATTTATGTCCAAATTCATTGCATGTAAAAAAGTAGCCATGGAAACAATTAGTGTACCTGGTGAAAGGTTTTCCTCTCCATTTGTTTGCTTGAGGTAGTCTTTTCATTTTCTGCATCTTTTTCTAATTGGACTGGATTTGGTTTGTCTTACAGTATGTCACAATATGTCCAGGATTGTGGCAGGAAAAATAAGTGATACTTCTCATTGGACAAAAGAACCTCCTTTGACAATTTTTGAATTTATTTAATTCATATTTAGCAGTGTATGAGCCTTTTGCAGCTAAATTTTTCTTCATTTCTTTCTTTTTCATTTGAGGTTGCTACTTGTTTCTATTTACTTCATTACCCATCAAGGTGTTGCTGGGTTCTAATTCTTCAGATCTGTTTTGGGTTGCTTCATCATCTTTCTCAATGTCTACCTTCTCTGATTTTTCCTTAGAGGTAATCTCATCCCTGAACCGCTTACACAACCTTCTCCTTTCTTCTATCATTCTTCTAGCTGCAATAATCTCAAATTGCCGAAAGTTATCATTTTATTTTATTACAGCTTTCACAAAAGTGATATTCTTGTTATCTTCAACCTTGGGCTTACTTTTTACTCCATCATAGCCTATCTCAGCCTTTATAAGAGGAGATATTTGAGCATTTATTATTTTGTCCAACTGTTCAGAGCTTTTCATCCGTGGGGTATTCATAGAATTCCCTTTGGGCCTTTTCTAATTTCTTTCTCAGGCATACTACTTCTTCTTTCAATTTCACTTGCTCCTAATTTTTATATTTTATTTTCTTTATCAAAATATCTTCCACCTTCTTAGCTTCTTCAAGTTCTATTTTCAACTAAATGAGATTTTCTAAACTTGGCTCTTTCTTTACATATTTCAGGAGAATGTATTTACATTTTCTGCGCTTGATTTTAAGTCTTTCTGTTTCCTCCAGGGCACTCATTAGCTCCCCCTCAAGATCTACCTCACTTTCTTCCTCATCTTCCAGAAGGAATCCTCCAGTATCTTCCTTGGAAATCAACACAAATTCATAGGTTCCTTCTTCAATTAAGGATTCATTTGAGCTTTCAGATGCATTGTTATCTTGCTGAGCATAAAATGATTTTATATTGAATCTCTTCCCTTTTTGCCAATTATTTATTTTGTTTTTCTCTATCTCTTGTGGTTGTTTATCTAGTATCTTATGGGGACATTTTGAAGCATAGTGCCCCACTCTTCCAGAATTAAAGCACTTAAATGGAAGTTTACCTTTGTACTTACTCATACCTCTATCCAATCTTCAGACAAATTTGGTATCTTCTTCATCTGAGCATGAGCATGTATCTTCCTTCTCTTTTATGAACTTTTCGGCCTTAAAGGTTGCCTCCCTCATATTTGAATTTCCCTTTGGAATTATCATCTCATAAGCTATCAAGGAATTGGTTCATGGTCAAGTTTTCCCAGTTTGTTGTTTCTTCTATGACAAAAACCTTGGGGTTAAATCTGGACGGTAAAGATCTCAATATATTTTTCACTATCGCACATTCCTTAATGGTTTCTCCTAGAGCTATCATGTTATTCACAACTTCTGCAACCTTTAAGAAGAAACTGGCTACATCTTCATCTTCATTCATTTTTAAATTTTCAAACTGAGTTTTATAGGCTTGTGTTTTGTCCATCTTCACCTTTTTATCTCCCTCATGGATATCTTCTAAGGTATCCCATATATCTTTTGCAGTCTTACTGTGCATTACTTTGATAAATTATGACTCACGTAGACCACTCAAGAGTGCATTCATTGCTTTTGCATTAGCGATGAAATCCTATTTGGATTCTTTCTCTATGTCAGTATCCTTTGGTGCATATTTTACTTCTACTGCAATCCAGACATATAATCCAAGATACGCCAAATAGGCATTCATTCTTATTTTCCATAAGGTATAGCTTGTGCCAGTAAAAAATGGGGCTTTATTTGTTAAGAATCCTTCTAGGCTAGCCATTTTGGGGACCTAGGATCTCCTTCCAGTTGTTAAACTGATACAGAACGAACTGGCTCTGATACCAATAGATGAAATCTTAGCTAAATTGAGAGGGGGGGTGAATCAGTTTAGTACATTGATGGAAATTTAAAATTATTTTCATTCAACTTAGTTACACCTTCAGTTCATAAGCAACTTAAAACATAATGAATCAACAAACTTAATCTGTGTAGAGAAAGTAATTAAACAGATTAAAACATCACATCAAGACACAATCATCAAGCACATAGACAAAAGATATAAGTGGAAACCCATAAGGGATAAAACCACATATTATGATTGTTGCGATGCAAAGGCAAGCTCCAACTCCCTCTCATCACTAATTTTCTGTAGGCTCCAACCTACAGGAGGTTGCTATCTCAAATTATTCAAGCTACAACTTGCAAGGAAGCTCCAACTCCCATCTATTTTCTACAAGCTACAACCCACAGGAGGCTCCTACCTCACCCAGCTCCAACTAGAAATCTATCAAGCTACAACTTGAAATGGAGACACCAACTCCCATGTATTTTTCTGCAGGCTACAACCCACAGGAGGCTCATACCTTAACTAGCTGCAACTGGACATATATCAAGCTAAAAATTGATATGGAAGCACCATCTTCCTCACACTATTATAAAATCATATGTTGATTTACCTGGATATCAGCTTTGTTTTACTCCTTCTTTGATGTTGCCCTTCCAGCCTTCAAATCGGCTTCATATCAGCTCTGGATCTGCACAGCATCTCTATCTGTTCTTTCTCATTCCTCCTCTCTCTAACCTCTTTATGCACATTACAATAACATCATTTATAGAGATTACTTCATGGATGTTTGCATTACAGATGGGAATATGAAATGAACAGGTATGACTCTTTTCCTTCCACCCTCTCATTTCCACGCTCAACATATTCAAGATTTTACAACACTATATACTCATTTCAATATTAAATTGGAGTTTTTCTTTGCCTACAGAGACTTTCCTTTGCATCACAAACAATATAAAATAAATAATGCATTTACAGTTACAATCAATTTATTTTTCTTAGCCCTTTTAGTTACTTAGCTTTGTTGTGATATTATCCTCTTCTGCTTGATGTCCTTTTGTCTTTTATGTTTCTGCAGTTATATTTCAACTGTGCTGCATAACTACCCTTTTTTCCCGACTCGACCCATGTTGTTGCACTATTCTGCATGGCTCCAGGTCCTTTTTCTTATCCAATCCTTTCTTTTTTGTGTTCACCCTTTTATTTTGTTACCTGACTGATTTCTTCCGCGTTCAGCCTCTTCTCTCAACCTACATAGACTCCCTTTTAACGCAGGAGTTTTTCCACATACATAGGTTAGAAATCAAACAATGCATATACTTTAAACCAGATTGCACATAAACCCAAATCATGTGCAGACATGCGGAACTTCCCACTGGAGGATCCCACTATTATTTGAACCAACCACATCTCATATAAAATACTTTCCCGCAAGTTTCCCACTCTACCGATAACGATAAACCATAAAACATGTGAAGTGTGTTGTTTCACAGTAGTGACACGTGGACTCCCTTCATCGCAAATACTCGCATGCAAGTTTAACTCTTATTAATATTGCTAACCCATATAATCTGCGATGTGCACTATTATGCAGAGATGACATGTGGCTCTTCCCTCATCGCATCACAACTTTCTAAAGCTACCACATCACAAACAAATTACCATACCTTAGTGCTATCTGTCAATATATGTGATGAGAAAACTCATGATCCATCGTCTGCCATTGATCTATGCCCAGATTTAATGGTCCTCACCTAATAGCACTTTGTTCTTTATAGGATTTACTTTGTGGTCATACTCTTTTTCTTGCAATTTGTGATATTGCGCCCTGCCGACATGTGTCTTCTCCACTTCACATCGCAAATACTTTAACTTAACATGTGACGCCTTAACGCTAAACACTAAGAGTTGCAATTTTCAAAATCGCTCCTGGTGTGATTCGATCTCTGTCGCTGGTCTTTGAGGGAACAGACAGTCCACTCTTATTTTGCTGATCGACTTCGCATCGCCGGTTAAATAACTTACTATGTGAAATCTTAACGTTTTCCCCTAAATCCTGCGCTGTGTGATGTCTTCATGGGTTTGGGAGATGATCCCCATCGTTGATCTGTGTCTGATCTAACAAACCACGTTGCTGCTTGAAAATCTGATTGGTCTTCGATTCTTCTAAGTCTTTCCTTCCTTAGTCGATTTTTCTACTTTCAACGACCACCGCTACTCTGCATCTTCGCTATCCTTCCTGATCTTTATTCAATTTTTAAACATGTTGATCTCTTTATTTAGTTTCTAAACCCATTGATCTCTCATAATCTTGTTCTTCTATTCGTTATTCATTCTGGATTGGGATTATTACTCTTGTTGCATTCCATTGTTGCTTCTCTTCTACCTTTTCCACCTTTCTTGTTTTTTCTGCCTTAACTGACCTAACACATTCACGACTCTATTCCTTTTCTCTGCTGTCTTTGTCACTTTTTGTGCCTTAACTGGCCTAACATTTTCGCCACTTTGTTCCTTTGTTGAGTTGCCACCTTTTCTCCTTTTATAACTTAACTTCTTAGCTGCCTTTGCTGCCTTCGTTGCCTCTGCTTCTTTTCCATCAATGAAAATATTTTCAACAATGAGAATTTTTTTATGTTGTTTAATGAGGGAATTGTTTTAGATCAACACATTCCAGGTGATGGGATCAAGGTGAATGTATCTAAAGTAGATGTAATTTCTAAAATTTTAGTTCCTACTTATCAAAGAGATGTCAGAAGTTTTCTTAGTTTCACAGGATATTATAAAATATTCATAGAAACTTCACAAAATAGCTTCTCCACTCTTGAAACTTCTCACAAAATATCAATGTGACTTTTTTTGGAATTATGACTTCCAGAAAGAATTTGAATCATTAAAGCAGAAAATTACTGAAGCATTAATATTAAGAGGACATAATTAGTATCTTCCTTTCCACATTTCAACTAATTCTTCAAATACAACTTTAGGATATATTTTGGGACAAAAGTATCTAACTCCTTATGTTATCTATTACACAAGTAAAATTTTGCTCCCGCAAAATTAAATTATACAGTAAGAGAAAATGATTTTTTAGTAGTTGTTAATTCCATCAATAAATTTCAACATTATATTATTGATTATGAAACTTCCATTCATACAAATAATTCTTCTATTAGATATTTAATGAATGAACAAATTATTGAAGAAATATTTGGATTTTCCACAACGTTATAAAACAATTGTCGGTGTTTCGAATCCCAACGGGGATCCATATTCAAGATGAGAGTTGAATTGAAGAATGAAAGAAGGTCGAAAGGACAAGGTTTATATATAGTGAAAAAAGTGAGGAAAAAACTAACAAGAACTTGATTAATTAATTCTATTAAATTATTCAATTTATTTAATAAATTCTATTATTTTGAATTCTATTTTAATAAATACATTTTTTAAAATTTTAATAAATTTATTTTATTAATTATAATAAATTAATTAATAATAAATATAATAAATTAATTTATTATATTTATATTTATAATAAATTTATTTATAAAAATTTTAAAGTTATAAAAATAACCTCTATTTATTAGTTTAATAATAATAATAATTTAATTAATTAATTAATTAATGTTAATAAAAGTTAATACAATTAGATAGTTTTTTATATGAAAACTCATACTGACAGTTACCTTCATTCTGAGTCTTACCATCATCCTACTCAGAAATTTGGGGTCCTTAATACTCTTGCTGTAAGAGGCCTGAGGATATCCGATGAGGAGCATTTGAAAGAGGAAATCACTCACCTAACATCTGTCTTTAAGGGTTTGGGATATAAAGAGAGAGAGATTAGGAAAGCCATAAAAGGAGCTGAAGGTTTGGTCATATCCAATAAGTGCCAAGGACCTCAAGAAAGTTGTGGTAGGGTCTTCTACCATACATTAAAGGTGTGAGAGATAAGATAGCCAAGTTTTTAGGAAGAAATGACATTTTTGCGCAATTTCTAGCAGCAGGAACCATAAGACAAAAAATGAGGTCTGTTAATGATAGTATTAGTCATGAGCAACTTAAAGGTGTTTACTAGATTGACTGTTCATGTGAGAAGAGTTATATTGGTGAAACTGGGCACTCTCTTCAAAAGCATCTTAAGGAGCATGGTGTCGATATTAAACATGAACGATCTCGCACCTCGGCCCTTGCTGATCATTCCTCAAAAACTAAACATCACTTATGGCTTGAAGATGCTAAGATCATTTCCATGGAAGAACACTATCGAAGAAGAAAAATTAGAGAAGCGCTCGAGATTATGAAGCACCCGCATAACATTAACAGGGATGGAGGATTCGAGGTCAGTGACAGTTAGCGGCCTCTAATTCGATAAATGTGCCCCTAGAGTTCGTCTTCTACCCAGGTATAGCATCACAGGTTTGCTTCTCTTCCGAAAAAAATTTAGGGTTTAGTAGCTGCAACAACTAATTAAGTTATTTACTTTTAATAATATATTTATTAATTAATTTTTATTTTTAAAATAAGAATTAATTAATTAATAATTATGATTAGTATCTAAAGTTGTTATTAAAATGAAATGAAAATAAAATAAAAAATTATAATAATAGTTAGTTAAATAAATATTGATTATTAAAATTAATATATAATAATTATAAATAATAAGTGATTTTCATTAACATTTATTGATTAAATAAATAAATGTTAATATTAATTAAATTATTTCTTTCTATTTTATTAATTATTAATTTTATGAATTAATATTTATTAATTTTTTTAATGATTCTATATTTTAAATAATAAAATTTTTTAGTAATTCACTTAAAAATAATTCACTAAAAATAAGCTCCTGAAAATTTTGTTAAAAAAAAAAAAATCATATAAAAAACTATCTATTGTTTTTAACTTTTATTAACATTAATTAATTAATTAATTAAATTATTATTATTATTAAACTAATAAATAAAGGTTATTTTTATAACCTTAAAATTTTTATAAATAAATTTATTATAAATATAAATATAATAAATTAATTTATTATACTTTTTATTAATTAATTTATTAAAATTAATAAAATAAATTTATTAAAAATTATAAAAATGTATTTATTAAAACGGAATTCAAAATAACAAAATTTATTAAATAAATTGAATAATTTAATAGAATTAATCAATCAAGTTCTTGTCGTCCCTTTTCCTCACTTTTTCACTATATATAAACTCAGTCCTTTTGGCCTTCTTTCATTCTTCAATTCAACTCTCGTCGTGAAGACGGATCCCCATTGGGATTCGAAACGTCAACAACTGTTTTATAACACTGTGGAAAATCAGAAGATTTCTTCAATAAGCGATAACCACAGAAGCTTGAAAACCATTAGAATAAACAAATTATTAATGGAAGAATTACTATAATGTTCTTGTTATTATAGGAATTCAATATTACCATTCTAGATTGACCTTGGAAGGAAAATACAATGGTTGGTTTCCTTTGAAGAATGCAGAATGCTAATATAGAAACCCCTGTAAAGGAAAATTTTCCTGATGAGTATATTTTTGCAGTATCTACTAAATCTTCCTGGTTTGCAGATATTGATAACTATTTAGCCATAAAAATGTTTCCCCCACATTTGTCAGTCAAAGAAAGGAAAAAATTTACCAATACCAATGAACCTTATTCATGAATAAAGGGAGAATTGGATCGAACTAGACCTAATCTAATTATCCAAAGATGTGTTCGAGAGGTTGAAGTACCAAAGATATTGAAAGCTTTTCATGATGAACCATGTGGAGGAAAATTTTCTCGTAACATAACTACATATCAAGTCCTTATTTTGGGGTATTATTGGCCTTATCATTTTAAATATGCTAAGGAATATGTCAAAATATGCTACATTTGTCAAAGAATGGGAAGACCTATACAACTAGATGAAATGCCTCTCCAACCTCAGGTACTTGCAAAGCCCTTTGAAAAAATGGCTCTAGATTTTGTTGGTCTATTCAACCCTTCATCTAAACAGAAAATGTGCATTCTTGTTTTCACAGTTAATGTTACAAAATGGGCATAATCTAAGCCACTTCGTTTTTCTACTGAAAATTTTGTAGTTACATTTGTTTTTGAGGATATTTTCACTCGTTTTGGTGTAATAAGGTAGATTTTAACATATCAAGGTGCTTAATTCACATCAAATTTGAGGTCAAAAATCAAGGAAAAATACAAAATTGAGCACATAAAGTCTATTCGATACCATACATAAGCCAATGGGAAAGTGAAATCCTCCAATAAGGTACTTGAAACAATCCTAACCAGGACTGTACAGTTTCATAGAACTGATTGGGAATAAAAACTACTGAAGGCACTTTGGGCATATGATACCACATGGAGGAACATTATTGGACATACTCCTTATGAGCTTGTATATGGGAATCAATTCTTACTTTTGTTAGCCTCCACAATGTCCCAAGGCTGAGAAAGGAAATTGATGGAGGTAACCTCAAACCAAGCTTTTAGTTTGGTAGCTAGCCCTACCAAACCAAAGAGGGCTCTCTCTATGAAATCATAGCCAAAAGGTTTGGTTGGATGAAGAGTGGATTTTAGACTAGCTAGGTGAGCTCTAGGGTTTTGAAAGTTTGATGGTTTTTCTGCTCGATCAGGGATGAAAACCAAGTATCTAGGTCAAATTATCAAAGGGTTACAGTTGTAAATATATGGAGGAGCAAGATAGCAATGCTTTTGTGACGGGATTAGGGTTTTGTCAGTGTAGTCTAGGGTTTGAAAATGAAAAAGGTTTTTAATGAGCATGCGTCATGAGTTCATTAAAACAAAAGGAATATTACATAAAATGACATTCCCAAACAAAACAGAGCTTTCATGAAAGAATTCTTCTTATTAAGATTTTAGGAAGATCACTTAACAAAGCAACGTATGGAAAGGAAACATGTATATCATTTATGTAAGACTATAACAGAGAAAATACAACATCAAAAATTCACTACACATGAATTCCTAGATAATAGCTACAATTGGTCCTTTGATTTCCTGAAAAAAGAGATGAATTACAGGCTACAATAGTCTCACCTTCTGATTTCCAACCAACAAAATGACTAAGAAATACATACATATAGATAAGTAACCATTTCCCCTCTCTCAGGGGTTGAATCCTAGAGTGGAGGAATAGTTCACATGATTGCTCACCTAAAACACAAATATTTGGGAGGTTAACAAAACACTCCTCAAGATAGATAAAATGATATATTTGAACATGAAATATATTTACAAGTATGTATCCACCTATTTTTCACTCTAACCAGCCTATTTACCACTCAATGAATCATTACAACATCATAAATGAAAAATTACATCAGTAGAATTTGAGCTGAATTGAGTCATCCAAGAAAAGTATATTCTAGGCAAAAAAGTAGCGATATATCAACAAAAGGCAATGTACCCGGAGAAAACACAACGAATTTGGTGCAAGAGCCTTTTGGAGGCTTTCCATGTCTGCTACCTGATATAACCCTCAAGCATTGAAAAATACTGCTACTAGCCATCCAAAAATCAATTGTCCCATAAGTACTCCAAAAACTCAGCGAGCTTCTGAAAAACAGGGCAGAAAGGTGTTTTTTAGGTGGTTTTTTGACATTTTTAACCACTAGAAAGTGTTGACATGGTTGTCCCAGGGGCTAACGTTGATGTAAAGGTCACTAGAAACCCAAATATGTAAAAATTTTGGCATTTGGAGGCACCCCAACAAAAACAAAGCGTGAGGCACATTGCATATTTGGACCAAGGACTTTGAAAAAATTGCCAAAAAGTCCAAAAAAATGAAAAAAATTTGGCAAACATAGGGCTCAAAGGTAGGTCCATATATCTCTAACCATAACTCTTTTTGAAAAACTAAGAGAGGTTTGTGTTCTTTAGCAGATTATGAATAAAATATTCCCCCGGTTTTTAAAAATACTTTCCCATTTGGCAATAATCAAAGTTTAAAGTTGATCATTCAAAAAATGGAAAAATGCAGCATCACTAGGGAAAAGTGTAGCATGATCTTGCAGGGTACTTGTGACTACCTTCCTGAGATTCCAATCAATATGTTAAGGTATCGTTGGAAATAATATGATTTTTTCTATAGAGTATAGTCATCGGGCACTGCAAAGACCTTCTCCCAACCCGTGAAAAACTATCTTGAAGTCAAGCTGTGTAGAAGTGCAGAAAACCTCTTGTAGCAATTGTAGTTTTGGAATTTATACCAAATAATAATACTTGGTATAAACTGAAGGATTTTTTTCTTTCTTGCTCTATTATGGACAAAAACCTCTTTCACTTTTGTAAAATTCATCTCTATTTGGTCATAAACATATCTTGAAGAAAAATTATCCATGTGTGAATGTAAACCCTAGGTAGCCCATATCTTGGAAAGGTTAAGCTATGATTTATTTAAATTTGGTGGGCTTATACCTACTGATATGACTCCTTTGTTGTATGGCTTGTTTTCTCCCTCCATGTTTGATATTGTGCAACAAACCCTAGTGGTATGAAAGGGAAAAACAAGGGTTTACTTGGAAAACAAGGAATTAGGGTTACTTGCTTTAGGTGATGGAATCTAGGGGTTAGGGAGGAGACGTGTAGGTAGGTAAAATTTTTGGAGGTAGATAGGGGTATTAGGAAACATAGGAAAGTGAAGGATGACAAAACGAGTGTAGTGATAGGTTGTAGGAATTAAAACACAGTCCTAACCCTAAAACTACCAAAAAAACAATGTAGGAGCTAGGGTTAGGTATATGGATTAGGGAAATGAAGGATCAAGGATAGGGAAAGACTTTGGGAGGTTTTTAGGGTTTAGGGAAGGGTATGAGTAGGGAAAGTAATTTTTTCTGCTGGAGGTCAACCAAAAGTGCCAAATCATGAAAACGCAGTGTGCTCCTTGTTAGACTCCTATACCAATAGGTATCATTTTTCATGATTGTCTTGATTGAACTATGGAATATGTTCAAACCTTTCTCTTGTGCAAAGGTGTTCCATATTCTTGAAAAGCCAAAAAAATCAAAAAATTTAAAAAATGTAAAGAGGGTATACCCTAAAATAAAAATCAAAGGTAAGAAAAAATAAAGTGGTCAAAAAAGTGAAAGAAATGAACCCCAAACAAAAATAGACCAAGGAAAGTGTGCAAATCCAAATGCCACTACTATTTCGTTTTTTGTAAATAAGTGATTGTGTGCATCTTGTCAAACTTTTGCCACAATTTATGAAGATTCAAACTGTTTAAACTTGACTCATTCATGTTTCAATTTCATGTTGTAGAATAGAGAATAAATATCTGACCAAACAGTTCAATCTTGGCAGATAAGTAGATAGGTAGAGTTAATAAAAGGTGCTCAACAGTTTAATCTGAGCCCTTGGATGTAATAAGGGTAGAATTAGATAGATTTTCCATGTAAAAAGAAAAAATGTTGATAAGGGTTTGCAAGTCCAAATGCACCCTAATAAAAAAGAGAAAATGGTAGTGTCAAGTAGATAGGGTAGGTAGATGGTGTTGCAAAGTTTTATATGATGAATGATGGTGCTAAATATGTTTGATCTTTTACCTTCATCACAAGTACTGAAACAAGAAGTGCACTGGAAAATTCAAAGAAAGCAAAGTCAAAATCATTAACTTCCCACATCACTTTCTCCCTAAGTTTTTACTAATTTCCCTAAAGTGCTAAGGTATTTGGAGATCAAAGGGGCTCAAGGCATTTCCTTGACTTTTGGAGGGACCGGACCCTCGGCCTAGTGATCAAAAAGACCTAAGTACTTGAGATCATTCATCATTATAATAATTCACCTTTAACCTTTTCCTAAGTAAAATCCAATTTTACTTAGGAAAATCATCCTATATTTCACAATAAACCCTCAAGATTACTTGTTATTCTAAGTCTAAGTGTTGAAGTTGATATAATGTGGTTTACTTCAGAAGTCTTCACTTTCTTAGATGTGCAAAGTATTTTGAGTTGTCCTTGTCCCTTTGTCATATTTACATTTAACTCTATTTACTAAATCCCTAGTCAAAATGCCTTATCCTAAGTATATAACTCCTTTTATATAAATATCCAAAAAACCCATCTTATTATAAAGTTTAACCAAAGTATTTATTTCCCAATTATTCATTAAAAACCCGCATTATGTGCCCTTTGGTTAAATATATCATTATATAATAGTCCCGCCCCTTATGGTAGTTAAATTGATTTAATTTATTACCATATAATAAGAAATATCGAGAAAAACATTTAAACATATAATTTTATATGTTTGAAAGAAAAATGAATAATGCCGAAGTTTTAATTTAAACTAAAAACTTCGGAAAAAAACCCCCATGCCACCGTGGCTCATCCACTTGGCATCCCACCCGATACTTTAACCATAATCGAGACCCTGCCACGACCCCAATCTTTCATTAGACCATGGGATTAATTAATTATCAGAATTAACTGATAACCACTCCCTCCGCCTATCAAAAGCCTCCCGGGATGATTAATTAAACAATAAATCGTTTCAAAAACCCGACGGGCCCGCACATTAAACCCCCGCTTACTCCACGTCCCTTCCACCATCCGATCTCCCGTTACGAGATCTACGGCTAACATTCATTCCGCTAGCCATCTAATACCCGGACAATAACCCGCGGGGGCACGGTGGTATTGAAACCGCCCTCCGTCCACGTGTCAATGCCCCAATGGAATCGCTGCCCTCTCGTTTAATACCACTATGGCCCATAAGCGGTGCGGGGATTACCACTTACCGCCCGACCCCTGCCACACGTCAGCCCGTACTGATATGACGTCATTCCTCGAAAAAATAAAAACCCCTTTTTGACTTTGGAAATAAAACAAATTTTCGTGTTTTTTATGTCATTTTCATTATTTGAAAGCGACTGCGCCTTCCGCTACGAAATTCAAATTTTCACTGAAATCTACTATTCTATCCGATTTCGCTCCAGAATTCCGCCGGACCAGTGTTCGAGCATCCTCTTGCCACCGCCTGATACCTGTTAAAACCTAGTTTTCCTCCAAGAATAGGTATTTATTCTATTGCGCTCCGAACTTCAAAAGAAACTCTGTTTTCCCTTTTTTCCACTGGATTAGTGATTAAATCTAATCGATAAGATCATTCCCTGAGGTTTAAAACTGTGAATTCTTCCCCCAAACCTGCAATTGTGCCAATTTCCCTCATTAAAACTGAAATCGCGCCTGGTCTGTGAAGAAAACCCATAAACTTCCATTTTGAATACACAAGAACCAAAATGGAAGCTCCGACAACTCTGAATGTAACCCCATTGAATGCCCCCCACAGAGAATTAGAATATTTGCCCTTAGTGGATAAAGACTTCCAAATTAAAGACTTAGTGTTTGATGAAAGCCCCCTTCTGAGTTATTGTCGCTGCAGAGACGATTATTCGAAGGAATTGGATGTCATTGGGTTGTGGGAATCCAATTTCCCGAGATATCTCATCCCCTCAGTCATTACTTTCCCAGAAATGATCCATTATTGCCATTCTAACTATGATCCGACTCAAAGAGCTATAATATCCCCTGACCAGAGTATTCTTTTCCCCATTACTCCCCAAGCTATCAATGCAATGCTACATTTTGAAACTGATCAAGAACTAGCACCTTTGTCTATGGAAGAACTGATTGAAAAGTCTAATCAATTGACCCCAGAAAAATTGAAGTCCATTTGCCAGAATTTTATGTTGCCTGAACATCAACCTAGGGGCCCTCCTCCCTATGGTTTTTATTATTTCACTAAGTTGGGAAGGCTCATCCTAAATATGATATCTTTTGTTTTGGGTTTCAATACAAGTGAATATGTTGATGAAATAACCCTGGTTTTGCTGTCTATATTTACTCCTGGGCAACCTCCTGCAGTAAAATATGACTTTCCATCTTTCATAGCCAATAAAATCCACGACCAGTTCATGAGGCTAGATGATGAGAAAGTGTTTAAATATTCCTCAGTTATTTATCATCTCATTATCTATTATCAATCAGAAAAGTTCCCTTTCCCTGTTAAAAAGCTTGATGCTAAGGGAAACCCTAGGTCAGTTATATTTTGGTCTCTCATAATTCACTCTTCCTACAATTCTCCCTATTCCTATGCTGAGTTCATCGATATTTTTGTATATCCCGCAACTACCTTTTTGACAGGAATTCCTCCTCCTAGGCTCAGTAATGAAATCAAGAAGACTTTGCAGCTTTCAAGGACATATAAATTTGGAGACTGGTATTTATACCAAAATCATTCAGTCATCAGGATATATGGATGTGAATTGCATCCATTCAAGTTGCCTAAATATGTGCTCATGAGAATTTTTGCCTTGGAATATTTCAGGCAAATGAATAATTCTGATATGATTCATTTTTGTAGTGTGAAAAAGAAAGCCCAACTCAGGATTAAAATTCAATTAGGTCCTTTCATCTGCAACTCTAGGGAGGCTGAGCGAGAAGCAGAAGATATACTACAAAGCCATTGCAAGTTCCAAAGAAGTTTCCGTTGGATTCCTTATGATCCATTTCATTTTATTTGTGAAAAAAAAATGAAGAACAAGTCATCCCCATATATTCACCACAGGATTCCTGATATAGAACAATATGCTAACCAAGATGAATGGGTTGAAGGAACACTAGTTGAGGAAGAAAGTGAAGAAGACAAAATGAATAAAATTATGAAAGATCTTGAGAAGAAGTATGACCTAGAACCTTGTGGTCAAGTGCAGGTACCTCACATTGGCACTTCTTCAGCAACAAATCTACAGCAGAGATTACAGGAAGGGAGTTCATCAATTGCATCAGAGTCAAAAGGCAAAGGAAAGGAACCTGAAATACAGGTCATTGAAACTTTAACCATGGCAGAGAAACCTCAAACCTCCAGAGCACCTGATCAAACACAAGTTTCTCCCACTCAAGTAAACCATCCTGAAGTTTCAGAATTACAAACTCCATCCAATATAGAAATGGGCAAGAAAAGGTAGGTTCCAGATAGTACTCCTCCCAAAGAATCCTCAGAGCTACATCAAACCAAAAGGCAGAAACTCAATACACCCCAGGAAGTGGAAATAATAGATGAGATGTTTGATGATGGAAGAGAAGATAGTCAACTAACTGGCTCTGTTATTATGACACACACAGATCAAAAAGGAAAAGCTTTGCAAAAGCAGTTGAGTACTGAAGTATCTTCTTTTAGGCCACCAAAAACAGATACAGGGGATATAAAAAGAACCTTCATTAATATAAAGGCAAATAATGATCCATTGAGAATGAAAGTATATGATCAATATCTGAAAATGGCTCCACATAATTAGGAAAGGTTAATGTCAGCATTTGACATTTCACAAGGCAAAATGATGATGAGCCACTTCAAGTCCAAGGTGCCAAAACCCATGACAGCAGCTGATTATATTAGAACAAACTTTGAGGTCCTGGAAAAGGACATTCATCCTTTGGACCAGATAGAGCTGCATAAACAAACTGGGGAAATGGTGTATTCCACTCTTACTGATAAGGCCATGGCAGCCCTAAGGCTGCAAGATTCTTTAAATAACACAAGCGCCCAATTGCAAATTGAGAAGGCCTCTTCTCAGGCCAAAGATAATAGAATAAAGTCTCTGGAAGACATAATTATTAGTTTGGGTCACAACCCCAAAGATATCAAAAGCATTGAGGCACTAATAAAAAATAAAGATGATGATATTGCTGCACTAAGAAAACAACTAAAATTGCCAGCCTCAAGGCATCCCTAGACCCAAGAAGTTTTGAAGGGAAATTCACGGGAAGAGATAATGGAGTTGCGCTTAAAAATGACTGAGCAACTGAGTGAAACAGAGAAAGGATTGGAACAAGCTTTACAAGAAAAGGAAGCTATCATGCAGGCATCCATCACAGAAGCTACTACAACTACAGGTACTACAACAACAAATCAACAAACAGAGCCAGCGCAGGTAAACACTTCTGGTTTGAGTTCTGATGAATTGGTAAAACAAATGGAAAGTCTAAAACTCAGAGTCACAGAACTTCAAACCACAAAATTGCATTTAGAAAATTTGGAGCAGAAATATGATACATCTAAAAAGACCGTTGTTGATAACACCAGGGAAATTAAGAGATTGGAAAGATTGGTTAAGGCTTTAGAAAAAGATCTTTCATTAGAGAAGCCTTTGAAGGAAATAAATGAAATTCTTTGGGACAATATAATTGAATTAATAAAAAGTATTTGGCCCTCTGTTCGAATTTTTTTTTAACAAAATGACTTGATTAAAGTAGCTCAGGAAGAAATAAACAAAACAAGAGATGAATTAAGGGGCGGGCCTGAGCAGGCCAATCAACTTATACAGTTTTTGAACACCCGGACTAAGCAACAGCTTGCAGTGTTAGGAATTGAAGACAGAACCGGCACTATTTTGGAGATAAAAAGAGTTTTCACCAAAAGAACTTTTATGCAGAATTTGGAAAGGCAGTGCTCAGATATTCTGGCAGAAATCAATGCTTTCAGAGGAAAATTTCAGGTTTTGTTGGACAGTGGGTTACCCAGTCCTATGCTCTCAGAGGACCAAATAATGGACCTGGAAACCTATGTTAAGAAAATAAATATCCATGCTCAGAACGTAACTTCTTGTTCTATCAATTTTCCAGAAGCAACGTTGCCAACAGGAAGAAATCTCTATGACAGGTTGAAGAATTTATTTCATCTTGAACATGAGATAAAGTATTTATTCCCCAATCAGCCCACTTTTTACAAACTCACAGAGGCCGATGAAACATTGAGAAAAATTAAAAGAACCGTAATAGTAGAAGATCAATGGTGGAATGACTTATTGGAAATTTTATGAAATTTATCTTTGAAAAGGATAAAAAATGAGCACAGATGAAAGAGTATCAGTTGCATAGGTTAAAGAGTATCCGTAGAAACAAAGAGTATCAGACAAGCTAAAGAATTACTCAAAGGGACAACATCGAGCCCTGTTATAGCACCTACCTCTAGCACATCCTCAAAAGGAGGAAATAGCACATCAGCAATTACTTCTTGTCCTATTTACGAGACCATTTGTCTCCTTTTTATTGTAGCTTACTCATTAGTCACCCTAGAATATTGGCTAGGTTTGTGTGAGATTTTTTCAATTATTTTTTGTATAAATAAACCCTCAAAGAGAGTTTTGAGGGTGGATTCTAATACTTGGCTGTGACATTGAAGTTTTTGGAATAAAAAGCGTTTTGGAGAAATTTATTTGTGCCTTACTGGATGAAAATTTGAAGCTCAGGACTTTTTGCAGGATTCATGTGTCGGACTGCAGTTCAATAAGTCTTTCTACCCTATGTCTTAAGTTTTATATCCGTTTATAATATCTTTGTGTCCATTTCTGAATATTTAACATAAAGGATTGAATCAGAATTTACTTAATTGTACTCTGATTTCAGATGTGATTATTCTTAATGTTTTCCTCTAAATTGGTTATAAGCACGAATTCTTAAATGCTCTTGCTTTGCTAATTTAAACATTCTTGATTACTATAATAAAGAATTCTTCATTGCTCTTTGTTTGTAGTCATTTCATTTCTTTCTTTTGAACATGGTGAAAGATTATTAGCTACCTTTCATCCCTTCAAAATCATCCCATCCACTTTAAATTTTAAGGATTGTTCTCTGTCTGGCTATCTTGCCCTGCAAAGCCATCTTGTGTGTAGAATAGAAATCCAGTAAAGCCATCCTTTGACTCCATAGCCCAATGGACTGAAAATATTCAACCTTGCCCCTAGTTTGCAGATTCCACCATTTTCAAACAAATTCTTGGACTTATAACTAGCCTAAAACCTTCTAAGAACAAAGATAAATCATAAAGAGAGAGCTCTCTCTAGATGCAGATTGGCTAGATTCTGCATCTGAAGGTTGGTTTGTGGTTACCTCGGGTATACTTTCCTTTTCCACAACTTCAAGGAAAACCTGAGTGATAACATAGTGGCGACTCCACTGGGGACCTGAATCATTTTTATTTGTTAATATTGTTCACTTATAAGCTATAGACAGAGTCTGAAGATCAGCCAGGTAGCCTTTGAAATTACTTTTGCATTGCAATTGCAAAAGTAAATAAATGTTGCTTCAGTCTATCTCTGATTTAGCTTATATACTGGACCTTAGTTTCAAAATGTTTAATCAGACTCTCTATTTCAATAAAACTTTGAGAAAATTTTAATCACAAATCATTATTTCTTGAAGTATTTATAGAAGTTGTATTTATTTTTCAATTAAAATCAAAAATCCAAAAACACTTAGTCTAGGAAAACTGGCTTCAGAAAGGATTCGTCATACTAGGTCAAATCCTGACCCTAATCCACCACCAATATTTGAAAATCCAAATCTGATTCCTAGGATTCTTAGAAGGCAAGGAAGTCAAGAAAGTTCTGAAAGAGGAAGTCAAGAGAGTTCTGGAAGTTCCAGACCACTTTCTAGATCTGCATCCTGTCCCGTGAAAATTATATATGTTGATGAAATTCCTTTTGATGAACGATTTGAAACATCCTTATTTGTGAATTTTTCTGAAACCAAATTATCCAGATTAGTTCCAGATCCATTGTTTTTCGAAGATTTGCAATTCAGATTTGTTTCATATCACCTTTACAGACAGTTACAAGACTCCATTCAATCTGAACAAACCTTTGAAGAAAGTACAAACATCTTTGTAATTACCGAAGCTTCTCCAAGTTCAGTTACTTTCTCTCAAGATTTTCAAACACCTGTCACCCCTTCTACTACTTCATCTCCTCCTGCCAGACCATCAACTCCTGTTACCCCACTATATCTTCCAATGGCCAATAGATATGCCCCTTTAAGGTTGCCTAACAACCCTGTTGCCTTGCCTCAGGATTATCAGAGTAAGATTACACCTTTTGATGGATCAGGTACTTATACAGCTCAACAACATACCAAAAGGATGACTGATTACTTTGAGTTCTATGAAATTGACACTGATGATGTCCGAATGAGAATTTTTGTTCAGAGTCTTACTGGAGAAGTTAGGACATGGTTTAGGGCCCTTGATCCAAATAGTATTGATGATTTACCAGCTTTGTATAGGGTATTTTTGAACAGATGGGAGAAGAAGAAAGATCCTCTTCAGATCCTGTCAGAATTCGAAAAATTAAGAAGAAGACCTAACGAAATAGTACAAGATTACATCATTAGATTCAATGAAGAATATAACGCTGTTCCCCAGAACCTCAGACCCCCACCTGACTCTGTATTGGTTAAATTTCTAGATGGTTTTGACTCTAACATAGCTTATTCACTCAGGGAAAGAGCTCCCCAGACACTAGAGGAAATGCAAAGCATAGTGGTGAGTGTAGAAGCAAATCTGATAGAAAAACGAGCCAGAGCTAGGGCAGAAAGAAGAATGCCTCTAAATGAAGAACCTTTAGCTTTTGAAAAGAAGTTGGATGCAATCATTAAATGTATGGAAAGATTAGGAGACAGAGTGGAAACAATCGAAAGAAAATCTACTGGTGATAATATTGTAAGAAACCCAAACTTTAGAAGAAATCAGAACCAAAATATTGGAAAGAATGTCCCTGACCAAAATATTAGGCCACCTTTCCAAGAAAACTTTGTTGAAGGTTCAACTTCTGAAGAACCTACAGAAGATGTAGAAATAAAAAATGTAACTGATGACAAAAATGAACCAGAAGTCTTCCTATCCCAGGATGATCAAGAGAATCATATCCTTGAAACATTCCAAACTCATTCAGGTGAGACTTTTGATTTTAAGGAAGGCTATGACACAACAATTTATGAGGTTCATAAACAGTACAATTTGAGAAGCAGACGGATTGATGTGCCAGAGAATAGCAAACAGAAAACCGCAAAACAAAATGTCAAAGGTAAAGTTAACATCCCTCCTGTAAAAAACATTCCCCCTATACAAATTCTGTCTAGGACAACTCCTAACCCTTCAAATCCAATAATTGAAGATGTGTCTAACAACCAACCAAACAATAAACAACAATCTAATACTTTTCCTCCTGTAGGAAACGTAGAAGAAACAGTAGAAGTTAATTCAGATACCCCTTCAAATCAAAATTCCATTCATAAAAAAGAGAAAAACATTGAAGACCCAAAAAATAGAGAAAACACAACTGTGCAAAACACTAAAACTCAAACAGAAAAACCTTTCAATCTAGAGGCTGAAATAGGAAAACTAAAGATAGTTGTTCCTTTATCAGAATTAGTTAAACATGATGTCTATAGAAGTCAAATTAGCAAGTCCCTAAACATTAACATTACTGGATTGGATGATTCAGTAAATATTCTTGATGATCAACCCAAACTTATTTTTGGCCCCGAGGTAAATGGCAAACCAGAAAGTGGAGGAACTCCTCCATTTTATGTAAGCTTGAATGTTCATGACAAGATACTCCATAATGCAATGCTTGATTCTGGAGCATCTCACAATTTGATGCCAAAAGCAGTGATGGAAAGATTAAATCTAGATATTACCAGACCGTACAAAGATTTGTTTTCTTTTGATTCTAGTGAAGTAAGATGTTTAGGTTTGATTAAAGATTTGTGTGTTACTTTGGTACAATACCCTGCTAAATCTGTTCTGATGGATATATAGTGGCTGATATCCCTCCTAAATATGATATGTTGTTATCTAGATCCTGGGGTGCTAAACTTGGAGGATCTATTCAACTCGACATGTCATATGCCACTATTTCAGTATTTGGTCAGCCTAAAAGACTTTACAGAGAGACATTGATGAAATATCTAGTCAGTAGCCATGAGAAGCCTGAAAACTTCCCTGTTTACTCTATACATTCTGATATGGACTCTTTTATTTTATACAATGCTGAGTTGGATCTCCCTACTGAAATAGAAGCTCCGGAATTGGAAACCACAAACAAAACTACTGTTAAAATTGAAGAAATCTCTGAAAACAAAGAAACACCAGATGATCAAGAAATACCAGAAAAAACTAAACAACTAGCTCCTTTCAAGAAACATTTTAAAACAATTGATGAGGATTATGAACATGAAATTCTATGGCATTTAGAATTTGATGGCTCAGTAAACAAATTAGGGGCAGGAGCTGGGATTTGGTTACATAATGTTGAAAATAATCATGCTGAGGGTCATGCTTATAGGTTGAATTTTAAATGCACTAACAACATGGCAGAGTACGAAGCGCTTTTGTTAGGGCTTAAACATGTCAAGAAGTTAGGAGCTATTAGGGTATCAATCATAGGAGACTCCGAGCTAATTATTCAACAAATTAAAGGAGAATGTTCAACAAAAGACATAAGATTGAAACAATACAGAGAAACAGTTGTAGAAATTCTCAACACCTTTCTACAAGCTCAACTTGCCAAGATTCCCAGGAAACAAAATTTACATGCTCACAGTCTCGCAATGTTCGCTAGTACATGTAAATTACCTTTTGATCCTAATCATCAGTTTTCAGCTGAGATTAGACATAGGCCTACTATACCAGACAATCTTTTGAATTGACAAGTATTTGTAAATAATAATCAAATCAATAGTTTTTTGACACTTCAAAATGAGTTTTCTAATTGTAATATAGATGAGGACATAACAATTAGTGAATCTGATCAAGAAAAAGAAAAAAAAATAGATATTTCAAGAGAGAATGCAATTCATATGCTACACCCAACCTCATTCACAGAAAAAGACATGCAGGATTTGAAAAACATGGAATCTGATGAGATCATAGAAGATGAAACTGAAATCATCAATTTGAAAGACAATCATTTGCCCAAAGGCTTAACTCCTTTGGAAGATTTTTTTGATTCAAATGACATTCCATTTAGACCTAAAATGGAACCTGTTAAAACTAATATGGAAGAATGCAACTTAGGAACCCCAGAAAATCCCAAAATGGTTAAGTTGTCCAAATCTCTGCCAAAAGATCAAAAGGTTAAATATGTTGAATTATTAAGAGAATTCCAGGATGTTTTTGCCTGGAGTTATGAAGATCTGAAATCGTATGATACATCCATCATTCAACACACTATACCTTTGAAACCAGATCAGAAACCTTTCAAACAGAAACTTAGAAGAATAAATCCTGTTTTATTACCTTCAATTGAAAAGGAAATTAAAAGGATGTTTGAAGCAGGGATTATAGCTCCTATTAGATTCTCAGAATGGGTTTCTAACCTGGTACCAACAAGGAAGAAGACTGGGGAAATTAGACTGTGTGTCGATCTAAGAAATTTGAATAAAGTTTCTTTAAAAGATAACTATCCTTTACCAAAAATGGACCATATTCTACAGAGGGTAGTAGGATCTTCTAGGATATCTCTACTGGATGGATTTTCAGGGTACAACCAGATTCTGGTTCATCCTGATGATCAAGATAAAACAACATTTACAACAACATGGGGTACGTTTAAATATGTCAAAATGCCATTTGGACTCAAGAATGCAGGAGCTACATTTCAAAGAGCGATGGACATTGCCTTTGCTAAAGAAATACATGATTTTCTGGTTATTTATCTAGATGATTTGACTGTTTTTTCTAAAACAGATCAAGAACATTTAGATCATTTAAGGCAAGTATTTATAAAATGCAGAAAATATGGGATTTCTTTAAACCCTGAAAAGTCATTGTTTGGTTTGGAAGAAGGAAAGCTTTTAGGCCATATTATTTCTAAATATGGCATTAGGATTGATCCAGAAAGAATACAAGCAATTTTGCAGATACCTCATCCCAGAAACATAAAAGAGTTGCAAGCATTCATAGGAAAAATTAATTTCTTGAGAAGATTCATTTCTAGTTTAGCTAAATTACTTAGATTGCTTACTAACATGTTGAGGAAAGATTCAAGCATTGACTGGACTGTAGAAGCCAAGCAATCATTCAAAGAAATCAAAATGGCTTTAACAAGAACACCAGTTCTCACCAGTCCCAAATTTGACAGAGATTTCATTATTTTTTCATTTGCTTCTGAACATACAGTTGCAGCTGTTTTACTTCAAAAAGATGATCAAGGGTGTGAAAAACCAATAGCATTTCTTAGTAAAGCACTTAGGGATGCATCTTTGAAATACAATATTATGGAGAAACAGGCTTTTGCACTGGTAAAAGCAATCAAAGATTTCAGAGTTTATATATTATATTCTCATGTGATAGCTTATGTGCCTAATGCAGTAGTTAAAGACATTTTGACTCAAGATGGCATTGAAGGCAAAAGAGGTAAGTGGATAGCTACCATCTTAGAATATGATATTGAAATTAAACCAAAAAAACTCATAAAAGGTCAAGGTTTGGCTCAACTCATGACTGAAACTAATTGCCAAGCTTTAGACATTAATGAACTGGATAACGAACAGGAGATGGCGACTCCACAGATCAGTCAAGCTTTCTTAGATTCACCCTGGTACACTGATATCATTCATGTTTTATTAAACCTGCAAGCTCCTCTAGAGTTGTCCAGAACGAAAAGAAGATTTTTGAAAATGACATCTTTGAAATATTGTATTTTAGATAGCACTCTATTTTGGAAAAATCATGAAGGGATCTTGTTGAATTGTCTATTGAAAGATGAAGCTGATAAAATTCTTAATGAATTTCATGCAGGGGATTGTGGTGGACATCTATACTGGAAATCAACTGCAGACAAAATCTTAAGGGCTGGTTTTTACTGGCCAACTTTATTTTTTGATGTTAAGAAATTTGTAACAACTTGTCATAAGTGTCAGATCTTTGAGGGTAAAAGAAACTTGTTACCTTTGCCATTAAAACCAATTTCCACAGAAAGACCTTTTCAACAATGGGGATTAGATTTTATTTGAGAAATTCATCCCCCTTCTTCCGAGCAACACAGATGGATTCTTACTGCCACAGACTACTTCACTAAGTGGATTGAAGCTATCCCATGCAGACAGGCCAATGATTCTGTGATTATAGGATTTTTAGAAACCAATATACTTTCAAGATTTGGCTGTCCAGAAAAGATTATAACAGATAATGCTGCTGCATTTAAGTCAAAGAAAATGATTATTTTCTGTAGTAAATATCATATTACTTTAGGCCATTCAACAGCTTATTACCCTCAGGGTAATGGACTGGCAGAATCCTCCAATAAAAGCCTTATTAATATCATTAAAAAATTATTGGAAGAAAATAAAAAGAACTGGCATAAGAAACTTACTAATGCATTGTGGGAAGACAAACTTACAACTAAGAAATCAATTGGGACTAGTCCATATGAGTTAGTTTATGGTCTTGAAGCTAGATTCCCATCATCTTTAGGAATTCCTGTTATGAAATTACTTCAGGAGGCTCAAGTGGAACCAAATGACATTCAGAGAAGAATTAATCAAACAATCCACTTGCAGCAAACCAGAGAAGAAGTATACCAACGATCTCAAGTCTTGCAGGAAAAATTAAAGAAAATGTTTGACAAAAGAACTAAGGCAGAATATTTTCAACTAGGAGACAAAGTCCTAAGATGGGATTCCAGAAGGGAAGAGAAAGAGAAACATGGGAAATTTGACTTCTTATGGAAAGGGCCTTACATCATTCATGCCTTACAGGGAAACAACACATACTTTTTGAAGGATTTGGACAATTCAGAAGCTGAAGAAGGACCAGTCAATGGTCGAATGCTGAAGCACTATTTTGATCCTATTTACTAGGATGTTTTGATTTTTCTAACTTGTACATAATATATCCTTTTCTAATGCAGTTTTGATTGGATGGTGACTTCTTGAAGTTGAAGCCCGAAGTGAAGGCCCTAAGCTTCAAAAGTTTCACTATCATATGTATAATAAAGCTACCAGAAGAAGGAGATTACATAGTTCAGTTTGAAGACATTTTGAGGCATCTGACCTGCTGTTCTTGACTTTCCACAAGGAAAAGCCATCCCCAAGTGGAGCCAGTGTTAGTCTCCTATACCAATAGGTGTCATTTTTCATGATTTTCTTGATTGAACTATGGAATATGTTCAAACCTTTTTTCTTGAGCAAAGGTGTGTTCCATATTATTGAAAAATAAAAAAATCAAAAAATTTAAAAAAATGTAAAGAGGGTATACCCTAAAAGAAAAATCAAAGGGTAAGGAAAATAAATTGGTCAAGAAAATGAAAGAAATGAACCCCAAGCAAAAAATAGACCAAGGAAAGTGTGCAAATCCAAATGCCACTACTATTTCATTTTTTGTAAATAAGTAATTGTGTGCAGCTTGTTAAACTTTGCCACAATTTATGAAGAGTCAAACTGTATAAACTTGACTCATTCATGTTTCAATTTCATGTTATAGAATAGAGAATAAATATCTGACCAAACAGTTTAATCTTGGCAGATAAGTAGATAGGTATAGTTAATAAAAGGTGCTCAACAGTTTAATCTGAGCCCTTGGATGTAATAAGGGTAGAATTAGATAGATTGGCCATGTAAAAAGAAAAAGGTTGATAAGGGTTTGCAAGTCTAAATGCACCCTAATAAAGAAGAGAAAATGGTAGTGTCAAGTAGATAGGGTAGGTAGATGGTGTTGCAAAGTTTCATATGATGAATGATGGTGCTGAATATGTTTAATTTTTTACCTTCATCACAAGTACTCAAGCAGAAAATGCACTGAAGAATTCACAGAAAGCAAAATCAAAATCATTAACTTCCCACATCACTTTTTCCCTAAGTTTTTACTAATTTCCCCAAAGTGCTAAGGTATTTGGAGATCAAAGGGGCTCAAGGCATTTCCTTGACTTTTGGAGGGACCGGACCCTCGGCCTAATGATCAAAAAGACCTAAGTACTTGAGATTATTAATCATTCACTTTTAACCTTTTCCAAAGTAAAATCCTATTTTACTTAGGAAAATCATGCAAAATTCCACAATAATCCCTCAAAATCACTTACTACTCTATGTTGAAGTGTTGAAATTAAGATAATGTGATTTACTTTAGAAATCTTCACTTTCTTAGATGTGCAAAGTATTTTGAGTTGTCCTTGTCCCTTTGTCATATTAACATTTAACTCTAATTATTAACTCTTTAGTGAAAATGCCTTATCCTAAGTATATAACTCCTTTTACATTAATATCCAAAAAACCCATCTTATTATAAAGTTTAACCAAAGTATTTATTTCCCAATTATTCATTAAAAACCCGCATTATGCGCCCTTTGGTTAAATATATCATTATGTAATATTCCCGCCCTTATGATAAGTTAATTATATTGGTTAATTTATCATATAATAAAAAACATATATGAGAAAAGCTTTAAACATATGATATATATGTTTAACACAAAAAAATAATAAACCCGAAGATTTATTTTAAACCAAAACTTTGGAAATAATCCCATTTCCTCCCGTACCCGACGCTTTAACTCAAGTTAAAATCCCGCTATATATCCCATTCCCCAACCCTAACTCGAGTTAAAAATTAAGACTCGCCGCAACCCCAATTATCATTAAACCAAGGGATTAATTAATAACCTTTTCCTCCACCAATCAAATCCCGCCCGGAGTGATTAATTAACGATAAATATGTCGGGCCCGCACCATTTAACTTCCCACCATCTCCCCGTCCTTTCAACCATTGGATCGCCCCTCCAAATATCAACGCTCCACAGCAATTCCGCCAGCCGTCCCTTGTCAGAGCTTTAACGCGCGCACGGTAAAATACCTTGTCCTCCACTATTGTTCCGTCGATTATGGAATCACGTTCTCGCGTTTGATACCATTATTGCTCTATAAGTGCAGTGGTATTACCGCTTACCACCCGACCCCCGCCACACGTCACCCCGTACCGAAATGACGCTATTCCTCGAAAAAATAAAAACTCCCTTTTTGACTTTTTGGAAATAAAAAAATTTCATGTTTTTTATGTCATTTTCTATTGTTTTAGGCACGTCTGTAAATTCAATTTTCACCGAAATCCACTGTTTGTCTGACAGCTTCCAGATTCCGCCCACCTCGAAGGCTAGAAAGCATCCCTGCCACCGCCTGATTGCGAATCCTGGGCCGCCTTTGCCTCCGAGAACAGCAGTATTTATTCTATTGCATGGGCCCGAACTTCAAAAGAAACTCGTTTTCCTTGTTTCTCTTAAAATCGGATTAGTGATTAAATCTTATCGCTAAGATCATTCTGAAAGTTTAAACCGTGAATTCTTCCCCCAACCTCGCAATTGTGCCAATTTCATTAAACCGAAATTACCGGTCTCAGAAGAAACCCGTAAACTTCCATTTTTACTGTCATAAGAACCAAATGGAAGCTCCCAGCTCAAACATAACCCATTACTGCCCATGCCATAGAGTTAGAATATTTGCCCTTAGTGGATAAAGACTTCCAAATTAAGGACTTAGTGTTTGATGAAAGCCCCCTTCTGAGTTATTGTCGATGCAGAGACGATTATTCAAAGGGATTGGATGTCATTGGGTTGTGGGAATCCAATTTCCCGAGATATCTCATCCCCTCAGTCATTTCTTTCCCAGAAATTATCCACTATTGCCATTCTAACTACGATCCGACTCAAAGAGCTGTAATATCCCCTGACCAGAGTGTTCTTTTCCCCATTACTCCCCAAGTCATCAATGCAATGCTACATTTTGAAACTGATCAAGAACTAGCACCTTTGTCTATGGAAGAACTGATTGAAAAATCTAATCAATTGACCCCAGAAAAATTGAAGTCCATTTGCCAGAATTTTATGTTGCCTGAACATAAACCTAGGGGCCCTCCTCCCTATGGTTTTTATTATTTCACTAAGTTGGGAAGGCTCATCCTAAATATGATATCTTTTGTCTTGGGTTTCAATACAAGTGAATATGTTGATGAAATAACCCTGGTTTTGTTGTCTATCTTTACTCCTGGGCAACCTCCTGCAGTAAAATATGACTTTGCATCTTTCATAGCCAATAAAATCCATGACCAGTTCATGAGGCTAGATGATGAGAAAGTGTTTAAATATTCCTCAGTTATTTATCATCTCATTATCTATTATCAATCAGAAAATTTCCCTTTCCCTGTTAAAAAGCTTGATGCTAAAGGAAACCCTAGGTCAGTTATATTTTGGTCTCCCATAATTCACTCTTCCTACAATTCTCCCTATTCCTATGCTGAGTTCATCGATCTTTTTGTATATCCTGCAACTACCTTGTTGACAGGAATTCCTCCTCCAAGGCTCAGTAATGAAATCAAGAAGACTTTGCAGCTTTCAAGGACATATAAAGTTGGAGATTGGTATTTATATCAAAACCATTCAGTCATCAGAATCTATGGATGTGAATTGCATCCATTCAAGTTGCCAAAGTATGTGCCCATGAGACTTTTTGCCTTGGAATATTTCAGGCAAATGAACAATTCTGACATGATTCATTTTTGTAGTGTGAAAAAGAAAGCCCAACTCAGGATCAAAAGTCAACTAGGTCCCTTCATATGTAACTCTAGGGATGCTGAGCGAGAAGCAGAAGATATCCTACAAAACCATTGCAAGTTCCAAAGAACTTTCCATTGGGTTCCTTATGATCCATTTGGTTTTATCTGTGAAAAGAGAATAAAGAACAAATCATCCCCTTACATACACCACAAGATTCCTGAAATAGAACAATATGCCAATCAAGATGAATGGGTGGAAGAAACACTAGTTGAAGAAGAAAGTGAAGAAGACAAAATGAACAAAACTATGAAAGATCTTAAGAAGAAGTATGACCTAGAATCTTGTGGTCAAGTGCAGGTATCTCACATTGGCACTTCCTCAGCAAGACATCTACAGCAGGGATTACAGGAAGGCAGTTCATCAATTGCAGCAGAGTCAAAGGGTAAAGGAAAGGAACCTGAAATACAGGTCATTGAAACTTTAATCATGGCAGAGAAACCTCAAACCTCCAGAGCACCTGATCAAACACAAGTTTCTCCCACTCAAGTAAATCATCCTGAAGTTTCAGAATTACAAACTCCATCCAATATAGAAATGGGCAAGAAAAGACAGGGTCCAGATACTACTCCTCCCAAAGAATCCTCAGAGCTACATCAAGCCAAAAGACAGAAACTCAATACACCCCAGGAAGTGGAAATAATAGATGAGATGTTTGATGATGGAAGAGAAGATAGTCAACTAACTGGCTCTGTTAGTATGACACACACAGATCAGAAAGGAAAAGCTTTGCAAAAGTAGTTGAGTACTGAAGTATCTTCTTTTAGGCCACCAAAAACAGATACAGGGGATATAAAAAGAACTTTCATTAATATAAAGGCAAAGAATGATCCATTGAGAATGAAGGTATATGATCAATATCTGAAAATGGCTCCACATAATCAGGAAAGGTTAATGTCAGCATTTGACATTTCACAAGGCAAAATGATAATGAGCCACTTCAAGTCCAAGGTGCCAAAACCTATGACAACAGCTGATTATATTAGAACAAATTTTGAGGTCCTGGCAAAGGACATTCATCCTTTGGACCAGATAGAGCTGCATAAACAAACTGGGGAAATGGTCTATTCCACTCTTACTGATAAGGCCATGGCAGCCCTAAGGCTGCAAGATTCTTTAAATAACACAAGCACCCAATTGCAAATTGAGAAGGCCTCTTCTCAGGCCAAAGATAATAAAATAAAGTCTCTGGAAGACATAATCATCAGCTTGGGTCACAACCCCAAAGATATCAAAAGCATTGAGGCACTAATTAAGAAGAAAGATGATGACATAGCTGCACTGAGAAAGCAGCTGAAATTTCCAGCCTCAAGGCATCCCCAGACCCAAGAATTTTTGAAGGGAAATTCACAGGAAGAGATAATGGAGTTGCTCTTAAAGATGACTGAGAAACTGGGTGAAACAGAGAAAGAATTTGAAAAATCTTTACAGGAAAAGGAAGCTATCATGCAGGCATCCATCACAGAAGCTACTACAACTACAGGTACCACAACAGCAAATCAACAAACAGAGCCAGCGCAGGTAAACACTTCTGGTTTAAGTTCTGATGAATTGATAAAACAAATGGAAAGTTTACAACTAAGAGTCACAGAACTTCAAACCACAAAATTGCAGTTAGAAATTTTGGAGCAGAAATATGATACATCTAAAAAGACTGTTGCTGATAATACCAGGGAAATTAAAAGATTGGAAAGATTGGTTAAGGCTTTAGAAAAATATCTTTCATTAGAAAAGCCTTTGAAAGAAATAAATCAAATTCTTTGGGACAATATAATTGAGTTAATAAAAAGTATTTGGCCTTCTGTTCAAGCAATTTTTGAACAAAATGACTTGATTAAAGTAGCTCAGGAAGAAATAAACAGAACAAGAGATGAATTAAGAGGCAGACCTGAGCAGGCCAATCAACTTATACAGTTTTTGAACACCCGGACTAAGCAACAGCTTGCAGTATTAGGAATTGAAGACAGGACCGGTACTATTTTGGAGATAAAAAGAGTTTTCACCAAAAGAACTTTTATGCAGAATTTAGAAAGGAAGTGCTCAGATATTCTGGCTGATATTAATACTTTCAAAGGAAAATTTCAGGTTTTATTGGACAGTGGGTTACCCAGTCCTATGCTCTCAGAGGACCAAATAATGGACCTGGAAACCTATGTCAAGAAAATAGATATCCATGCTCATAATATAGCTGCTCATTCTATCAGTTTGCCAGAAGCAGCATTGCCAACAGGGAGAAATCTCTATGACAGGTTGAAGAATTTATTTCATCTTGAACATGAAATAAAGTATTTATTCCCTAATCAGCCCACTTTTTACAAACTCACAGAGGCCGATGAGACATTGAGAAAACTTAAAAGGACCATAATAGCAGAAGATCAATGGTGGGATGACTTATTGGAAATTTTATGAAATTTATCTTCAAATTGAGGATTTTATCTTTTTACTATTATGAAAAGGATAAAAAATGAGCACAGATGAAAGAGTATCAGTTGCATAGGTTAAAGAGTATCCGTAGAAACAAAGAGTATCAGACAAGCTAAAGAATTACTCAAAGGGACAACATCGAGCCCTGTTATAGCACCTACCTCTAGCACATCCTCAAAAGGAGGAAATAGCACATCAGCAATTACTTCTTGTCCTATTTACGAGACCATTTGTCTCCTTTTTATTGTAGCTTACTCATTAGTCACCCTAGAATATTGGCTAGGTTTGTGTGAGATTTTTTCAATTATTTTTTGTATAAATAAACCCTCAAAGAGAGTTTTGAGGGTGGATTCTAATACTTCTGATTTCAGATGTGATTGTTCTTAATGTTTTCCTCTAAATTGGTTATAAGCATGAATTCTTAAATGCTCTTGCTTTGCTAATTTAAACATTGTTGATTACTATAATAAAGAATTCTTCATTGCTCTTTGTTTGTAGTCATCTCATTTCTTTCTTTTGAACATGGTGAAAGATTCTTAACTGCCTTTCATCCCTTCAAACCCATTCCATCCACTTTAAATTTTAAGGATTGTTCTCTGTTTGGCTATCTTGCCCTGCAAAGCCATCTTGTGTGTAGAATAGAAATCCAGTAAAGCCATCCTTTGACTCCATAGCCCAATGGCCTGAAAATATTCAACCTTGCCCTTAGTTGGCGAATTCCACCATTTTCAAACAAATTCTTGGACTTATAACTAGCCTAAAACCTTCTAAGAACAAAGATAAATCATAAAGAGAGAGCCCTCTCTGGATGCAGATTGGCTAGATTCTGCATCTGAATGTTGGTTTGTGGTTACCTCGGGTATACTTTCATTTTCCACAACTTTAAGGAAAACCTAAGTGATAACACTTGTCACCCGAGTACTACAGAGTACTACAGCCGAAAGTACATCAAGGAACATACCTGGAGTTAATTGCAGCCTGTCGAAGACCACTCTTTCATCCAAAGAGTACCAAAAATCAATGCATAGATATTAAGATAGAATGGGCCTCAAGCCCTCTTCTTCTACTCTATTTTAATGTTTCATTTAGTGTTTCATCTACCTCCTCTGTCTCTTTTTCATATATAAAACTCATGAGAAAATATTGTTGTGGTTTTTGATCGGATATCTGTGAATCGTAAGATGTTTCTCTTGAGATATAGTTCTCTGTGTAAAGTTGTAAGATAGACTGAGGAGATTTTTTCAGACTGAATATCAAGCTGTTGGACAATGTTGTACATGACTGGTGTTGCTCTTTAATATGACAAGAACATTTCTTTGGATCCTGATTTAAAGCATCGGTGATGTTTTTCTGCCTTTGTCTTTGTTTTTCATTACATTTCATTTCTCTGGTAAGCATCAGAAATATGGCTTAGGATATACCCTCGCATGGTACCCTAATGTTTATGATCTCCTTACCTTTTATGTTTTCTACTGATTTTGTTATCTGAGGACTTATTCGAAATAATTTAACCAGTGTAGTAGCTAATATTTACTGCTAGCTGATGTCTGAATTAATGAATCTATTCTTAGATGTTCTTGTTGGGTTTTAATTGAAATAATTGGGATACTGGGAGTTTAGAATGTTGATTCTATCTCACTAGGGTATTTTTCGATCAATTGAACCTTCCTAAGTTCCCTTAAGTTGTATGCCGAAGCATTGAAAGTTCAAAGCCTTTCTCTGATCACAGGTTTTCACCTTTGTGTTTAAATCTTTAATGTTTTCCTTGTCTGAAGAGTTAACCTTTTAGGGGTTGGATCATAGGCGTTTAATGGCATGCCCTGTCTCTAGATCTGATTTCTAAGTGGTCACCTTGGAGGTTTCCTTGTCATTCACCTTCTTTTCTCATCATTTCATACCACACTATCATCTTTAAGATCATATGCTTTAGATGACTAGCCCAATTGAAAGCCTTGAATACTGAATAGCAAGTAAACCTTTCATGACTCCATTGCCCAATGGTCTTGAGTGTTCTATGAATTATCTCTCCTTTGCCTAAAATCCTCTTTGCACATCCTTGTCTTATATTAAACCCTTCCTTTCCTGTTTCCCAACAACCAAACAAACAAAACAAAACAAACCTTGTGCCTGATAACTAGCCTAATACCTTCAAAAAAAACTTCAAAGACATATATACCTTTCCCTTTATAGAGAGATCCCTCTCTGGACCTAGGAGGGCTAGATCCTAAGGTCTAAAAGTGGTTCTGATGTTGTCTCATCTTTTGGTACTGCCAAACTTGCCAAAACATGGGAACTCCAACACATAGCTCCACCCATGGAACCAGTGCAGTGCATTCTTTGCCTGCATCAAAAAAAAAAATAACAAGTGTTTTCCCAGCCACTTGTTTTCTGCCACAGTCATCTCATAATATGGAATCATGAATATACAATTTGGTGACAATGGTGCACACCAAGAATTATGTGGCTTCCCCCATAAACCACCAACAAGATAGCCAACCTCAATGCTGCAATTAACCTCAAGTACATCATAATATAAAGTATAAGAAGGAGTGATCCTCATTAATACAACATGTTTCTCATATAAATTAAAGAAAGGAAAATCATAATGCAAATGTATACCTCCTCTACAATGTACTTCGGTCCTTGAGCTGAAATGGCTCAACTGAAAATTCTCCCTCACTCCCAATGGGTGGGAAGGTGGTTGTGACATCCTATCTATCACCATCTGGGCTATGCATCTCTCCATATGATGAAATATATCATACTAGATGCCCTCCCAAATATATTCCTATGCCTAGGAAAGATATGCATCAAAGTTCCTGGAAAAGAAGTCCTCATGTGTTGCATGTAGCAGCTCCTCCTTGAGCTTAGAAGCTCTAGTAAAGAAGACTCTGCCATGAGAATAGATGACCATATCCTCCACCATGTATCTACCATCTCCATAAGGGTCATCAAGAATCATGCAAGCACCAAGATCCTTGGAGTACTCTACCAAGAGTTGAGACCTCCAATATGGATCAATCCTCCCAAGAGACAGCATTGGTGATCTAGCATGTGAAGCTCTCCTCATGCTGTTACTTGCTACTTTGACATCCCCCATGCCAAATTTCTCCTCCAAACTCTCCACCTCTCCGAAATACAAGAGTGGTGATCCCAAAGATAAGATTTCTTCCATCAACTCTATATCCATTGGCCTCCTAGCTGGAATGCCCCCATGTAGTGAGACATCCATGTCAAGAGTAGACTGCACATATGGTTGTGCAACCTTGCCCTTGCCCTTACAGCAGAAATCAGCCTACCTCCTCCTTTATTTAGCTCTCTAAAATAGAGAAGGGTCTGTACCTCTCATCAAGTGATGTTTCTTTCCCTTCCTACCTTCTCCTTCCATCTGCAATGCTTCACAATCATGCTGCTCACTGATTGTGCTTTGACCTCTATGTATGAGATCTTGGGGAAGTTCTTGCAAGGATACAAGAATCCATCCTGTTGGAGCATGTGCTCCACCTCCCTCTACATGAGGTACTAGATGTGCTCTATATGTGACAGCATTTTTTCCCTCATGTTCATCAATGTGTATGGGAAACATCTCAACAATTGGATCCTTTTGTGAAAAAGAGATCCCTATGCCCTCTTGTTTAGGAATATGAAATAGAGGTCTTGCCTCTAACAATGTGTATTGCAAGACGTCAGCTTCTTCCATGGTTTTCTTAAGTGGAGTCTCCTCCCTCGCATGTAAGTTTTTTGTTCTCTCAAGTTTTTCTTGCTCATGGGTCTTAGGAAGTTTCCCATCAAACCTTCCCATCAATGTTTCAATGTATCTTGCATAAGAGGAAGTGTTTGCATTTTTCAAAGAACAAGATTCAAAAATCCACCATGGATGGGCCTTACCTCTGAAATGCAGTGCTACAATTTTCATGTCTTCATCTTTAGAACTGTGGTGTTGCTGTAAATAGGAGTCTAACTCCTTCACCCAGGCTCCAGCTGAACATGTAGGTGAACCTTCAAAAGTAGATAGAAGAAATCTATCTGCATCCTGCTGCTTGCTCTCCTCCACCTGGATCTTGAAAAACTCTTGGAAATTGGTATGATCTCTAAACCTCTCAGTTTGAGATTCATACTCCTACAACAAATCACTAAGAGTTCTCCTCTTAGGCATTCTTCCTCCTTTCATCCATCTCAAGATAGATCTAGGCACTTGAATGTGTTGTGCATCATGGTGTGTAGCTGCATGCTCACACTCACCATGTGAAAATATAGATTCAAATATAGATTTAAACTCCTCTAGAGATCCCATCCCCATTCTTATTTTCTTCAGCTCTCCTTGAAAGCTCCGCATAGATCTTGGAAGAAGCTCGGCAAGCCTATATTCCTTTCTCCCTTCACATAATGGAGCCTTCTCTTTTCTATCCATATCCCCTTCTCCTTCGAGTATAATGGCCTAGGATCCATATACTGAGCCAATATTGAATTTTTGATACCACTTTAATATCAAAAAATATGGAAAATAAGCAGTATTGGGAATATCTTAAAATATTCCAAATATGGACTGCTCAGCAGTGCATTAAAAAAAAAACACATTTCCAGAAATATAAAACATAAAAATTCAAACCATCACTTGGATCCATGACATATATCCATATATCATCTAATTCCAAGAGGAGATCAGAAACAAAGGAAACTAGGTGAGGTAAACAGACCTCCCACACCTAGTGTAGCTGAAAATCACTGAAACCCCAGAACACTGCTACTTAGAAATTATGCACAAAAGAGAAAACGCAGTCTTATGAGCGTATCAAATCAGAAAATAGGAGAACAATTAGATCTACTCATATATTAATCAATCATGCTTAAGAACTGAGATCTAGTCTCCTTATACAAAATACAAGAGAACCCGAGAAGGGTTTCTTGTCATACACTCTGCATACAAAGATGATCTTCAGAAAATTATTGAATAATCATTGCAACACTAAGAAATATGAGTTTAGAATGCTGAAAGATGTATGATATGATGTAGATCCCTCAATGGCTTCCTCCCATGAAAGGATGAACCTCTCAATCACAAGGAAACACTGCAACAAAGCCACTAGACCATCTACTAAAGCTGCCTCGAAAATTCCCTAGCTGGAAAAACACTGGGAAAGTGGGGAAATGTGTGGTATAATACCACAGATCTGAAATGAGCTCAAGATCTCTCTAAATATATATCCCAATGGAAGGAATCTTCTCTCCTATGAGAAAGTAGCTTAGAAAAGTGGGATTCCAATCCCTTCCACTGCTGCACCCTGCAACACAGCACAATAACCTCCAAGAACTGCGCTGATGAAGTAAGCTGAATCTTGGCCTAAAAACATGATGTGGAAATTCATGCGATAAATATCTCAAGAGTCTCCTCAAGGAAAGAGGTGGGATTCCTGCTCAGGAACAGTCGGTGCTAAATAGCACAGCAACCATGCTAAACAGCAAGAGGATGCAAAATTCTAAGAAGAGAAAAATAATAATATAAAACATAATGAACAATGCTTCCATCCTCTTCCTTAAATAAAAAGTGAGTTTCTTCCCCTTGTCCCCACCCAATTAGGTCATTTCCATCAAAAGATTCATCTCCCTCCAAAACTGCGTTATTCCTTCCTTGATCCCTGCTCCTCTACATCTGCACTATTGACTTAGTCAAAGTAGACTGAATCAACCTCATATTATACCTATTCACATATGGAGGTGTCTTATTAAGCTACAAGGAGTGTCTCCTTTCACACTTGAAGTGTTTTTATTCCTACTTAGGAGACTTATGGGCTATTCTACCCATTTATTCATCGGCTTAAGATATTTCTAACTCTAATGTTCCATTTAGCTTGAAGCTAAAATTTGCGAACATTATAGTTTGCAGGGCTCTTGGACACATTTCAAATCTTTGGCACTAGGCCAACTATTTCCAATCATTTATAGCATTGTTCCATCTAGGAATTGCATTATTTTGGAGGGTAGCTTGAGTGAGGGATCTTGTGGCTCCTTTGGAGTGTTCTCTTGTGATTGAAGGGTTTGGTATTTCATTCGAGGAGACCTTTAAGGGGATCTACACCAGATATACAATACTTCAGCCTTCTACACTCATATGATTCAGTTTGTAGTGAATCTTGAGCTCTAGGGCTTTAGATCCCATCTTATACAGGTCTATTTCTGAAAACCACTTTCCGGGTTCTTTGTAGGAGTATGTGTAAAGCCTAGATATGTATTTTTCATATCTTTTGAGGCATATAACATCCCTACATCTTTTGTACATTATTTTTCTATAGAAGTGCATTTATAACTGCATTGTAGCAGTCTTCCGGAATTTTTTATTGTAGCAGCAGTTCATATTCAGGAGTTATTGCTTACGGGAGGCCTATTTCCTCATTATATATGATTCATGCCTCATTATTTTATATTGATTTTCTGATCTAATACCTGATGCTTTTTCTCCATATTGGTCTCCAATGTTAATGAGTTGTTTCACATTTCTACTTCCAGTTTTGTCTTCATATATTGCTGTATCCCCATTTGAGAATATTACATGCAGTAAGAACAAAATAAAGAAATACACATAAGAAACACATTTGAACAATTGTATTTAAGGTGGAAACCCAATGTGCAAGAAAAAATTTGATGTTTTTGTATTTATCTTCAATTTTATTATTATGAAAACTTCGTACAATCTTGTACTAGTGAAGACTCATACGAGAACTAAGGAATCCACCTATAGAAGGCTACAACCTTCACTTCTTCTCCAGCACCCACTCGAAGGGATATCCAACCCCCTGACCTCATTTACCAGCACCCACTATAAGGGAGATCCAACCCCCTGATCTCGTTTACCAGCACCCACTAGATAGGAGCTCCAATCCCTTGATTTGATCACCATTTACAACTGGCAGGAAGCTTTGAATTACTCATTGAAGGCTCCAACCCCCAACACCATCTTCGACAACATTTCATAAATTTTCACACTGGATCCACCTGCTTGAACACATCACAACTTGCAGGCCAATTTTCACCAAGTTTTTAGACTAGACCCACTACCATCATTTAAGACCAATACCATATATCAAAACTAAATCTGATCACTTGCTATGAAGTGAGCTCCAAAAATAGAAGAAAAGAGAGATCACAACACCAATTCCATTTCGTAACGCATCATATTCCACAATAATTTTTTTTGTGAAATTTGGTGTAGCTAAGACCGATGCTAGGAACATTTCCTCTTTAAGATGTTAAAAGGCCTTAGTTACTTTAGGAGTTCATGAAAATGAATCTTTCTTGAATAATGTTGTTAGAGGTGCTGCTATTCTCCCACAATTCTTAACAAACTTGTGACAATATCCAGTTAACCTAATAAATTCTCACAATGGCTTTATGGTTTTGGGTACTTTCCATTCCTTAATGGCTATAATTTTCTTAGGGTCTACCTTAACACCCTCATGAGATACAATATGACCCAGATATTCTACCTCTTGTACTCCAAAGAAACATTTGGAGGTTTTTGCATATAATTGTTTCTCCTCCAATAGTTTGAGTACCCTGTGTAAATGTTGAACATGATCCTTCCAAGACTTATTGTAGATTAGTATATCATCAAAAAATACTAACACAAATTTTCGAAGCAAGGTTTTTAAAATGGAATTAATCAACCCTTGAAATGTATCAGGTGCATTGGTAAGGTCGAAAGGCATGACCAAAAATTCATAATGACACGCATGAGTTAGAAATGTTATTTTTGGAATATATTTAGTCTTTTTTCTAATTTGATGACATCCTAAACAAAGATCCCACTTGGTAAAAAAAAATTCTCCATGTAATTCATCCAATAATTTATAAATAACATGAATGAGAAATGTATCTTTAATAGTGAGCTTATTGAGAATGTAATATCTCAAAAGGGAGAATGCAGTAATACTTAAACACAATATAAGGACTGCAACTAAGTAAAAAATAAATCCTAAGAAAAAATCAGAATTTACAGAGAAGATGAGCCATTTTATTATATTGGAGAATTTTAGTTACACAATGTACAAAATATGAGGAGATCTAGCCAAAGAGATGGCCTAGAATCACCCAGAAAACATGCCATAATAGGCACTGCGTAACTGAAGAGCCACTTAAGAAAATACTGCGTTGTCCCTTCAGCAGAATATGAACATATAGCCACAAGATGAAAAGGAAAATCGAGATATACTCAAATATGGAGCTCAGATGATGCCAAGATTCAAGATTTGGTGAATGTGATGGATTCCCAAGATATCCCAAAAAGGATTTTCCAGATCTGCGACTTTGGAAAATCACCCTCCTAGGATTTGATCCTTGATATGTTGGGAAATTTAGATATAAAGCTAGATCTGTCAAATAGACGGCTGAAATATGTTACAAGATCAGATCTAAGCTTGAAGGGCTAATCCCTTATTCAGATATACAAGCCAGAATCTCTAGATCTAGCTTCTCAATCCTCCAATAATGATTACAGCTACTGCAACACAACTCCCAATAAAAATTGCGTTGTGTGGGAAAGAGAGGCCTTCTGACTACTAAAAAATGCTTCAATAAAATCCAGGCTGATGGTAAGACTGATGGAAATGTGAGGGGATGATCCCTCACAAGATTACTAGCTGAAATGGTAGCAAGTTCCTTCCTCCTTTTGGATCTGCACATTGGACGGTGTAATTCCTGAAGGAAATATTGCTGCTAGGAGGTCAATAACTTTTGGCCTGATGAAAAATATGAAATTAAGCCATGGGAATTATGATCTATAAGCCCAAGGTGATAGGAATAAACCCTCACCAGTTCTCCAGCTGAAGTACTAAAGACAACTTCCACCTTCCAAACTGATCTTCAGAAATCTGCAATTTCTGAATATGAATGTTCTGCAGAAGGTAGGAAAAGATATGTGGCACCAATTCTTGATGTAGAATGAATTAAAATACTCTTTCTAGAGCTACTCTAATAAAGAGGTGGGAATCCCGACCAAGAACACCCTGTGCTAAACAATACTTGCAATCTCTGCTAAACAACCCAAGAAAGTAATGGAATGTCACATGAAAATTCCAGATCTGAAAAGATCCTTACATCAAGAATATCCAGCATACCTCCATCCTTGCCTTCATATTTTTTATATAATGTTTGAGCCTTCCCATGCCCTAGCCCTCATCTATATTGCATTGCGAATGTGGAAAATATCCTCCAAGTTTGACTGCGTTGTTTGACAAAATCAACCATCATGTCTAGGTGCAATGTACACCCTCTCCATCATGTGTTTTTTAATTGCACAACATCCTCCATCACTTTGTCATGAATGTTATATGATATTATTTTTTGACATCTTCAAGATCTTATTTGACTGTATCAACCTCCATAATCTATCTCAATTAATGAGACATAATCTCCAATTCCATTCACATTAGTAGTTGCCCAACTACCTCATTATGTAGATCTAGGCTTAATTACTCCACATTCACACACAAAAAGTGGATATTTATTCATATTTATGATTATGGGTCCCTCCACCCTTTTATTTACTTAATTCATTAAGAATGTTAAGAACTCTAATATTCCAAATATCAAGTGATAATTTGGGAATATTACAGTCCTCCCCGGAAAAATGTTGCTTGTGCTCAAGAAACTCCAAAAATAGATGGAAGGCCATCTATTCCCCTCCAAATGGCATCCACATAAGGAAGGTTTCATCCATTCACTGCAATGTGTTATGAATGTTTGGTTCCAAAGTTGTCTTTAAAAAACTTATGGGATGACCTCCAACTGTATGGTTAGATGTCCTCCTTCCACCATGAAGTGCCAAGTGACAACCATATGAGTTATAGATTCATCATTAATGCATGAGATACATAAAATAAATTGGTTCTTTCCACAAAGGAAAAGTTCCCTCTCACAATACATCTCTTCATCCCATGTTTTATGAATTTTATTGAGCATTGTCATGCTCCCATCCTTAGCCCTGTTGGCCCTATTGGATCCAAGAATCATTCCAACGTTATGCAAAAGAAGAAGGGAAGGCGTTATATGGGTAGACAAAGATGTCAAACCATATTTTTTCAATAGTAAGCACCAAAGTAAGGCCCTTTTCTACCATCCTCCATCTCCTCTATGTAAGATGGTCAAGCCAAACTATCCCAAAAGCAACCAAAGCAACAAGAGATCTTGCTGCTTTCTCTCCTCCCCATGTGCATCATGAAGAAAAAACATACTGAAAGAAATATGGAATGTCACATCATCCCAATACGAATGAACTCCATTACTACACATCATGAGAGCATCATGCCAAGCTTTACCCAATACAAAACACATAGACATAAGAGATGTCATGTGGTGGCCAAAACCTCTCAAGGGAAACCAAAATGAACATGCCTTCTTTTGCTACATTATAACATTGATATACAAGGCAAGAATCATAAAAATATGAGCTATTGGGTGGTAACCATACTCACCCATGAGCAGCCAGTGCAACCATGCCTCCTTCTTTATTTCATAAGTGTTTTTAAAGGCATGGATCAAAGAAATAGGAACCTTTGGGCAGTGAAAAGAATCTCCCAAGGGAAACTAATGTAACCAAGCTTGCTGGCCCATGTCATACTTCTACAGGTGGTCATGCAACCTGTTTCTTATCATCCTCACCCGTTCACCCCAATATGGAAGATGAGTGATGTGCTGCATAATCATGGTATCCTCTCTTTGTAGAATACCATCTCCCCCAAACTGATGAAGAAATTTTCACTTCATGAAATGTTGAAGTGAACCTCCAATGAGATCTCTTAATGAGACCTTCTCATCCATGGCCTTCCAAAACCAATGAGGTTCTGGATATTCTGTAGGTATAAGTCTCTCTTTGAGCTGTGAGATGCTCATTAAGAAAGTGTATCAAGAAAGGAGAAAATATTTCTAATAGCTAGATGTCTATTCATCATCTTGTCCTCCATTTCTTCATGAGTGAAGAAACCTTCATAATGCTCCAAGAATAATGGGGCCTCATCATTATCATTGCTACTAAGTGACAGTGATGTAGATTTGCAAGGTAATACATGTACTTTCTCAAATCAAGGTACAATACTGATTTCATAACTAGCTATTGTACATAGGATCATGCTCATCCCTTCTTATGAAAATCTATATTTCAACTCAAGAGATTGAATGTAGTCCATCCATGACAAAATGGGATAGATTTTCTTCTCCTCCTTGATTAGATCAAGGGTCCTCTACGTTGTGATAGTTTGCTGCTTCAAATCAGCATTTGGATCAAACCCTTAGTCATGCATTGGCCCTGATGGCATGTCCTCATAAGTTTCAATAAGATCTACTGAAACAATAGGTGATGAATGTGTATACATACCTTGGATCAAGTGCCATGTGGGAACCTCTTGATAGAACACAAGAGTTCCTCCAACCGGGACAATGGTGTCTCCAACTACTGGTAAGAGAGATGGTTGTTCTTCTTCCAATGTACCAGCGTTGGAATCCTCCTCCTCCTCCTCCTCCTCATGAATCTCCTAAATCATGCATGGGACTCTATGTGTCAAGAGCTCAAGATTATCTTGCAAAGATGAAAGTATCTCTCCTCCGGATGTAAGTACTTCTGCAGGTGGTGGTGAATATAGTGACTTCTTTTCCAGAGTGACAAGAATGACATTCTCCTTGTTTCCTTAGGAAATGTCCCTTTGTGGCTCATATCTGTCTTATTCCCATCAAAATTCTTCCTCAACTTTTGAAATAAATTTGAATATTTAGTCACATTTTCATGCTCCATGTGACTAAACCACAAATCATTGGCTTCCTATAAAATATGAAGTGTTGTAATTTGAACAACCTCTCCTTCAGTTACAGGATGTAGCCTAAAAATGCATCTAACTCCCTCCTCCAAGCCTTAACAATGCTTGAGGAAGACCCATCTAATGTAGGCAAATAGAATCTATTATGCCTCTTTCTTCTATTGCTGCTATAGGAACCTCTTTCTTCTTTGATTTTTAAGAATTGTTGGAGAGTTAGCTTCTCCTTGAATGCTCTAGACTGTGCTTTGTACTATTCAAGATATAGAATGAGAGTCTCATGAGTCTGAGGTTCATTCCTTTCTTCATTTCTACACATTTCACCTTCTCCAAAGAAAGTGGGCATAGTGGATCTATGAGGAGATGTATGATTCTCTTGTTTTCTTCTTTGCTGATAGGAAGTGTTGGGACCTTCCTCATCAAATCATCTTCCTGTATCTTCTTTCTTTCCTTCCTTCTTCATTGGATTGACCTCCTTGGAGAGATATTGCACGGATCTAAAGAAATGAGTGGCAGAATTTTCATCCTCCATGATAAATCTCATCTATCTGCTTCTTCTTTTGGTGTAAGAGATGAAGTGTCCACAAGCTGAGCCAAAGATCATGCTCTGATACCACTGTAATATCCCAAAAGGGAGAATGCAGTAATACTTAAACACAATATAAGGACTGAAACTAAGTAAACAATAAATATTAAGACAACATCAGAATTTACAGAGAATCTGAGCCATTTTATTATATTAGAGAAGTTCAGTTACGCAATGTACAAAATATGAGGAGATCTAGCCAAAGAGATGGCCTAGAATCACCTAGAAAACATGCCACAATAGGCATTGCGTAATTGAAGAGCCACTAAAGAAAATATTGTGTTGTCCCTTTAGTAGAATATGAACATATAGCTGCAGGATGAAAAGGAAAATGAAGATATACTCAAATATGGAGCTCAGATGATGCCAAGATTCAAGATCTGGCCAATGTGATGGATTCCCAAGATATCCCAGAAAGGATTTTTCAGATCTGCAACTTTGGAAAATCACCCTCCTAGGAGTTGATCCTTGATCTGCTGGGAAATATAGATCTGAAGCTAGATATGTCAAATGTATGGCTGAAATATGTTGCAAGATCAGATCTAATCTTGAAGGGCTGATCCCTATTCCAGATCTACAAGCCGGAAGCTCTAGATCTAGCTTCTCAATCCTCCAATAATGGTTACAGTTGCTGCAACACAAATTCCAATAGAAACTGTGTTGTGTGGGAAAGAGAGGCCTTATTCCTACTAAAAAATGCCGCAATAAACTCCAGGTTGATGGTAAGACTGATGCCAATGTGAGGGGATGATCCCTCGTAGGATTACTAGCTCAAATGCTAGCAACTTCCTTCCTCCTTTTGGATCTGCAAATTGGACAATGTAATTCCTAAAGGAAATACTACTGCTAGGAGATAAATAAATTTTGGTCGGATGGTAGATCTAAAATGAAGCCCTGGGAATGCTGATATATAAGCCAAAGGTGGTAGGAATAAACCCTCACCAGTTATCCAGCTGAAGTACTGAAGACAACTTCCACCTTCCAAACTGATCTTCAGAAATTTTCAATTTCTAAATATAAATGTTCTGTAAAAAGTAGGAAAAGAGATGTGGCACCAATGCTTGATGTAGAATGAAGTAAAATACTCTTTCTATAGCTACTCTAAGAAAGAGGTGGGATTCCCAACCAGGAACACCCTATGCTAAACAACACTTGCAATCTCTGCTAAACAACCCAAAAAAGCAATGGAATGTCACATGACAATTCCAGATCTGAAAATATCCTTACATCAAGAATATCTAACATACCTCCATCCTTACCTTTATCTTCTTTATATAATTTTTTAGCCTTCCCATGCCTTGGCCCTCATCTAGACTACGTTTTGCATGTGGAAAAGATCCTCCAAGTTTGACTACGCTGTTTGACCAAATCAACCATCATGTCTAGGTGCAATGTACACCCTCTCCATCATGTGTTCTTTAATTGCACAACATCCTCCATTGCTTTGTCATGAATGTTCTATGATATTCTTGTTTGACATCTTCAAGATCTTAGTTGATTGTATCAACCTCCATGATCTATCTCAATTAATGAGACATAATCTCCAATTCCATTCACATTAGTAGTTGCCCAACTACCTCATTATGTAGATCTAGGCTTAATCATTCCACATTCACACACAAAAAGTGGGTATTTATTCATATTGAGGATTATTGGTCCCTCCACCCTTTTTTTTACTTAATTTTTTAAGAAATTTAAGAACTCTAATATTCCAAATATCAGGTGAAAATTTGGGAATATTACAGAGAACCCTATAATCTGAATCCAGAATTCTTGTGCAACAATATTACTGTAGCAGAGAAATAACTTTGACTCTATTGAATTATACCAACCTCTAACATTTATGAAATCATATGTTCAATTTCTCTCTTTTGGACATAAGGATATATGTAAGGCTTGATGTTTGGAGGAACACTTCGTGGAATCAAATGAATAGCATGATCATGATTAAGAATAGGTTGGAGTCCTTTGGGAGTTTCAAACACCTTGGAATGATTGTCCAAGACTTTCTGAAGATCTGGAGAAATATATGATTTTAATGTTGGAACCTCTAATGAGCATAATTGTGAAATTACACCTCATTGTTCTTTCTTCAGAAGATTTTTCAGGACATTAGAGCTTATTATCTTTCTTGGCTTCCCTGCGATACCCCGTAATTCAATTTCCTTTCCTTTTGAAAAAAAAATTTAATAAAAGTTCTTGAGAATTAAAAGCTACCATCTAAAAATATTGTAACCATTGTACTCCTAATATAAAATCAACACCTCCCATTGGAATGGAAAGAATTGGACTATTCAGTACATATTCCCCCATGGTTAGCTTGATATTATTTCATTTTCTAGAGAAATTTATAGTTCCTCCATTTTCAACTATCACTTGAAATTCTAGTGGAGCTGGGTATAGGAAGAAATTCAATTCCTTGGATACCTTACAATGAATAAAATTATGGGTACTACCCGAGTCAATCAACACTATTACCTTTTTAATCTTGATATTTCCTTCTATATTGAGAGTTTGAGGAGTGGTAATTCATACCAATGCATTACAAGATATGATCAGACCCATTTCTTCTTTCTCTAGGGTTGGTTCCTGGTGTATATCCTATTCTTTTTAATTTTATTGTTCATTTTATTCCTCCTATTCAAAATATATGTAAAATAATTTCTTATTAGCACACTTATGAGCTTTAATGTATTTTCTATCACAATTGTAGAACATCCCTTTTGCTCCTTTTTATTCCAATTGTTGTGGTGTCAACCTTGTAGGTTGTGGAGGTCTAGGAGTAGCAACACTTCCATCTTTATAGATGTGAGTGGTAGGCTACCTTGTCACCATAATTTTACATTCAATTTTTCTTGCCAACCTAAATGCCTTCTCCAATGAATTAGGTTCCCAAGGTGAAATTCATGTTGGATGTTATCCTTTAAATTTCCTATGAAGACATCAATCCCGTGTTCCTATGGAATATCAATTACCCTTATATTCAATTTTTGGAAGTCCTCAATGTGCTCCACCACTAAACCCTTTTGTTCGAGATTTATCAATTCACTAAAGAAGGTGTTGCTCTTTGTATCCTCATAATGGGGCTATCATTTCCTCCATAGAAATTGACCAAGTGAGAATTTTTTTACAGGAGCAAAACCATCAATACCATACAAAACTATTTTGTTCTAAATTTAATTTTGCAATGCATACCATTTCTGTGTTTTACACATTATTGAGATCAAAATATTGCTCCATATTTAGTATCCATGTTACGGGATCCTTGCCATCAAAAATCCTCATATCAATCTTTGGAATATGATGGGTCTTAAATCCAACATTAGAGTTTATGAAATCACAATCAACATGTATTTTCTTCTCATCATGAGTTTCCTCTACTATCTTTTCACTACTAGGAATCATTTCTTTTATCATCTTTGTCAAACCTTCCTTCAAACCTTCCATGTATGCTCTTATATCAATCTTCATGTCTTTTATTTTTCTTCTATGTATTCCATGCCATTCTTCAAACCATCCATATTAGCTTCCATGCCCGTGTTCAAACCATCCATATTATCTTATGTTAGCATTGGAATCAACACTTGGATTGCGACAAGTGCCTAAACAGACACACCTTAAGCTCAAGGGATATTTTATGATTTGAATTTGATTATTGGAAGGTGGTTGAGTCTTACATTTTCTAAAAAGGTTTCAAATATATTACTCTCTTTCACACATATGAGGGTACTAAGGCTTGATGTGGTAGAAACGGTAAATTTGTAACTTGTTGGCTAGGAGAATATGAAAAAGGACAGTTGGTTTATGGGATAGAATTCAATTGTTTGGATGGAAAAATAACACAAGATACATATTGTCAATTCATCAACGAAATAAAACTTTTACAAGTCTTACAAAAAATTCATTGTGAACCTAAAGATATCTCTTACAAGGAAAACTCATGAATAAATTACCACGCATATCTTATGAAGAAATATTGTGTGGCAAGACTGATAAAATTAGATAATAATGCATAGATATATCATGACACTAACAAAAAATGGAACAATGTTAATATCAGGGTCTGGAAGTAAAGAATTAAGATATGAAAACACATGAGATAAGTAGACAATGCACACACCAAGCTATCATAAGTCCTCAAGGGTGCTTCTGATATATTGTATATTCAAAATATGTAACACAATATGCCCTGCAAAATACAACCAATGAACCTTTGTATATTTTCATTACACAATATTTATATAGAATAGGATTTCTCCATAGAAGCCTCCAATAAAAGTGGAAATCTGTTTTTAGTAATTTATTACAACTCTCTATGTATAGTACAGTTTATATAAAACATTAAAGAGGAGACTGAAATAGAAATAAAAATAAAACTTGGCATCATGGAGCTGAATCTAGCTAAGTAAAGGTGGATGAATGCCCTCGTAGCTTGTCAAAAATTGCCTCTGTAAAATGTGAAGACAACAACTATAAGGAACACCTGTATACATATCTGTAAAAATATAGGAGTGGCTAACCAACTGGAAGTTATCTTGATTAAATGACACCTAGAAATAACTCATAATCACAGAGATGACATTCACTTCATCATATTTAGTGCCATCCTTGTGAGAATAGAACCAAAAAGTAGTTTTTCTTCGCCATATACTAAATCTGAAAATAATAGCTACCTCTCCTGAAAAGGGTAGCTATATCCGAAAATGTTGAATATAAACAAAAATGAAATACTCCTTCCAATTTTCAAGGCTCCATATATTCATTCATCAGAGGTCTAATATGGAGGCAATTATTATAATAGCTTCAGCTTTAGTTACCCTTTTATTTGACCTCCTCTTCTGTGCTTGATATTTTTTTTCATTCTCTTTCTTCTTGGCTTTATTCATTGGGCTATCATCAATGTTTATGATTTCATCCCTAAGGTTATGGTTAGCAATGAGCTTACTTGTTAATCTGAGATTGTTCTTAGGCCTGGTGTGAGGCCTTTGAATGTATGGGTTCGAAATATATATAGGCCTTTCACCACCATGTATGAATCTTCTTGATTGTCCTTCTTCAAACATTGAATCAGTGTACTCTATATCATTATTATCCTTCTCATAAGATGCATATAAATGTATTATAGTTTTCTTCCTCTTCTTGGCTGAAGAGCCAATATATGAGAAAATTTGAGCTAAGATATGTTCTTCCGTTGTGATAGTTTCTGAAACTTTTCTTATCCCCTTCTTGAGTGAGGAAAAAAGTTGTGAAAGAGTAGGATCCTTGAGTGAAATGTAATTGTTTTTTTGAGTTTCCTCTCTAACCTCTAAAACACGATTTGATCTCATGGATTCAGAGTTGAATTCCTCTAAAGGTAGAACAGGGTTGGATGTCAAGGCTTTAGGGTTGAATTACATTGAAGGTTCCTCTGTCATGATGAGCCTTCCCCTGTGTTTACCCCTTGAAGAGGAAACTACCTCCTCTTTCCTTTTAGATAAAGTGTTTTTATCAAGCAAGGTATCTTCTTGTTTAAGATTATTTCTACATTCCTCCATGAATGACCTCAATGTTTGTGGATGCTTGGATGAACTACTAGTGTAGACTTCATTTGTTGGTTGTGTTGTTGGTGTAGATGTAGTTTTCCTAGACTTCTTCGCTAAGTTCCTAGACTGCCTACTAGATAACATTGGGGATGGGCCAGCTTACGAGGGAGTTGACTTATGAGTAGGTTTTGACTGTTGTTCTTGATTTTTCAGCTTTCTAGGCATCCTTAGTCTTCTTCTTGAATAAATATTGTTAAATCCATCATTAGTTATAAATTTCTCCCATGTAGTCCTTTTCTTTCTCAGGTGATAAAATGTTAATATCTTAATCAATCCTCTATGATATATATTATGAATTAAGTAGGATGGGGTCTTCTGTATCCTTCGAAACATTGATAATAGGGATATGTGAAGGAAAGAGGGTAGATTCATAGGTTTGGCACTAGAGATATGGGCCAAGAACATCATTTGGAATTTTTGGATAGTTGAAAACCTACCCTCACAAGTTATGTAACACTGTACAGTAGAAATGACATGCTGCCACTCAAGTTTAAAGTATGAAATATGAATGGTAGGAGTCCAACCAATGTGTTCATGCTCAGGGTTTAAATAAACATTTGAATCATCTTTAAGGATTTTTTTATTATTCTTATGCCAAGACTCACCTGTTGCTGAAGTCTGACTTGCCCTTCCAATGGTGGTTTCAGTAATATTGAAGGTTTGAAACCCAATCCTAACTTTTTCTCCATCAAAGGTATTAGAAAATGCTTGAGTCATGACCACATTCTCACTTGAAAATTTCCTTCAAAACTGGTACCAACATGTTTACTTCAACTTAGCCTTAGCACGATGATCCACAAAACAAGTGTTAGTTGGCTCGGAATGGTTCATGTTACCTCCTTTTGTCATACTTCTTGTTGTTAACCTAACCTCCAATGCACAACTATAAAACACGAAATACCCTCCACGAAACCATACTTGTTGGCACCCGTTAACAAATGGTTTTAACATTGAGAATAAAAATATTAAGTGCAACTGTCACAAGAGTCAATGGAGGAAGGGTTATGCATTCCCTAGGACTCAGTGAACAGGAATGACATGAACGCATAATTTATTTAAAACTGCGGACAACTCATTTCACCAACTCCATCACATATGTTAATAATTCCTACTCGTACTACACTTTGACACATATACCCTTTAATGAGTAGCAATATATTTGCATCACCTTAGCAGAAAAATAATCACCCTTTTAATGCATCTTATAATGAAAAACAAACATCCTTTAGATGCACAAGACCCCCTTGCTTTAACATATCCTCAATCTTCGAATAACAATTATGGTTTCATTTGAATAATGTTTCCTCTTCTCCTTTATACTAATTTGCAGGTAATTTCTACCTTTTTGAAAAATACATCTTTTCCAATAAAAACCATATCTTCTGAAAAAGATAACTGCTTCTCATGGAAATAACAGTGAATTCGTTTGTTATTCTTATCAGAACTAATGATTCTAAAATTTTCTTTGACCTTGGATAGGAAATGATAGTGAAATAATAAGACCCTTTTTCAAATGGAAACTCATGACCTTAACCACTAAAAGTAGTTAAAAGACCTATTTAAAAGAAACTTTACCCTATCGACTTTGTAATAGAAACAAACTATTGGACTCAGAATTATTTTTGGATTTTATTAAAAAGTGATAAAGACTCATACAATTTAATCCTCCACTGCTCTTCCCCATAGGTTAGGAGACAAGAGAGGATCAAATACACAAATTACAATGAAAACCAGACTTTGAATTTTTTTTGAAAAATTGTAGTGCTAATAGTGGCTCCTATTGGGGATTAAGTCATCCCTGTGAGGCTTCAAGCACTGTAGATTTAGTGCCTTCAACTTTTAGGACTTTCAAGTTTTAGAAGCTAACAAGAGAAATTGAATTTTATTGACTGAAATGAGACCGATTCTATTTACAAAAATAAACACCAATGAGCATGGAGTCTAACTGAAAACAACACTTTAGATATTTACAATGGAGAGGCTGACTATCTCAACATACAAAGAAATTTTTGAGATAATGACCATTGAATGGACCTCCACTTAATTGATCATCATCTAAATGTTTCAGAAAGAATGTATTATTTTTGAGAACTTGAGCAACCTTAAATGGTCCAAACCACAAACTATCAAACTTACCATGCTTCCCATGGTCTTCTGTTCTTGCATTCCAGCACAATACCAAGCCATCTTCCTAGATTTTTTTTTTTTTGACCTTTTATCAAAGAAAATTTTTACCTTGGCTTTGTACTTCTCTATTTTGTCCATCAAGGATTCCCAACTTTTATGAACTTCTATCAATTGTAGCATCCTTCTCTGAATGGGTGTTGAATTATCAGTTTTATCCTGTAAAAAATTCATCACAGGAAGGGCCAAATGTAATGGCATGACAACATTAGCACCATAAGCAAGTTGAAAGGGAGAAGCTTCAATTGGTCTTTTAACATCCACCCTATCTTCCCAAGGAGTATGAACTAGTTGAGTATCCCAATTTCTTTTATTTTTTGTCATCATATTTTTTATAATTCTCACCATAATTTTATTTGATGACTTAGATAGCCCATCACCTTGGGGGTAATAATGTGTATAATGAGTCAAACAAATATTATAATTCTCACAAAAAATGTTCATCTTGGCAGATTTAAAATCCATTGCAATTTCAGTCACCAAATTCTGAGGGCAACAAGATCTGGACATAATATTTTCTAGTATAAATTTAATGATTATTGTGTCAGTAGTATTTCTGGTTGGAATGGCCTCAATCCACTTGGTGAAATAATATGTGGCTATAAGAATCCACTTGTGTTGTCCCAATGATCGTGGGTGAATCTCACCAATGAAGTCTAGCCGCCGCTGCTGGAAGGGAGCATCTGTTGAAATGGGAATCAGAGGTAGTGGGAGTAGCTTTTTCTTACCAGTGAACTATTTACATTTGGTGGAAGCTCTAAATTTAGCAAAAAAATCATAAAAAAGAGTTACCCAATAATAACCAGCTCTTAAATTTTTGTTTGCTGTAGCTTTCCAATACAAATTTCCACCACATACCCCTGCATGTATCTATGTTATAACTTCTTCCGAATCAAACTAATCTAGACATCTCAACAAAACTCCTACAGGGTCTTTCCAATAAATATGATTCTCCATTATGCAATATTTGATAGCCTTCAATTTAAAATCTCTCCTCTTTGATTTTTCCATTTCTAGAAGACAACTGAAATTTAACAAAAATTACACTATATACCTGTATCAATTGGAATAAAAGATGTTAGGATAATAATTTGTACCTTCTTCATCTATTTCTTCAGCTATTTCCATATTTAGATTCAGAGCTTTGCAATTTGATTCTGCAAGCAAGCGGGCTAAATCTTGTCCTTGTATCAACTTAGTAGGTCTGATTTCAATGTCAAATTCCAGAATATTTTTCAACCATCTTCCCCTCCGACCATCTGTGTTGGGTTGCAACAATACATCCTTGAAATTAATATTTGGTAAAAAAGAAACAATGTTAGAATGCAACACATAAATTCGAAAAGAGTTCAAAGCCTTCACCAGTGCATATGCTTTTTTTCAACCAAATTGTATTTTAATTCAACATCCATCAATGCAAGGCTGAAAAAGAATTTGGATGTTCCAAGCCTTATTATTTTGAAGTAAAACTGTTGTAATCATTTCTTTAGAGGCATATGAAAAATTCAAAAAATCCTTCTCAAAATCAGAGTTGTTTAATACTAGGGCTTCAGTCAAAGCAGATTTGATTTCCAAGAAAGATTTTTTTTGCTTCATCTTGCCACATGAACTCTGCATCTTTCTTGAAGAGGACATTTATATGCTTAATTAATTCTGGAAACTTTGGAACAAAACCCCTTAGAAAATTAATCGTACCCAAAATGACTGTAACTCTTTATTATTTCGAGGTAAACCAATTTTCTGAATTGCTTCAACTCTCCCTGGGTTGATGCAAATATGATTTTATATTACTACATGCCCCAACAGTTTTCCTTCTTGAACAAAAAGGCATGAATTCTTTGGGTTTAAACATAAACCAGATTTTCTGCACTTATTTAACACTTGCAACAAATGTTTCAAATGGTCATGGCCAGATTTTGAAATAATGTTATATCATCTAAATAAATGAAAACAAATTTTTCCTTTTATCGTGCAAAGGAAATATCCATTGTCCGCTGAAATGTTGCTCCTGCATTTATTAAATTGAAAGGCATCTTATTGTACATGAAATTTACCGAGGGTGTAGTAAAATTTTATTTTTCTCCCTTTCCTGCTTGTCAACTGAAATCTGATTGTATCCTGAAAATTCATCTATCATTGATAATCTCTTTGAACCTACGAATTTATGCAAAATATGATCCATTTTGGGTAAATGATAGTAATACTTCAGTGAACACTAGTTCAAATTGCGAAAACCAACACAAATTCTAATTTCTCCATTCTTCTTTCGAACCGGGACTATATTAGCTACCCAATTGAAAAATCTTAAAGGCGAAATTATGTTGGCTTCCCATATTTTTCTGATTTCTTTTTCAATAATAGGGACCTACATAGGATTGATATGCCTTATATTTTTTGCCATAGGTTTTTCTTGTGATTTAAAAGGGATTTTATGCTCCATTATGCTTCTGTCATATGTCTTCAAATCATTTTAAGGCCAAGAAAAAATATTGCTTTAGCAACTTGACATATTTAGTTCTAGTTTCTTCACAAAAAAATTTAGAAACTTTAACATATCTATGCTAATTTTCAGTAACAATGTTGCAATAAACTGTACTTTCTCCATATATATTGTTCTTAGGCTTCAAAAGAAATCATTATTGTCAAACAACCTTTCTAAAGGAACCAAGCCTTTAGGAATGAAGTTTTTTTTCAGCTCAATAATGTCTTGTCCAGCCAAATTCTTTTTGAATGACTTGTTGTTCTGACTTTTAGCTTTGTCTTATTCATTGTCAATTTGAATATATGAAAACTCCTCCATACATTCCAAAAAATTCTAAATTTCTTTATTATCTTCAAACACTTGCCAGTGTTTGATATTTTTAGGAATGGAGGGTCTGTTTTTTAATATCAATATCATAATTAGCTTTGACATCAAGAGGGACCATAAAATTACTAGCAAAAATGGCCAATGAATCTTCAATTTCATTTTCTTCTCTGGAAACAAATTTCAAATTTAATGATGAAAATAATATTCAATCAAATCTCAAACTTCATTTCTATAATTCTTCATTTTTGAATTATTTACTTGATAGTTATCTCTCACCTGCTGTACCACCAACTTTGAATCACCAAAAACTATCAATTGCTCTGCCCCCAAACCTTTTTCTGCCTTCATTCCCACAATTAGTGCTTCATATTTAGTAGCATTATTTGTAGTGACAAACTATAATTTATATGATAAAGGTACTACCTGCTGAGTGGGAGAAATAAGAACTATACCAGCCCCTGATCCCTCTCTTGATGACGCTCCATCCAAATACAATTTCCATATTTGTCCAACTATTGAATTCTGCTCTTTTTAGTTGAGTAGTTGTTGTTTTTTATTAATTTCAAGGTGAAAATGGCTGTCATTAGAAGCAATATGTAAAGTAGATGATCCTAAGACCTTCTCTTCTATATATATAGGATGATTTGAGGGATTTTTCTGATCACTTATGATATAAGCCATCCGTGTTTCTCTATACAGCCTCCTAAATTATCCTCCAAAAACTTCGATAGTGGCGTATGTCATATCCATTTGAAGAGTGACTCCGAGATTTTTGGACGAACATCTCAAAAGGAGCATTCCAAATATTGATGGTATATCAGCAACCAATATGTCCACCACCACACTCTTCATAGGAAGAGGGGTAAGAGAAATTAAAAATTCTTTGATCACCCCTAAACACTTGACCCTTTTGGAGTCAAAAGTGGAGAGGTCATGATATTTTTTAGTAATTTCCAGTCCTAATTCATCCATCACTTTCTTAGGCATTAGATTGTGAGAGGCCCCAGAATCTAATAGGCAGTTATGCAGCTATTTTTTATCAATTTTGAGTGAAAGATAAAAATGTGGAGAATTATCATCATTTTGATATTGGACATGGTTGCCTAAAAATATAGTAGGATGTTCATATTCAATATTGACAGAGTCAAGATAAAAGGATGGTTGAAGCAGACTTTTGAATTACCCTTTGTATGCTGGATTTTCTAGTAATTCTAGGAGTGGAATTGGAATCTTGATTTTAACCTTTAATTTTTTCTTGGCAACAATTTTTTCAACATCTTGTTTTTGTTGAGGTTGTTGGACAACACCTTTTTACCTCAAAGGATAATTTATTGTCTGATTTTCAGGCTTATTTTTCTCATTCTGAACATGAATATGAGCTTCCTCATCATCGAAAAATAGATTTATCCTAGATTTATCTTCATATTCTTGTAAATTCAAACAAGTTGACTGTGATTTCTCTTCAACAAGATTTATTTCTTCATCCTCCTCCTCTTCTTCTTCTTCTTGATTTTCTTCAGCAAAATTTTTCGGTGGAGGCTAAACATTTTCATCATCAAGATTTCTCCTTTGGCATTGTAAAATTTGTTGGGGTTGAAAGGGTGTCGTAAAATGAGTCTAATTTATGTTTCCTTCATTTTGAATGGGCCTAGCAGTAGACCTATTTTTTAACTCCATTTTTGTCATTTTAGAAGCAAGATCTTTATTGAAATTAGAAATTTGATCTAGTTTTCCTTCAGCTGTGAAATTTTTAGAGGAGGAAGATGGTTTATCCTCTTTCATTTTCACTTTATCCTTTGCCCCTTTCCCTTCTTCAATTTTCAACTCGTTTGAGGCCATAGTATTGGACTGCACTCCAATAGTAGTCTCCTTCATACCCACTAATGTTTGTGGCTTCTCAGCTCTCAACCATAGTGAAAAATTGGAGTCTAAGGCATTGGAAAAGGTAATCATGGTTGTGGTTTCAAGGGGTTTAACCTCTATAGTAATGTTTTCATATACTTTATTGAACCTCTTTGTAAAATCTTCCAATGAGTCATCAGTTTTCTTCTTTAAAGCCCCAAACTCTATGAGATAATACAGGTAATATTTCTGGTCACCCCGTCATTTTATAAACAATTGTTCCAAATCATCTATTCCTGTTATTGAGTTTGGTGGAAAATTTCTGAACCAGTTCCTAGCTTCCCCATCTAAGCTTTGAAAAAAAAGCCTAGACCAAACATCTTCATGTTCAATGTTTTGGTTATCAGCATAACTATAGAAAGAAACTATGTGTTCTTCAATAGATACTCCTTCTCCCTCCCCTCTGTATTTGGGAAAATATTTTAGATAATCCACTTGAGGAAGAGAATGCAAAGGTTGAGGAAGGACGAGCGGTGCATATCTTGCAGCAACAATATGTTGCATCCTTGTAGGAGTAGGATGAGCCATGACATACTGAGGTACAAATGGTAAAATTGTTGATACAGAGGTTTGAATGCTGTAAATTTTAGTTTGTGGAGTTGAAAATAATGGATTTTCAAAGAAATGGACAACATAAGGTTTTATTTCAACTTCTCCAAGAGAGTCAGTTTTAGATGTTGATTCTTGAAGGATCGGGGTAGTTTCAAGTCTGTTTTTTTGGGCTAAGAAGTGAGAGATACTAAAATTAAAATTTTCAGGAGGGTTATATCCTCTTTGATGAGAAGAACATGATCCAACAACTAGGTTTTGAGACAATGGAAAATTTTCTTGTTTTGGACTAAAAGAAGACTCATATTGAGGATGAATTTGAAGAAAACTCGGGATTTTTTTTATGTCTTCCTCAGTTAAAATATCTTTATCAAGGAAGGGTGAAATTTCCAACGCTTGTTCTAATTCATATTCTTTCAGTACAAAGGTTTCTCACTTTTGGTTTTCTTCACTGATACCTAAAACCTCTAATTTATCTTCTTTCAATGGAAATATATTTTTTTCTAATTTACTTGATGACTGAGAGATACTTTCAGCTAAACCTAGGCTAATATCATCTACTTTTCCTTTAATTGAAATTGTTTCAACTCGAAATATTTCAGGAGATTTCTTTGAAACTGAAATTTCTTTAGGTTGTAAAGCACACAATGGTACCTTTTCCTTTGGAATGTATTATAAAAGTAGATTTTTCACTGAATTTGATGTAGCTTCAACTGATTTATGTTTCCCTCTATCATCCTTTATTATCTTCTTTGGGTCAGAGATTCGAATCACAGGTGGTGATCTCTGATTTCTTCTTCTGATAGGCAGTCTTGAAACCCCTTGTCCTATTTGTGTAGTTACGAGGTGAACCAATTACAATAAAAAATAGGGACTAGTTTTTATTCACCTTTAAAAACCAGTACTAGGCATTCATGCAAAAATTTCGGGAGAATAAAAAGTTTGGAATCTTTGTCTCTCGGGAGACACACCAAAAGATTTTAGTGCTGGAATCGGCACTTAGATTGTGATAAGTGTCTGACTAGTGACATATTAAGCTCAAGGGATATTTTAGGACTTGAATTTGATTATTGGAAGGTGGTTTAATCTTACATTTGATGAAAAGGTTTCAAACAGATAAATCTCTTTCACACATATGAAGGTACTAAGGCTTAATGTGGTAGCAAGGGTAAACTTGTAATCCGTTGGCTAAGTGAATATGCAAAAGGAAAGTGGGTCTATATGATATAATTCCACTGTTTGGATGGAAAAATAACACAAGATCCAGATTGGTAATGCATCAACGAAAGAAATATTTTACAAGTCTTACAAAAATTTCATTGTACACCTAAAGATATATGTTAAAAGGAATTCTCATGGATAAACTACCACACATATCTTATCAATAAATATTTCCAGCAAAGACTGATAAAATTAGATAATCATGCATAGATATATCATGAAACTAACAAAAACATGGAATAATGTTTATATCATAGTATAGAATTGAAGAACTAAGATATGGAAGCACATGAGATAAGTAGACAATACACACACCAATATTTCATAAGTCCTCAAGAGTGCTTTTGATATATTATATATTCAAAATATGTAATGCAGTATGCTCAGGAAAATACAACCAAAAAACCTTTATGTCTTTTTATTACATAATATTTATACAAAATAGGAGTTCTTCATAGAAGCCTCCAATAAAAGTGGAAATTTGGTTTTGGGAATTTATTGTAACTCTCTATGTATAATAGAGTTTATCTAAAACATTAAAGAGGAAAACGAAGTACAAATAAAGATAAAACATGGAATCATGGAGCTAAAGCTAATTGAGTAAAGTTGGCTCAGTGCCCTCGTAACTTATCAAAAACTACCTCCATCAAAGGTAGAAATCAGAAACTCAAAGGAATACTTGTATACATATTTGCAAAAATATAGGAGTGGCTAACCAACTGGAAGTTATCTTGATTAAATGTCACCTGAAAAGAACTCATCATCACAGATATTACATTGAATTCATCATATTTAGTGTCATCCTTGTGAGAATAGAACCAAAATGTAGCTTTTCTAATCCATATACTAAATCTGAAAATAATAGCTACCTCTTCTAAAAAGGGTGGTTGTATCCGAAAATAATGAATATAAACCAAAATGAAATACTCCTTCCGATTTTCAAGGCTTTGTATATTCATTTATCAGAGGTCTAATATGGAGGCAAAGATTCTGATAGCTTCAGCTTTAGTTACCATTTTATTTGACCTCCTCTTCTGTGCTTGATTTTTCTGTTGAGTTTTTTTCTTCTTGGCTTTATTCTCTGGGCTATAATCAATGTTTATGATTTCATCCCTAAGAGCAGGGTTGGTAATGATATTACTTATTAATATGAGCTTGTTCTTAGGTCTGGTGCATGGCCTTGGAATGTAGTGGTTTGGAATATGTATAGTCCTTTCACCACCATGTATGGATGTGCTTGATTGTCCTTATTCAAACTCTGACTTGGTGTACTTTGTATCACTGATATCCTCCTCATAATATGAATATGAATGTATTATAGTTTTCTTCCTCTTCTTGGATGAAGAACCAATATATGAGAAAATTTGATCTAATGTGGGTTCTTCAATTTTTATAGTCTCTAAAACTTTTATTTTTCTCTTCTTGAGTGAGGAAAAGACTTGTGAAAGAGTAGGCGCTTTGAATGAAATGTCAGTATTTTTTTGAGTTTAGTATCTATCCTCTAAAACAAGGTTTGATATCATGGATTTAGGGATGAATTCCTCTGAAGGTAGAATAGGGTTGGATGTCAGGGCTTCAGGGTTTACTTCCACTGAAAGTCCCTCTAGCATGATGAGCCTCCCCCTATGTTTACCCCTTGAAGAGAAAGTCTCCTCCCCTTTGCATTTAGACAAAGTGTTTTTATCAAGTAGGGTATCTCCTTGTTTAAACTTCTTTCTACATTCCTCCATGAATAACCTCAAGGTCTATGGCTCCTTGGATGAACTGCTAGTCTAGACCTCATTTTCTGGTTGTGTTGTTGGTTTAGATGTAGTGTTTCTAGCCTTCCTGGCTAGGCTCCTAGTTTGCCTATGTTAAACACACACATGGTGGAGGAGAAGGTAAACACACACAAGGAAAGATAAGCATGAATTTCATATTACCATTGATATGATGTACATTTATAATAAAATAATGTGACTCTTGGATTTCACATTCCAAGATCACTTGGACTCCTTGTGACGGTTCAGCTTCCACACCTACCAATAGAGGATTAGGTGTCTAACATTCCCCCCCTTAATCCGAAGGGGTATGTGTGAGTCCAAGAAGAGAGTTGTAATAAAATTTGTAAATTATGCATGGCAGCACTTAGAGTGAATCAGATCTCTAAAATGTTGGCATAAAGAGGTGTTTTAAGGATGACCACCAACACTAGAATGCAAAGCTTATTGCAGTTCCCGAAACTCCTCCAAATCTGGAAAGAAGCTGAGGGCTTCTGCTAGAGGAAGTGTCCCTCATATTTGAAGCTGGAGACCTTCAACCTAGAATAAGGGAGGTGTACAACCTATGATTGTTTAAGGATGACCACCAACACTGGAATTCTTAATGCATTTCCTAGAACTCTTCCAAAGCTGGAAAGAAGTTGAAGTCTTCTGGTAGAGGAAGTGCTATGAATTCTTTGAAGAGAAAGAATATCAACCTCACATGGATGGTTTAAGGTTGTCCACTAGCCAAAGGCATGCTCATGGGAATCTGTGTCTCTGGCTACAAATATGAATTTGGAATGACAAATTGTAGCTCAGGCTCGCTCGAACTGCTATGTCTCTGGCTACAACTCTGAATCTGGAATGAGATATTGTGGCTCAGGCTTGCTTGATGTGGTGTCGAAGCTTGTATATGACCACCATTTCCCCCCCTGTTAGGTACAAGGTGAGATGATGGTGAAAACTCAACTGCAAGTTTGCTCAGTATTTTATAACAAGTTCTGACATGTGACTTAAACATCTTCATGGATGTTGATGCCCATTGCCAAGAAGCGATCCATCCAATATGAATCTTTGTTCTTGTAGGAGGCTTGTTTCTGAAGCATCTGTGTGAAGAATGGGTGTGTCGACTGTTAGCCATCTATAATTTTGATCCTATCCAAAGACGACTAAGTTGACAATCCCAGATTTCTAGAAACAATATTTGAAGAAACATGGTGAGTTCTAGAAATCTCACCGCCTTCATTATCCAAAGTCTATTAGTTCACCAAAATATTCATCTATGCCTTCTAAAAGATCACCCCTCTATTTCAAAAAGAAGCCTGTTTTAGCCTATTTTACCCCATTTTCATTTCCCCCATTTTTCCCTCATTTTCCCCTCAATTATTATTTCACTTCCTCAAAATCCCCTTTTAAACTTTATAAGTCCCCTTTATTTGGTTTTAAATCACCTTTTTTATCCTATCGGAACTTCAAAAGGGCTCAAAAACTCACTATTAGGTATATTTTTCAACCTTTTATTAAAAGAAGGCCTTAAGCGCTTTTCGGCTTAGGCCCTAACCCCTTTTCCTCCATACAACTCGCCACCGCGCCCGAGCACTAAGCCCATCGGCGATCGACACATCGCACTTTCTAAGTTGCACTTCCCTTTTCCTTTTTTCGATGGCTGATCCACCGATGAGATCTGGATCGTCCATTCCCCATATTCGATGGCCATCGTATCTCTCTATTGCATCAATCATTGCACATCGCATCGGGATTTTCCCTTCCCCTCTTTGCCAATGATCACCCCCCGCAATGAAATCTGGGCCGTTAATCCATCAGATCCAACGGCCATCGCTCATTCATTCTTTTTGCGCATCTGCCATATGATCTGGACCCTTGATCTTTTAGATCCAATGGCCAGTGCACTCTCAAATTTTTCATTTCACTCTACGATGTCCTCTTCTACCCACCTTTCTTTGATAAAATCCTGACTGTCGATCCTCCAGATCCGACGACCATCGCATCATCGCCCTTTCGGCCTTTGCCCCACCTTTCCATTTTGGCCACTTCCCTGTGATGAAATCCTAACCGTTGATCTTCCAGATCCAACGGTCATCTCTCTTTCGCATTTTTTCTGACCCTCTCGACCATTTGTGATTTTCGTGAAATTACGAATAGATCCCAACCATCCATTCCTCCCAGATCAACGGCTCAAGTTCACTGCGGGGGCACCTGACCAAAGTGGCCCGTACTCCCTAGTCCCCCCGTAGTTAATCTCCACCATTGATCTTATCTAGATCCAATGGCTAGTATATCCCCATTCATGCGGAGGCACCCCATCGGAGAGATTCTTCCGTACCCCCCATTGCCCCCACAATTAATCTTAACCGTTGATCTAGCCCCCTAGATCCAACGACCCAGAACTTGTCTCGACCTGGCCCCACTCCATCCTCTCCCCATGCCTCGGTGTTGTATCATGCGACGTGATGACCGTCGATCTACACATCTCCTTGCAGATCGGACGGCCAAGATTGTGTATCACACAAACTCGTTCAACCCCCCTTCCGTGCATTTTTAACGCGAATTAAGTGGTTTTGCTGGGGTTACATCTAACCTATAGAGCCATATCGCATTCGTATGGGCCTTTACCACTTACCACCTTCTGGCCTTGTGAAAACCACCTCCGGTTTTTTTCAAAACTGCTCATTTATCCTTCACACCATAATTTAAATATTTTCCTCCTTCCACCTGTTTCCACCTATGGAAACCTTCCTTGCTGCATTTTTCCTCAACATCGCTCTATAACCCCTCACCGAGCCCTCTGAAGCATTTAAACCCAAAAACGCAGGTTTTATTTAATTTTTTATTGTTTGGTTGCAGGTTTTCATGGTAGTTTAATGTTGAAGTTGTCCCATGACAAAATTGTTGCAGAAGCCAAGGATGACAATCCTCAGGGCCTAATTCAACGTAGATGAGGGACATAAAGGATTAAATTTATACATTTAGCCAATTGTTTCATGTGCAACGGTTGCAAAGCAAAACCCTCTAGTGCACAAAGAAAGTACCTGTCAGCAAAGAGTGAAGATTAAATGAAGAAATAGTGAAGAGTATCAGAGTTCAAGATAAAGGTTAAAGGATACAGTCAAATCCCGAGCATCCAAAGACTTAACCTGCAGTTCGAAGAATGAATCTGAATACGATTAAAGGACAAATCAGCAAGGCTTGGAGCCCCGAGCACATCAGGATAGAGCAGTTAATTCATCAAAATATATGAAGCCACCTGTAGCTTGTGTTTCACCTACAAAGACACTTTGACAGTTATCACACTGACAGAACATATTTTGACTATTAGAGTAGTTATTGTAAGACATTGGAAAACTTTTAAACCCATTCCTTTCACCTACTTTATCCTCAAGAAGTAAAGACATATTTATTAAAATAGAGAAGTAGTGCAACTCATTCCTACCTTATTCCCTACGTGGTTTTTAAGGCTAGGAATGCATTTACTCTGTAATTAATAACATTTTGAACCCTAAAAAGAGTTCCACCTCCTTATTCTTCTATAAATACTTTATAAGGATCTCTTTTTTAGGGGTTGGTTGCTGGCATTCGAACTCTTTGAAGTTGTACATAGTCTGGCTGAAGGTTAAAGAAGAAATTGAAGTATTAGAAGACTGATGATGTTTTGACATGTTTTGTTAATGAGAAGGCTCTATCATTCGATTCTTGAGCATGGATGTTGGTGATGTATTCTGATATGTTAAATGTTATTTCATGTTTTCCATTTTTTCCATCATTCTATACTTACAGTAGAGTAAAAATTTTAGGCTAAGAAATGTCTCCTAGAAGCACCTTAAATCTGTTTGCTCTTCACTGTCTTTATGTTTTCGTCTGCTGAAGTTTTTATTGAGTAGTTTCACTGCTTTTCAACACTTAAGCTTGTTTATTTCAAAAATAGTTCAAACATTCGATCTCAAGAATAATTTATGGTTTTCCCTCCTCACTTGCTGCCACTTGAAAACTTTTTCTGAAGTCTCCCTTCAAATCACCATTGTTTACAGTCTGCCAAAGAGGTCTGTTTTGATCATACCCTTTTTTCTTTCTGAGATAATTGTTTCGAAGGTCTTTATAGTTGTAATCAGAGATTTCTAGGAGTTCCCTCTTCTATTAATGCAGTTATTTGTGAATATTTTATGTTTTCTAAATTCCTTGAAGGTGAAATATTTGGATGAAATAGAGAGTTCCTCGAATCCTAGATTTTATTTGAAAATTTTGTCTTGGAATTGCTATTTTTTGAAGTGTGATTTCTATAATTTATGGTTAGCCCTGTCTATGGAATGCCTCTTCATGTTCAAATAATGTTTTAAGTCCTTTTGTTGAGAATTACATACAATTAAGTATTCTTAACTGCCCTTAGTTCTACTTCTCTTTCTAAATCCTTAATTTCCATTTCATTTCATCCACCAAACCCAAGATCCACTGGCCAAGTTAGATTTTTCCTTTGATATCCCATATCCATTGATTGAGCTTGTTATAATTTCTTCTTGACTCCATTGGCCAATGGCTCTGGTTTTTCCCCTTTCTATCTATGTTTCCTAGATCATTCATGTCCAACCAACCAAACCCATACAAACAAACTTCCACTTAATAACTAGCCTAAAATCAACCTCTTAAAAGCATCAAGCTATATCCTTACAAACATATTGAGAGATCCCTCTCTGAGACTAGGAGAGCTAGATCCTAGAGCTCTAAAGCTTGGTTTGGATGTTGACTTGTCATTTGGTTTTCCAATCAGCCAGATCATAGGACCTCAACACTGACCATAGTGCTTTCATGGGTGAATATCGAAACAATGATCTTTCATATCTCCAACTCAATCACAGTGTTGGCATTTTACAATCGGTTTTTCTTGTTGTGGAAGTGGAGCAGGATCTGGAACAACTGTAGGTGAACTGTCATAAAGAATTCTGACACTCTGAAATTTTATGGGCTTGGAGTAGTACTGAATATGAAAGGACAACTCCTTTTCATATCCAAGACCAATTATGTGCTTGTTTTGGACAAGCTGTTACCAAGGTCTGATGATGGGCTTGGGAGGTGTTGGCTGGATTTTTTCTTCTTTTTGCAAATTTGTGCTTAAAATGGGTATTTCATCTGCAGTTTGTTGTTGCTGATGGGAGTATATCTCAATGTTCTGAGCAATAAAAATTTTATAATGATGACTCTACTGCTGTAATTCTGCTTGCTGAAGCTCTGACTCAAGCTGCAAAAATTAAATCTTCTCATGTGCATTTTGCAGACAGACTTTAATGTCAAAAGAGTGTCTTTACTAATTTGGATTGTATTATGAACAATAGAGAGAATTAGAGTGTTTAATAACTCTAAAAAAACATCAAGTCTCGCCATCTCAGCAAATAAAGTGTGATGGATTTGACCATAAATGAGCTTGTAAAGACAGATAGATGTAATTGTTATATCACTACAATTGAGTAGCATGATATGAACAAACTAGTGAAAGTTCTTTCAATGGAGAATTAAGTGAATTTCAGAAGCTTCTCCCAACACTTATACCATAAAATAAATGGGCCACCTGGGAATTGTATCCTTTCTCTATACAGTGAAATCGAAATCAATATGATCGAATGGTTCTTATATAACAAGTAATTAAAAAAAAAATCAACTCAACATATATTTAAGCTCAAAATTGCATCAATTTGAGCTCAATAATGGTTTCTCAAAGAAATGTTAGTATAAATCTCTTCAATTCATACCCAACGTATCAACCAATGAAAAAAATTCATGTACCATTGATATTCAGTCTTCACTTCACTACATTTTACGTCTTCATCGAATGGATAATCAAGCGTAGAGAAACTATATTACATGCAACATTTCCTCCCATTCATTGACAAAAAATCTACATAATAAGAACAACATCATCTATCAGATTCGCAGTCTCATAACGACTAACTACATCACCAGCATTAACAAATATGGAGCGGTAGGACAGTGGGAGTATTTGCATCACGTTAATTGCTCGATTGTCTCAGCTCCTCAGGCTTTCAAGAATCCCTCAACAACATTGGAAGCTGCCTTCTCCCTCTATCCTTTCAGTAATACCACAACACTATAAGCATTAGTTGGGGGATTTCATAAGATTTAGGAGGGCGCTGTTTCATTCATCTTCATTTAAGCTTCAGTTGGTGTCGCATATGGAGGAGATAAGGCAAGAGATTTAGGAAGCTGAAGTTATCAAACGTGTCGTGGAAAATCCCAATCCTCAGTTAACAATTCATCAATTCTACGAGTACAAACAAATCAAATCTAGTGATGAAGTATTGCTTCGTGATTTCCGAGGAAGCCCAAATTATATTGAATTCTGTTTCGATCCATATGGTCTTGGTTTAAGGGAATCCTTCGCGAACCCCACATTAATAATACTGATTATGACGGATCCTAACACTTTCGGAGGGGAGTATTTTCACTAGATGGTTACTGCCTCCCTTACATCAAAAATTATCGAGCCGTTTGGCAAGATATGGTTCGGTATGAAGCTACAACATCCATTTTTACTTGCATGTTAGTTTTCACATTTTTCAAATGAAACAAATCTCCTAATTTGGTGCCCAACTTGTCAGAGAAATTCAGTACCACACATTTTGTAGAGGTCAAAGAAGATGCGGAGCAGTTTTTGATGTAGGGGTGCACTGGCGATGGAGGGACGCCTGAGCAGTATGGAGGGGAGTTTAGGCCAAGGAACTGTGCATAGGTCGAGAGAGAAGTGTGTAAATGTTGGCAGAGAGTAGATTGAATGCAAAAAGTCACTGTAACAAAGGGATTGGAACAATTGAGAAGCGAGAGACCTATCTCGTCATCCATTTCTCTCTATCCCGGATGCCGAGAATGAAGGTGCGAGCAGGCAGCGTGGTGCCGGAGTAGTGGAAGCGGGAGGCTGTGATGGGAAGCAGTAGGTGGGAGGTCTCTCAGGGATGAAGGATTCATTGGCCATGGAAGGAAGGACATATTGTAACCATAAAAAATAAATGAAGCGTTAAAATGGAGGATGTACCATTGGACGAGGAGTTTATGATAGGCATGCAGAGCAAGAGCAGCACTTGGACAGAATGAGCTAATGGCAGCATGAGGAGAGTTTTCACAGAGCTACGACAGAGAGTGAGAAGGCCCACCAATGGACCTTGGCCTCGAGCCTACGACAGTGTGAGGTGTAGGACCCGAATTCTTTTATTCAGATAGCCATTACATTGTCAGCTCAAAATTTAGAGATAAGAGATGACACTTTGAACTTTGATCGGGCATAGCAATGCATGTAGAGCGTTAGGCTAGGTGCACAGTGAGGAGGAACATTTTGCACGCCCAACTGAGAATGGAAACACAATAGTAGATGGCAGAGATAAAAAACACACAAATTCCACAAAACTAGAGGCTCTCAGACAAGATTGGGCAGATTAGGAAGGTACCGACTCTGATTGGGCAGGTTAGGAAGGTGCCCACTCTAATACCATGTTAAACACACACATGGTGGAGGAGAAGGTAAACACACACATAGAAATATAATCATGAATTGCATATTACCATTGATATTATGTACATTTATAATTCAATAATGTGACTCTTGGATTCCGCATTCCAAGGTCACTTGGACTCCTTTTGTGATGGTTCAGCTTCGACACCTACCCATAGAGGATTAGGTGTCCAACATAGATGACATTGAGGATGGGACAGCTTGCGAGGTAGTTGATGTATGAGTAGGGTTTGACTTTTGTTCTTGATTTTTCATGTTACTGGGCCTCCCTACTCTTCTTCTTGAATAAACATTATTAAATCCCTCATCTGTTATAAATTTCTCCCATGTAGTCCTTTTCATTCTCAGCTGATAAAATATTAATATCTTAATCAATCCTTTGTGATATATATTATGAAATGAGTAGCCTCAGGTCTTCTGTATCTTTTGAGACATTGATAACAGGGATATGTGAAGGAAAAATGGTAAATTCATAGTTTTGGCACCAAAGCTATGGGCTAAAAACCTCATTTGGTATTTTTGGATAGTTGATAACCTGCCCTCACAAGTTATGTAATGTTGTACAGTAGAAATGGCATGCTTCCACCTAGGTTTAAAGTATGAAATGTGAATGGTAGGAGTCCAACCAATGTTTTCATGCTCAGGCTTTAAATAAACATTTGAATTAGCTTTAACGAGAGTTTTATTATTCTTATGCCAAGACTCACCTATTGCCGAAGTTTAAGTTTCCCTAGCAATGATGGTTTTAGTAATCTTGAAGGTCTGAGACACAATCCTAAACTTTTCTACATCAAACGTCTCGGGAAACGCTTGAGCCATGGCCACATCCTCACCCGAAAATTTCCTTAAAAATTGGTACCAACCTACTACCTTGAACTCGGCCTTAGCACGATGATCCAAAAAACGAGTATTAGTTGGCTCATAATGGTCCATGTTACCTCCTTTGGCCATACTACTTGTTGTTAACCTAACCTCCAGTGCACAACTATAAAACAAGGAATACACTCCATGAAACCCTACCTGGTGGCACTTGCTAACAAATGGTTTTAAAATAGAGAATAATAATATTAACTGTAGTTGTCACAAGAGTGGATAGAGGGAGAGTTATGCATGACCTAGGACTCAGTGAATAGGAATGACATAAACACATAAATGATTTCAAAATACTGCCAACTCATTTCACCAACTCCGTAACATATCTTAATAATTACTACTCGTACTACACTTTGACACATATAACCTTAAATGAGTAGAAATATATTACACAACCTTAGTAGAAAAATAAACACCCTTTTAATGCATCTTCCTATGAAAAACAAACATCATTTAGATACACAACACCCCCTTGCTTTAACATATCCTCAATATTCAAATAGCAATGCTAGTTTCATTTGAATAATGTTTCCTCTTCTCCTTTATACTAATTTACAGGCAATTGATACCTTTCTGAAAAAGACAACTTTTCTTGTAAAAACCATAGCTTTTGAAAAAGATAGTTGCTTCTCATGCAAAGAATAGCTAATTCTTGTGTTATTCTTTATAGAACTCATGATTCTAACATTGTGTCTTTGACCTTGGATAGAAAATGATAATGAAAGAATAAGACCCTTTTTCGAATGGAAACTCATGACCTTAACCACTAAAAGTAGTTAAAAGACATATTTAAAAGAGACTTTACCCTATCGACTTTGTAACAAAAACAGACTATTGGACCTAGAATTCTTTTTGGATTTTATAAAAAATTGATAAATACTCATACAATTTAATCCTCTAGGGCTCTTCACCATAGGCTAAGAGAAAGGAGAGGATCAAAGACACGACTTACAATGACGACCATAATTTGACTTTTTTTTTGAAAAATTGCAGTGCTAACAGCTTCCATGCCTTTCTTCAAAACTTCCATTTCATTTTTTGTTTCTCTTTGCGAGAGCAAAATTTGGTGCACTTGCTCTTGTAATTTTGATATATCATGTTTCACTTCTTCCTCTTCATGAGTCATAGTAGATTATTCTAAGGTATTAATGGGTGTTGAATTCATTTTAGGGGAGATTTTAGAACCCAATACTGATATATATGCTTCAATATGCCCTTGTAATCACTTCAAAATGATTTTTCAAACAAGAGTTATGCAATTTGAAAAAAAATTACACACTTTTTTCTTGATTTTGAGGAGATTGATATTGAAACTGATGTATCTCTGTAATTTAGGATCCCTGAGATTTTATATTTGGTCCTGCAGTATCCCTCTGAATATTCTTTTCAATGCCATAGGTCTGACTTGATTTGGATTGTTCAAAAAAAATTATGACCAATCTCCCACAATTCCCTAATTATGGACTCATTCAGTAGAGAAAAATTATACAGTGTGCCACGTCTAACTGTTTCCTCCTCCCACTCTGAAATTGATATACAAGAAACCAAATTCTATGAAATTTTGGCCACTTTTACTAATTTCCAATCCGATGCTCAGAGAGAGAGTTATGACGATTTTCCCAAGGTCACCTCTTTTAGACGAAATCTGTGAGCTTGCCAAAACACTAACTTCCACGGATCATATCTCCGAAAATATTGTGAACCAAGATCTAGCATTTCTACACGAGGTGCCTCAGGATTTTTTCGAAATAGGTTTTGTTTTTCCCCCTCATATAAAAAAATTTATAGCGAACATGCCATGATGCCATGTTTGAAGTAACAAAATCCTAGAATCCAAACCTATTAGACCAAATGTTATGAAACAAGCTCTAAAAATAGAAGAAAAGAGAGATCAATGCCTTAGAAATAAGCCACTTTGAGGGGGAAACCTCCTTTACATTACATAAATGAACAATTCTTGGATGATACAAATGACAAAACCATCTTTATATATAGGAGTGCATGGGGTCACAATATAATTCTAGCCGACCTAACAATAATAATGTAAGGGAACCATAATAACAATATGGGGGTTACAGGGATACAAAAATAATAATAAGGGAGCTACACTAACAACAATAAGGGACTACACTAGTAATATAAGGACCTAACACCATTGTAAAAAATCATTCGTCCAATTACTGAATCACTGAATCAAATAACCATTAAACCAATCAATCATTGAATCAAACAATCACCGAATAAAATCAAACAACCTCTTCTTAAACATTCAAAACAATGAGATCATTGTAACCATAATATCAATACTGGATCCAAAAAATTGCATCAACATATTGAATCAAGTCCAACCTTGATCAATCATATGAAAAAACATGTACGCCACATTTCTTAAACAACTTGTTTATATACACTCTTTTCATGAATGCAACATGTGTACTGATTTCAACATACCAAATTTTGAACTACATTTAAATTAAACTAGACAATGAATTGCTCACACAGATGCTGAAACATTCTGCCAGATCACAGATCTCTGAACCTCAAACAGTTAGCTGCATCATGGACATTCTTTAACAAATCAATACTCAATCAATTCAACTTCAGACATAAATATCAATCCCATATCAACATGATTACTTCATCAACATACAAAAAAAATAAAATAATATTGTATAGACATCAGAGATATTCTTTAGTAAAAACCCTGACTTTCATATGCCCTTTTTGATAAATAATTTCTTCATGTTTACGTGCTTTTAAAGAATTGAAATTACGTATAGATCTCAAAATATTGCATATACGCTACTGCTCAGAAGAGAACCCATGTCTATATGCACCTTAATTGTGACAAACCCGCGTACAAATATACAATTTTTCAATTCACAAGTTTCACATCAAAACTTCATACATACGAGATCACGACATACACAGTAATAAACACACGTCAAATCCCATATTTAACCAACCAAAAATCAGACTATACAACACATAGTCATTTAAGGTCTAATGATCCTAATCCATCATTGTGTCACCGGGTGCATACTTATTTCATATAAATTACTCATAAATATCCCATACCATGCAATGATACATCAATCGAAGTATTCATCAATAACCTTCACACATGCACACCATACCACTTTGATCTTCACTTACTTATATAGCTTAGGTCTTAGCCAATACCACAAATCAAAACCACACTAGTGTCGATAGTAAACTTTGACGAGATAAAATAGTCATTACTAAACTAAATATTGTGGGCTAATACAATTGTGAAGACCCTTGGTATTTAGCGAATCATAGTGCACCAAATGTGCGTCCCTTTTATTCTTGAAACCTGCATGTGTACGTGACTTTTCTTCATATAACCCCCGTATATTTCTTCAATTTTTCACCTTTATAATTCTTCTGTCTTAGACCTACATACCTCTTTCCAATCATTTTTTTGCTCTGATCAATCACTCTATCACCTCTGAATTGGCCTTTGTACTCATCTTGTCAACACATACTTATTGTGCTACAAGTGGGCTGCCATCAAGAACAACACATACATCATAATTCCAAAAACCCAAGCATAGAAAGATGCAAGGCATACAAGAAAACCTACCACAAGGATCATTTTATAGCTTTTTTCTCTTAAATTAAATTTATCCTCCTACACTGTCGTTCCTCTAGGCTCATAGGTGGTGGACATTAGAAAAATTTGAAGCAATTTTGACTACAAATGTTCTACCAAAAATAATTCATTTTGAGAAAGAGTGAGGTAGACATCTCTCCTACATGCAAGACATGCAAGTCGAAGTTATGTTCCCTGAAACTCTTGTTTATTATTTTAATATATTTAGATAAAAAATAAAAACTTTAATTAATTTTAAAAAATGAATAAAATGAACTAATAAAATTAGTTAAATAATACATAAAAGTAAAGTGAACTATCAAGTGGGACTTACACGCAGCCATGTGCCCCTTCTAGATCCAAAATCTTCATCTCGCTCTTAGTACCTTAGATCTCGTTATCTACAAAGTGTTATGTTCTTCTCCATCACCATTGCACCAATATTTTTAGTGGATAAGTCTTTAGTCATTCGTTTCTATACAGTGAAGGAGTTTCTAAGGCATGGATGAATAACAATTCCTTCAACGAATTAGATAAGGAAGGCACAATTTCAGGATTGTATCTTTACATGTAGATTCTTGTGATGGGTTTTTATGGATAACCTACATGCTCTGAGGTAGGTTGGTTGGGTTTTATTGTATCAACACAAATAAATGTCTAGTTACATCTCATATCCCAATGTACTTGCATTTCCATATCCAACTCGAGTGCGGGAGCAATAGATGCAATTGGTAGTTGAAGGCCCTACACTATAATCTACCACGTCCTAAGAGATCTACCATGGAGAAATAATTCAAGAGAAATATTGAATGATCTTCCATGGAGCAAGAATTTATGAGAAATATTGAATGGGGATGGGAGGTATGGATTCTTTCAATATCATGCAGTGAATCTTGTGGACTAAAATTTAAGACCCAAGGTGTTAGAAGATGTGACAAATTTGACGAACTCTAGATATTTTCTTTATTAGAGTATCATATGCATTTTATTATTAAGTGTTATGATTTTCATCCAAAAAAAGAATTCAATAGTAAGCTTTATAGCTATGCTGCACAAAAATAGTAGGCTATTGTTTTGAAATCTGGGCCTTTTTGAAACCCTCATCTCAAAAAATTGAAATTAATTAAGGTGTGAATGTTTCTATAGTGTGAAACATAATTTTATTGATAACTTATTGAAACATGTGTATTTTGATTGAAGAGACCAACCTTTCGAGCGAACACTTCACCCATATTCCGGAGGAGGAATATTACCATAATATAGGAAGAGTGCAAACCATGAATATATAAATAAGGAAAATTATAGCAATTAAAAATTACAAAAAATCCCAAGAAAATATGAAGATAATTGAATTCAAAATTAAAATTAAGTTATTAGCCATTATAAATTTAAGGGAATAAACTGACTAACACATATTTCATTAAATTTGGAAGTTTTCCATTGATCTAGAATTTAGAAACTTTAACTAGATTGAGTTTTTTCAAAATGTGGAATTACAAAATCACTTAGTTTACTAATTGTAATGTAGATATTCACCATTTTTGGTGAAAAATTTATCATGGTAAACTATATAAAACAAATTTATATAAACATGAAAAAGAAAATCTTTCACATCTTAATCTTGGATTCCTTACATTATCTCTTTTAAGATTTTTTATGGTTTGTACTAAAAGCTAAGTTTGTTATGGTTGTTTTGTGAAAATAATTTTTTGTATGTTTTTATTATTAGCTTTACCAAAAAAATGTTGTGTATGTTACTATTACTAACCCATTTAATTATACTATGATATATTAAATATCATGTATGTGTTAAGTTACGATTATTACTAAGACAAGGTTGGCACATTTTAAAATTATATCACCTTTGCAACACTAGTAATATGGTTGAAGATGAAAAACCCTCTTAGATCATCCAGTTTATACTCATATTGGATATAAATTTCAAAATATTTGTGGCGCTACCAACCTTCTTGATCTTTTAACTAAACAAAATTATGATGATCTTGAAACACTTCTTTTAATTCTTTTTTAGCATAACAATAAAATTCTAAAGAATTTTGAGTAATATCTTTATGGCTTCTTATATACCACATCTGGTCTTAGTGGATGATAATCATCATTATCACCATCATCATTACATACATTTTTTTTACTTCTAATTACTTTACAATATATTCATTCTTTCTTTAATTATAGCAGATATTATTTTTCTATTTAGAACATATTTTTATTTTTTTATTTTTAATTTAAAAGGGCAAGAAACATACAAACTTACACATCCCCTCATACTAGGCTATAGAATGAGCCTTACTAGGCTGTAGAATGAGCTTGGCCTCTCTCAATTACTAATCATTTTAATTATCAAAATCAATCATGAATTAGAATAGTAACAAAGTAATACAATTTGATTATTTCCAAATACAAGAGGAAAGAGAAAAAATTGACTAAACTATTTATTACAAACGTTTAGTTTTTATTCCTGGAGTGTTTAAGGATATTATATTGAAAAGAACATATTTACATTCATCTAAAACTTAGATTCCTTACATTATTTCTATTATCATGAATATTTATATTTATGTATTAAATTTGACTTGTGAATAATATATTCTGTAAAAATATCTTACCTAGTATAAAGTTATTTAACAATATATTAATATTGTGTTTCTTACTATTATTGACCATTTTAAATTGACACTAACTACTTTTCCTATGTTGAGTACAAATTTATTATACTAGTACAATGTTGGCACCACTTCAAAATCTATAAGAGGAAATATTTTATAAGCCTAGTTCTATTGTTCAATGATCAAAATCATTGTGTTATAAATTAGTGTGCAAGAAAACAACAAATTTGATTTATATCAATTATAATAAGGAATATTAAGGAAAACTCACTTGAAAGAGTATTACAAGTGTCTAAAATTTTTTCATTAAGTGTTTAAATGGTTTATAATAAATATAATACTAATTAGCTACTCCACTATTGTTTTGATAGACCAAGTTTAGAAGATGTTGTTTTTAAGTGCATTGTTGTTTATGTTACTATTATTAACCCATTTAATTATAATATATAGTAAATATCATGTATGTGTTAAGTTAAGATCATTACTAGGACAAGGTTGGCCCAATTTAAAAGTCTATCACCTTTGCAACACTAGTAATATGGTATGGTTGAACATGAAAAATCCTCTTAGATCATCTAGTTTATACTCATATTGGATTTAAATTTCAAAATATTTGTGGCACTACCAACCTTCTTGATATTTTAGCTAAACAAAATTATGATGATCTTGAAACACTTATTTTAATGCTTTTTGAGCATAACAATAAAATTCTAAAGAATTTTAAGTAATATCTTTATGGCTTCTTATATACCATACTTGGTCTTAGTGGATGATAATCATCATTATCACCATCGTCATTACATACTATTATAGGAATTTTGAACCATTTTAGAGTTGACAGGAGAAAATATTTTTTTACGATCAAATTAAATGTTGAATGAGAGTAGTAATATAATTTATTTATTATTTATTATTTCTACTTTTGTGTTAAAAAATAATTCAATTGAGACTTAATGAATAATATATTAATATGCAAGATATATATTAAGTATCCAGTTATTGAATGACTAATTATCATAGTAATGTGTCCAATATATACCAGCATAGATCCATCTTAAATACGGATTTAACATGAGCCTAAAGGGATCAATTTTATTCACTTGCAAACATGTTTAGACTGCAAAATACAAAGTGTTATTTTTCATTGTTTAACTTGTAGTTTTTAATGCTAAATAGAGTATATATAAGTCCAAACAAAAATTTTAACCATAATTTTTTTTTCTATATATATTTATATATGAAGTTGATATCAATATAAATTAGTTAACATAGATCTTCAAATAGTTTATTTGAATCTCTCGCTGAGATATTTTTGAAAAGTAAAATATTTAAACATCTTATTGACACGTTTTTTTTTACTTCTAATTACTTTACAACATATTCATTTTTTCTTTAATTATAGCCCATATTATTTTTCTATTTAGAAGATATTTTTTATTTTTTTTATTTTTAATTTAATAGGCCACGAAACGAACAAACTTACACATCCCCTCATATTAGGTTGTAGAATGAGCAGTTATGAATTAGAATAGTAACGAAGTAATAAAATTTTATTATTTTCAAATACAAGAGGAAAGAGACAAAATTGACTAAACTATTTATTACAAATGTTTAATTATTTATTTTTTTTTCGTAAATTTCGTAGGACCCATCTATTTTCTATTTTGTAAATAGCAAGTTGCTACACAAATTTTGAAATTGTTAGTAGCCTCCACCTGCTCGATGGAAACTAGGTCTGTTGGCCACCTCAAAGAGTTATAAGCCAACCAAAATTGGTATTACTTTTTCCTTCTACTAAAATCTAACAATCCTTTACTATGTCCATAAAAAATACAAATAAAACAGAGAATAGACTTAATATCCTCAAAAAACATATAAAATTGAACTTGTAAAAAATTTAACCATCTGATGAATCAATAGGTGCAGGGTCTTTTGCAGTTGACACTGGCATCTCATCTTGCTTCATATTGAGAAGTTCCTGCTCAATCCTTGTTATTCTCACATTGACTTGTATTTGTGCCTTTGTCAATTCCCTCATATCCTGTTTAATCTGCTGAAGCTCAAAAAGTAGGGAATAATTGATTTTCTTTTCCTGCATACTTGATAGTGCCTTTGCAAGAACACATTTGATTTTCTAATATGTTTTAACAGATTGTTGAAATAGAGAAACCCTTCCTCTTGTATTACCTGGGTCAAAAAGAAAATATATTCCTTCCTGTTGTCTTTGAATGTCATCATCTTCATCATCACTATCCCTTTCCCATCCCTGTATAGTTTTCTGAATATCCTTTGGAGTCCCAGTTTCATAAATCTTTGCTATATTTTCAAGGGTCTGCTGATTACTTTCCCTTCCTCTTTTGCTTGGACTAGCTATCTGGGGTGATTGTAACTTTCTTCCCTTACCTTTTTTCATTCTGCCCTGAATGCCACTGTATGAACTTTTCACTGAAAAGAACACTGTATAGTGAACAGTAGCAAGTATATAAAACTTAGGATCATTATGAAATTCCAAATGATTAACATGAATCTTGGGGTATGGACTGAAATTTTCTTTCGTTCTGCTGTTGACAAACCAAGCCTTGCCATTATCATAATACTTACGCGGATTGTGGGTTATGAGAATAGTATTGACAAAATGGGTAGAGTTTCGAGCAACTCCACGAAGAGAAAATTTCATAGACAGAAGCTTTGAAAATTGAAAAAGGTTTTGATTTCTCAGACAGGAAGGGTTACTACAAAATGAAAAGCAGTTGGAATTCTTTTGATTAAGGAAATGTGGGCGGAAATAGAAAAACACATAGAGCCACCAAACATATTCTATAACCTCAAACATATGCTTTGGGTGAACATTGTTAAACATGCACTTCAGAATTCCGAGGAGTATCTGAGAACCCCATACTTGAATGAAATACTGGAAAAGAAATTTAACAGAAATTATCCAGACCAGACTGTCTGAGACACAGCACACACAGTAGCAAAACCCATTTCTATTAACGATAAAGAAACTTAAATACAGAGGGTAACCAGGACTTCTAAAACAAGATGGAAGCGTGAAATGTATCACCAGATATAACCAGAAATAGTAACCAAGATAGCGAGAATAGGGTAAAAGGTGGATTTTAATCCCCAGATTGAAATTGGGATAGTAATCAGGACTGCTAAAACAAGGCGGAATTTTGAAATGAATCCCTTCTATCATGACATGCAAACCAAAGAAACCAAAAAAACATCTATAAAACTCCAACAACTTTGTATGGCCTATAAAAAAATTTGATCTCATTGACTATATACGAATAGGAAAACTTAAAATTGAAGCCAGAGTAATTAGAACTAGAACATACCCAGTAAGTTTGCGCTTCATGTCCTGCGCCTTCTGCTTTTGCATATCCCCTGGCGCTTTGCTATATCTTCCTTCAAATCCTGGAGGAATAAACTCTTTATAAATACATATTAACATTATCAATCCCCTACCTTGCCATCGATAGTCTATCAGCTCTTCCATGCATTTATTGTAATAAATCAAGTGCATTGTGAAGGTAATCTGGACACATGCGGAATGATCCCATCACACATTGCCATGAATGGAAATTTAATGATCAGCTGACATTCCTATTACGTGGCGGTGTCATGCTGCCAAGCTCCCTTACGTGGCACAAGGATATTATATTGAAAAGAACATATTGACATTCATCTAAGGCTTAGATTCCTTACATTATTTCTATTATCATGAATATTTATATTTATGTATTAAATTTGACTAGTAGATAATAGATGTTGTAAAAAAATATTTACCTAGTATAAAATTATTTAACAATATATTAATATTATTTTTCTTACTATTATTGACCATTTTAAATTTACACTAACTAGTTTTCCTATGTCGAGTACAAATTTATTATACTAGTTCAATGTTGGCAACCACTTCAAAATCGATAAAAGGAAATATTTTATGTCTAGTTGTGTTGTTCAATGATCAAAATCATTTTTTTATAAATTAGAGTGCAACAAAACAAAAAATTTGATTTATATCAATTATAATAAGGAATATTAAGGAAAACTCACTTCAAACATTATTACAAGTGTCTAACATTTTTTCAATAATTGTTTAAATGGTTTATATTAAATATAATACTAATTATCTACTCCCCTATTGTTTTAATAGACCAAGTTTAGAAGATTTTTTTAAATGCATTATTGAATTTTATTATGCATATTTGATATGGTGAGAAGTCATGTTGGTCAAACAAAGCTTTGAAAACTTAAATATTTTATGGCACTGTCATGTCATTTATATCACCACATGATTACATTGAAATACTAAATAATATAAAACTTCTCCAAAAATAATATGAAGAGAATATTTGATAAACAACAAATATTTAAAAGTGTGTTAAAATGTATGTTAATAGATCCTTAAAAAAAAAATTACATTCATGAATCATATAAATTGAATCTTAAGATATTCGCTCAAGTGGGTCAAGAACAACGTCTGCACCATATTTATTTATCTTGGTCTTCTTCCAATGTTTTTTATTTGGAATCCATGCCCACACTATGGTATTAATTGGAAAAGATCCAAGTTATGCGTCATCGGGATTTGGTATCCAATATTGCTCTAAAAAATTTCCATTGTATTTCCTTGAAATAGGATTCCACCATTCAACCTTTACATGAAGATTCTCACTTTCATTATCCATAAAGATATCTTATATGGATTTTTCCACCCAAATCATCTCTCCTGCACCCTCATTTCCTGATCTTTGAAAATGCCACATATCAAAACTTAGTATTCCAGATTTTTCTCATTGTTGACTTTGATATTGTTGGGTAATTTAGCTTTTCAAGAGCCTCATTGATCTCTTTCAACAAATAATTTTTTGTGTAAGTCAAAGGAAACAATATTAAAGGATCATATGTTCCATATTCATCAACTTGATGTGTTTGGTTTGGTGAAAAATCCGAATTATCCATTACAATTTTGTGCAATATTTCTATGGTTGCCACAATGTGTGCTCGTGCTTTGCATGTATTGGTGTTACCATGAATAGCTCTGATATGTCCATGTTGGAAATAATGCTGGTATTTATAGAACGTGATTTTAGGAATATTATGTATCTTATACCATGCTTTCCTTAAAATGATATTCCCATTAAATCTCATGTCCTTTACATTTCTAGCAATAGGTGGTAGGCCATGGCCATGGCTCCTTGACATGACTGTGTTTGACATGAGTGAATTCAAGACAAATTGCCTAATACCATTTTTATTTATTTGTCCCATACACCTTCTAGCACCTGCGATGGCCTTCTTATACACATGTTGAAGAAAAAAATTTCTGCAACACACATCTGCTGCCAAGATTCAAATTTCTGTCTCTTCATCTATTTTTGTTTGACATTTTGCAATTTTTGTTGTAGCCATAACTTGTTTAATCCTTTTATATGGCCTTGTTACATGAATATCAATTTATTTTCTACCTTTTTCATTACAAAGAGACATATCCCATTTGTTTAAGGGATTTGTGTCCTATATAACATCCCATATCACCATTTCCTTGGGTGGCTCCTTGAACTTTTCCTTAACCCTTAATATCACACCTTTGTGTCTAGAAAATTATTTATTGGCCATCAAACCAAAAAATTTATAGAATTATCCTCAATTCTTCATATTTCACAATTTCTATCTATCTCTTCCAAAAAAACACCAAATTCCATTTCACCTAGTGTTTCACCTTCAACAATGTCATCCTCATGAACATTAACTAGCATTCCTTTGGCAATGCACATGCTTGTTCCCATGCATTCATGTGTAAGAGAAACCTTTGTAAATATGAATATAACCCTATCTTAGGGAATATATATGGCATGATCATGATAGTGAGGTTGCAAATATGATTCTGGCCAAATCTCATAATATTCCAATGCACCCCCTAGTGTATGCTCAAATCCTATTGGATGTGGTAGAGCAGCATCATGTTTTTAACACCTCAATTTTAAACCACTATACATCCTTTCTTTACCATCTTTCCATGCACTTTATGTCCAAGCTCTATATTGAATATGGAGCCCTCGCCTACCTTCACTCCATGCTGTAGAAGATCTAACTTGTCTCCAATAGAAAATGTAGAAGAAACATTTGCACCTATAAACAAATGTAAATAAGGTTAGTATTTACTCCAAAAAAAAGTATTATACGATCAATAATATTTGAGCACATGCTTAAATATTTTGATTTACCTATGTTGTGCCTCAAATCCATGATCTTCCATGGATGTATGTCCCCTTCATGAACATCCTCAATCAAATTTGGTTGAGTGACATCAGTTATCAAAATTGCAACATATCATACATTAACCATTTCTCCGGCATAATAAGCTCCAGACTGTGTAGGTTCGACCCTTCCTAGCCCAATGAATCGATCATTAATAAGGAGATCAACATAGTCCCCTTTTTCCAAAATTATATTTTCCATTCTAGCTTGTACCAATTCTGTAACAATAATTAAATCATAAATTGTAATTAAAAGGTTGAACCATGTAAAGTGTGATTTTATATTTTCACAAAAACACACAACTTTCAAAAAAGTAATATAGATGCAATTATTTAAATAGTATGGTACTCATATTGCATGTAATGAAACATTATTCCCCACCATCTAGTGCCTACTACCAAAAAGTATTTTACATGAAAATTACACAAAAAAACATATATGAAGACCATACAATTAGAGATGTAGATAGTATCATAGAATGTCAAATAACAACTCATATCAAACCACCAAGTTCCTATTTAAATTCATAAATGACACTTGTAGTCTTAATATTGTGTATGAATAATGATCATAATAAATTTGTAGAAGTTGAAGAAAAAAACATGGTCCATTGGAAAATATAAGAAATTTCAAGATTGATGCTACATAAGATATCTAAAAGCCCCATGAAAAGGAGAAATTATATTTTCACTTATTGAAGATGTTTTATGTACATATGAATCTAACCCTATCTTGGGGAATATTTATGGCATGATCATGACAGCGTGGGTGAAAATCTGATTCTGGCCAAATCTCATAAGATTCCAATGCACCCCCTAGTGTATCCTCAAATCCTATTGGATGTGGTAGAGCAGCATCATGTTTTAATACCTTCTCAATTTTAACCACTATGCATCATTTCTTTACCATCTGTCCATGCACTTTATGTCCAAGCTCTGTATTGAATATGGAGCCCTCACCCAGCTTCACTCCATGTTGTAGAAGATCTACCTTGTCTCCAATAGAAAATGTAGAAGAAACATTTGCACCTATAAACAAATGTAAATAAGGTTAGTATTTACTCAAAAAAAAAGTATTATACTATCAATAATATTTGAACACATGCTTCAATATTTTTGATTTACCTATGGTGTGCCTCAAATCCATGATCTTCTATGGATGTATGCCCCCTTCATAAACATCCTCAATAAAATGTGGTTGAGGGACATCAATTATCAAAATTGCAACATAACATGCATTAACCCTTTCTCCGGCATAATAATTTTCAGACTCTATAGATTCGACCCTTCCTAGCCCAACGACTCGATCATTAATAAGGAGATCAACATAGTCCCCTTTTTCCAAAATTATATTTTCCATTCTAGCTTGTACCAATTCTATAACAACAATTAAATCATAAATTGTAATTAAAAGGTTCAACCATGTAAAGTGTGATTTTATGTTTTCGCAAAAACACACAACTTTCAAAAAAGTAATATAGATGCAATAATTTAAATAGTATGGTGGTCATATTGTACGTAATGAAACATTGTTCCCCACTATCTAGTGCCTACTACCAAATAGTACTGAACGTGCAAATTACACAAAAAATCATATATGAAGACCATGCAATTAGAGATGTAGATAGTATCATAGAATGACAAATATCGGCTCATATCAAACCACCAAGTTTCTATTTAAATTCAAAAATGACACTTGTAGTCTTAATGCATGTGTATGAATAATTATCATAAGATATTTGTAGAAGTTTAAGAACCAAAACATGGTCCACTGTAAACTATAAGAAATTCAAATATTGATGCTACATAAGATGTCTAAAAGCCCCATGAAAAGGAGAAATTATATTTTCACTTAGTGGGGATGTTTGATGTTTCAACTTGATAATCAAAAGCCAAACTAGAGGTTTTCTTCAAAATAAAAGTTTTGAATGACAAATATCAGCTCATATCAAACCACCAAGTTCCTATTTAACTTCAGAAATGACACTTGAAGTCTTAATGCATGTCTATGAATAATTATCATAAGAAATTTTTAGAAGTTGAAGAACCAAAACATGGTCCTTGAAGTTCCAAGATTGATGCTACATAAGATGTCTAAAATCCCCATGAAAAGGAGAAATTGTATTTTCACTTAGTGAGGATGTTTGACATTTGAACTTGATAATCAAAAGCCAAACTAGAGATTTTCTTTAGTTCAAAAGAAAATAAATTTCATTTTATAAATCTTTAGTTCCAATGTTAGCACTCCCTACCTTTACACATTTAAGGACATACTATTTAGGATGGATACAAAGGGATGTTAACTTTAGGTCCTCGAAAAGTGCAGATTTGAGTTTTCCTACATTTTTATGTTAATGAGGAAGAGTCTTATCTTATGCATCCAAAAATTAGTGAATTTGTTTTTGGAAGTTTGTAACTATACACAAAATAGAGAGAAAAAAATACTTGTTAAAAAATTGTGCTTGATATTTTAAAGTTGCATACATGTGCATTTGAAGAAAAATATAGTATACCTCAATAATACATTTATTCATAACTTCAAAACTATACAAAGATCACATTATTGTCCAGGGATCAAATAATTATGACTGGATTATTGTGTTTATGTCAAAAGGAAATCTATACCATTATCTTTCCTTCCAACTCAAGCAAAAATGTAGTGCCAACAACAACATATATCTATATACAATTTTTTCGCACTATCATTGATCTCCATAAATTGTTCCAGATTCAATGAAAGGGCACATCAAAAGTTATAACTCTAACCATTGTGATTTTTGAGACAATGTCACCCCTATAGTATTGGTTGCATAAGTGTAATGGTGTCTAGAAGAAAGCTTGTAACCACTAGGTATCCTTCTTTCATAATCACAAATGCATTGCAAAGAATAATATCAGAGAACTAACCTTGGTGAGGGTGAAATCTTGATAGTTTTCCTTTTGGAACAAGAACAAATAAATCTAGAGCATTCTATAATTATTTCTAACACAAATACAAGCACATTTCCAACAATAATATTTCATTGCGAAAAAAATATAACAAATGCAATATTTACTTCTATCACAAACACAAACACATTTTCAACAATAACATTGCAATATGAAGGAAATTTAACACATTATAACCTTCCTTCTAGCATAACAACATTACATTATGAATGAAATATAATTTGTGCTAGCTTTGATTCTATCACAAGTAGAAGCCCTTTTTGAACAGCAACATTGCACCTCAAATGAAAGCTAACAATCAATAGCATTCCTTCTACTACAAACATAAGCATATTGCTAGAAGCAACATTACATAGTCAAATAATTCTAGCACATGCTAGATTACCTTCTAGCACAAACACAAGCACATTTCCAACAACAATATTCTAAGGTGAATGAAATCCACCACATGATAAATCTCCTTCTAGCATAAATAGAAGCATGTTACTCACAAAAACATTGCAAAGTAAAAGAATCTTACACATTCTAGAGTTTCTTCTAGTACAAACACAATCACATTGCTAGAAACAACATTGCAAGGTGGAAGATATCTAAACTATGCTTCATTTACTTCTAGCACATTTCCAACAATAACATTGTAGGGAAAACAAAATGCAATGCATGATAGAATTCCTTCTAGCACAAACACAAGTACATTTCCACCAATATTTCATTACAAAAGAAATCCAATGCAAGTTATATTTCATTCTAGCACAAATACAAGGATGTTTCCAACAACAATATTACATTGTGAAACAAATATATTACATACTAGATTTTATTCTAGTACAAAATAACACCAATATTTCATTGCAAAATAAATTTAGTTCCTGTTAGAATTCCTCCCACCATACACAAACATATTGGCAACATCAATATTGTAGGGTAAAAAAAATCTATATCATGCTAGATTTTCTTCTATCACAAACATAAGCATATTTCCAATCACAATATTGCAAGGTGAATTAGATATAACATGCTATTTGTACTTATATCTCAAACACAAACATGTCACCAAAAACAACATTGCAAGGTGAATGTAATCTAACACATGCTAGATTTCCTTCTCTCACAAACACAAGCACATAGCAATATTGTAGGGTGAAAGAAACATACCGCATATTATATTTTCTTCTAGCAGAAACAAGCATATTGTCAAAAACACCTTATGCAAGACAAAAGAAATCTTGTGTTTGGTAGATTTTCTTCTAGCACAAAAAAAACACATAACATTGGAGGGGTTAAGAATCTAGCACATGACAGATTTTTTTATAGCATGAACACAAACACATTACCAAATATTCTAGGGCAAAATAAATCTAGCACATGCTAGATTTCCTTTTAGCACATTTCCAATAACATCATTATGGTAACACTTCTAGCACAAACAATTGAATTTCCAACAAAAACATTGCAATGCGAAAGAAATCTAGTGCACGCTAGATTTCCTTCTAATGCATATACAACCACATTGTCAATAAAATCATAGAATGGTGAAAGAAATCTAATGAACGCTAGAAGGAAAGATTTCCTTCTAGCGCAAACACAAACACATTACAACATTTCTAGATAAAAGAAATCTAGCACATGGTAGATTTACTTCTAGCAAAAACAAAAGAATATTGTCAATAACCACATTGCAGTGAAAAAGAAATCTAGTGCATTCTAGATTTCTTTCGAGCCAAAATTGAAGCGCGTTGCCAACAACAATATTGCAAGTTAAAGAAAAGATAACACATGCTATATTTACGCATAAGCACAAACACAAGCACACAACAACATTTTAGGGTGAAAGAAATATAGCATGTTATATTTTCTCCCAACATAAACAAAAGCATATTTCCAACAACAACATTGCATGGAAAAAGATATTTAGAGCAACTTCTATCACAAACACAAGCACATTTCGAATAAAAACATCGCAAGGTAAAATAAATTTAATGGATATAAGCTTTACATGTAGCACAAATAGAAGCATACTACCAACAACAACATTTCATGCCAAAAGAAACCTAGCACGTGCTATATTTCCTTTTAACACAAACACAAGCACATTGCCAAGGTGAAGGAAATCTAACACGTGCTAGACTGATTTCCCTCTATAATAAACAACCAAATTGACAACAACAATATTTTAGAGAAAAATAAATTTAGCACAACTTCTAGCCCAAACACAAGCACATTTCCAATAACATTGCCAAGGTGAAGGAAATATAGCACGTGCTAGATTTCATTTTATCATAAACAACCAAATAGACAACAACAATATTGCAGAGCAAAAGAAACCTAACATGTGCTAAATTTACGCATAGCACACAACAACATTGTAGGGTGAAAGAAATCTAGTTTGTTAGATTTGCTTCCAACATAAACAAAAGCATATTTTCAACAACAACATTGCATGGAAAAAGATATCTAGAATAACTTCTATCACAAACACAAGCACATTTCCAATAACAACATCACAAGGTAAAAAAAATTTAATCCATGTTAACTTTACATGTAGCACAAATACAAGCATACTACCAACAACAACATTTCATGCCAAAAGAAACCTAGAGCATGTTATATTTCCTTCTAACACAAACACAAGCACATTTCCAAGGTGAAGCAAATCTAACACTTGCTATATTTCCTTCCATAATAAACAACCAAATTGACAACAACAATATTGTAGAGAAAAATAAATCTACCACAACCTAGCCCAAACACAAGCACATTTCCAATAACATTTCCAATTTGAAGCACTACAAGAAAAAAGCACATTGGTGAGGGTCATGCTTGTGACGGACCTTTAAGGTCCGTCACCAATGTCACATATGGTGACGATCATTTAAAAAACGTCACTGTAAGTGTATATAGTGATGGTCCTTTATGGTCCGTCACCAAAGACATTTTCAGTGACACTTTTGGTGAGGGTCGTTAAAGGCCCATCACTAATTCTCTCTTTGGTGACACTTCTAGTGATGAACTTTTAATGACCCTCACCAATGCTCTTTTTGTTACTTTTGGTGACGGTCAAAAAATGTCTGTCATCATTGATCACTAAAAACCGTCACTATAAGTGTATATAGTGATGGTCCTTTATGGTTCGTCACCAAATACATTTCACTTTTGGTGAGGGTCATTAAAGGCCCATCACTAATTCTCTCTTTGGTGACACTTCTAGTGACGAACTTTTAATGACCCTCACCAATGCTCTTTTTGTTACTTTTGGTGATGATCAAAAAATGTCTGTCATCATTGATCATTCCAATGAGTTTTTGATGAAGCTATGTGCCTGCTAATATATTTTTTGTCAAAAGATAGCAATTTAATACCATTATTGTGGAGAATTTTTTATAATATGTCCAAGGCCATAGTGGTTAGGGTCAGTAAATTTTTTAAGAAGTAATAAGCGTGTATCATTTCCCTCAAGTAATGACTAGTGGAATAGAGATTTCCTATGATTCAACACATGATTCATATCTATTATTTTTATTATCTAGCAAATTCCATTTAGATAAAGTTCCACTATTGTGTGTAAGAAATATATTATTTAATACATAATCGAGCTCTGACAATTCTATTAATGAGAAATACCTAACAATCCTCAACAATCTGGGCACACCTTAAATTAATGCTTTGGCACACACTAAAATTTCTTAGCACCCCACATGTCTTGGAACATCTTTGTACCTAGAACATCTTGTGATGACACTGACGCCCAAGCACATGGTGGCATGTGTTAGCACAACATGGAACTCTCCTATCATGTGTTGGCATGCTGCATATAGTCCCTAGCATGCCTTGGAACACCTTCATTGAATGTATTGACATACATTAGCACTTGGCACACAATGCCACTTGGCATGTATTGGGACCTATTATTAGTGTGCCTAGCATGCCCCTTTTCGAAAAGATAAAGTTTTGACTTATTAACCCTCTTATTGGTTCTTCCTTTTGTTTCCTTGACACGTATTGATATACCCTGGTACCCTATGCCACATCCTTAGCACCTAGCATGTATTGGCATATCTTGGCACTATTAATTCGCACATGATATAATTAGCACACCCTGGAACTCCCAAGCACACTTTGGGAATTCTTAACATGCCTTGATATTCCCTAGCATGCCTTACCAATGCTTAGCATACCTTGTCATTCCCTCCTTGGCATGATGACTAACACTGACCATTAGCACTAGTCTCTGGCAGTACACATTCCTCATATTCATTGAATTTTTACATAGTGCTCCCTTAATGTTTTTTCCTAGTACTCCTTAACACTCATCAACATGCATTATCACTCTCTAGCACACCTTAGCACTCTTCAACATTCCCTTCCACTTCATAACATGCATAAAACTAGTCCCTGACACATATTGGTGCTTGGCACGTGTTGGCACTTGGAAAGTCTTAGCATGTATGGAATACGTTGAAATGCCTTGGTATGATTTAGCATGGTTTAATATTAAATTTATTTTTGATGATCAATTGTTGGAAAGTAGATGAGAAGCAAAAAAGGAATACTTGGCACTTAGAATGCACTAAAAATTTGCACTTGGCACCTATTCCCACCTAGTGTTAGTTTGCCTATCATGCCCCTCTTGGAAAAGGTAAATTGATGACTTATTAACCCTCTTATGTGTTCATTTCCTTGTAGTTTAACTTTTTTCTCCCTTTTTTTGTCTTGACAGTCCCTGACACGCATTGACACAGCCTTGCACATCTTGCCATGCCTTATCACTTGGCACATCCTAGCATGTTTGACATGTATTCCCACTATCTGGCACATCAAGGGGGTGAAGAGAGATGCAGTCCTAAAGTAGGTCGAGTACGAGGGCCGAGTAAGGGTTGCTAAAGGGAGGTCATGATCATCCTCCAAGAGCAATATCATCATGTGAGGGTTCAGAAGAATTTTGCATACCTTAATGGTCGGTTTGCGCTATGAAGTAGGATGCATATTGTTGGTTCTCTTCTGGCAGATCACGCTTAAGAGAGGTTTCTCATGAGAATCTGCGCATGTGATTTCAATGGTGTCTTTGTGTGAAGGCCGCATCAAATTATGAAATGTTGAAATTTGCAACAAGAAACAGTGAGATTGGAAACCAGAAAGGACAAAAAAAAAAATGCACCCACACTGGTGAGGAATTTTGATGCACCAGGAGTGAGGAATGTGGGGCGTCTAATTTATTTTCCCCTTAAATAAATTGGACAATAAATTGTAATTTCATCTCATAACAACTTGTGTCATTTAATTAATTCATGATGATCGAGTTAGCTCAAGAAATTTGAGTTGAGGGTCTAATATGAGGCCTCTAGAGGGATTCTAATATTTTTGGGGTCCAGTTGAATTTGATGCATTAGTGGGGTGCAAGTGTAATTAACTCAATTAAATGAGTTAAAATCAATTTAACTAGTTCTAACTGAATGATGAGTTAGTGAGAGGTCCAGTGAATTAAATTATATTTAATTCACAGTGAGTGATCAATCAAATAACTGATAATTCACTATTAATAGTTGCATGCATGTCAGTTTTGAGGAATACCCAGTTGAGACAGAGGCTAAAGGGAACATAAATATCAGTTTTATTCAGAGAAAATTTCCCATGTGCAATTATAAAGTCATTGGGATGCCATGATGGATTGCACAATCAAGGGAGACTGATTTTCCTAGGAATTGCATGAGCAAGGCAGGCTGAAGTAAGGATGAGAATTGGCTAAGTACTAGACCAAGTTTTCCTAGATCAACGGGAGACAATTGACAGAGTGCTAGAGAATCTCAGGAGAGATTAAGCATTGTATTGTTTCGTGATTCCTTGAGTTAATACACAATAGAGATAGAGGGGTCTTGATTAGTTGCTTTCCCCAAATACATCATGTTGTTGTGCGATTGATAATTTATTTCTCTTACTTATATATGATTGTGCGATCGTGTTTTGTTTCCGTAAATTGTAGGGAGGATTTAGTATCTTGTTTTAGTAGATTACAAGATCATATTGAATCTCTTTGGTTTGATTTTCTACATGGCATCAGAGCAGGAATTTTTTGGGTTGCGAGTTTGTAGAGAATATTTGAAGATTTTGGTGAGAATTTTTCGAAAACAAATAGAATATTTGGATTCCTTGCGAAAATATACCAAAATGGAAAATAAAATTGGTCAAATCGGAGCTCGTATGAGGGAGATATCATCGATTTAAAATCAACTCTTTTTTGGAAACTTTTTATAACTTCGGGAAAATTAAACTGTGTGTGAGTCAAGAACCTATATGCACTTGAGGTACCAGATGCATGCAAAGCTTTAAGGAGAAAGGTAGAAGTTAGAGACTTGGTGGTTTAGAGGAAGCATAAATTACCTCTCAATATGCATCCTCATGAGAAGCAGTCTCAGAAGGTTGTGGAGTAGTTGCCACAATTGGAGAAGCAGAGAGGAGACCGAGTGGAAGCGTCCACTCAAGCAAAGACCTCCATAAGGGGGAAATTTCGAGCCAGACGGGAGGAGGGAGCAGCCATACCTCGAGGTGTAAGGTGGGGTTATGTGTAGACATAATCCCAAGATAAGAAATTTGGGCAAGGTCCATTGAGATGGCGTGTCTCATGGATCAAACCTGGCTACGAGGAGCCCACAGTACAGCAGTAGTAGGAAGGATCAGTTAGATTGATGTAGTCATATGTCAGCAAGATAGAAATCAGAGTGACAGATGTCAAATACTGGATCACAAATAGAGTTAGCAATAGTTCAAAGGGCATGGATGCAGATGTCAGCAACATTGCAAAGAATCTGTACTAGACAGGTGCAGTAGCTAGCAATAGTCAAAAGACTCTGATGAGAGATGCATTATACTGATTCAGTTGTTCAGAGGCTATTCAGTTTCAGGATTTGCAGGTGCAAACAACACTAGAGAAGTGTAGCATGCAGAACATTCCAAAGGTACCGGATTGGGATAGATTGAATTCCTTTCTTGTTGAGAGGGAGTGTTGAAATTTGCAACAAGAAACAATGAAATTGGCGACTAGAAAGGACAAAAGAAAAATGCACCCACACTGGTGAGGAATTTTGATGTGCCAGGAGTCAGGAATGTGAGGCGTCTAATTTATTTTTCCCTTAAATAAATTGGACAATAAATTGTAATTTCGTCTCATAACAACTTGTGTCAATTAACTAAGTCATGATGATTGAGTTAGCTCAAGAAATTTGATTTAAGGTGATCGAGGTGGATATTGGTGGCCACCTGCCTCTTCCACTTGGGCCTTAGCCATTGTCTCTTTTATTTTTTTAGTTTCCTTAATTATAACACAATTTATATTTTTGTTAGTTTTTCAGGTCCTGAACTTTCGAAGCCCTTTTTAGGCCCCAAACGATGTTTTTTGGGCATGAAAGGTTTGGTGATTTCATAGAAATCATATTAGCGGTTGTAGTCCTCGGAGAGATCTTTCTAACGAGGTATCATGTGCGTCAAACGAAGATCATATGACCAAGTTACGACCCCGGGAAGTTGGCTGCCCAACTAACCCCAATGGGGCCCATAAAATCTTGGTGTTACATCTCCTCAGGATAGGGTTTTGGTTGTTTAGGGTTTTATCTTATTTTAAATAATAAAAAGACCCTTGACCCTTGGTTGTTTAGGGTTTTATCAATGAATAGGTGGGAAGTGACCCTCGAAACCCTTTCCCTAAGATAAAATAAAGAGTGGGACTTGATTTCCTTTTAAGCAAGGGAATTACCTTCTAGGGAGAGAGGAGGGGGATTGAAGGGTTGAGGGAGAACAATAATACTTATGAAGGAAGTTCTCAATCCCTAAAATCCTTTGGGAACTTGGATTCCCAAATGGTCCTTAATGAAAGTCCTTTGACACCAAATGGGACCACATAGGGTCAAGTGGACCCAACCCAGGTTCAGGGATGGAATTTAGTAACCAATGATGTTCCTATCGTAGACAAGGTGATGGGAAAGGATAAGACAAGTGTTTTTACTTCGATAGGTCAAATTGATCCTACTAGGTTCTATCCTTGGGAACACCTAGGAAAAACTTGATCTTAGAGCTAGGGCTTGAGGTATCTGGAGATTCCACCATCGGAATTGGCCCAAGTTCTGAGGAGAGTGAGGGAACCCAGCAAAGTAGCTGCCTCTTGGAGATAGAAGTTTTCCTCTAGCTAGATTCCTAGGAAATTGTTGCCCGAGGTGACCTAATGGGGCTAGACCTAAGGAATGTGAAAATTTCTTAATCTAAGAAACCCTATTGCAGTATCTTGATTTAATTCTCCTACTTGAATTAACTTACAAGTTAATTTCTGAAATATTCAATAAATTAGCGAAGTAAATAGTAAATACAACTAGCAACCTACACATACATATCAAATACCGAATAACATGCTCATAGACAAAGTGACACATGGATTTTCTGGACAACTATCCCCGGAAAAAACCCAATGTGGGAAAATCGGTGCAGCTAGCTTTGGAGGGTTTTCATTATTATGCATAATCTAAGTTAACAATCTTGGGCACCAAAACTGGTTCACCCAACAGAGAAATAAAAACAGTAGTAATATGCTGCTCTGAATCCCTCTACGTCAGCCTAACTGGCCTGCGTTGGCCTCTAGGTTGCTCAATAAGGGCCTATGTCACACCTGAAGGGCTTACATTGCCCTTGCGCTACCCTGAATAGGCCTGCGTCAGCCCTGTGTGGCTCCTGCTGCCTCTGCACTACCCTTGCTGGGCTCTGGCTGGACTGCGTGGCTCCTGCTGCCCCTGTTGCTTTGGCTGGCTGGAATGCTTAAGCACAAAAATAATAGGTAAGAAAGAAGGCACTGGCGAAAGGCAACGCATAACAGTCAGAAAAATTGAAGAAATGAAATGAAAATAGATCAATGTCCACAAATAACTGAAATAGCTCAATGGGACTAGAGAGTAAAAGCTTTGACAACAACAATAAGTGCGTATAGAATCAGCTAATAGAACAGAGGAGACTAATTCATGAGGTTAAAATGTTGTATAATTGTTGGCACAAGAAAACTATAGAATTGTTAAGAGTAAATAACTGCATGTACCATTAGTTGGTGATCATCGATAATCATTTCATTTCATCAAATACCCTGATGAATGGGCCTTACAAGCTATTTGCGTAGACAAACCCCACAGAAGCTGTGTGATGGAAAAACATTCACACTATATTGAAGAAAACACCTACCAAATAAGGATGACATTTCAAATGGGGCAAGAAACAATAGAGAGATAGACATCGAAAAAGTTAAAATGCTAGGGAAAGAGGAAAGAAACTAGGTAGCATGGTAGAAAGCACAACAAAGAAAATTATAAAAATGGAAAACCCTACAAATTAGCACCCATCCAAACATCACCACAATTTTTTCTTCAACTCTAAATCTCCAAATTCATCAAATTATATCCTGTATTCAAACCTGATCCTCTCTGTTAGCCATTCTAAAGATAAGACTGAGAACTTACTACAGAACCATCACCTACATTTAGTGATCTTATTCTGTGACTAGACAACCTACTTTCATGAAGACACGGAAAGGTAAACACTCTCTACCAAGATTTTCCATACAGCCCAGGTTGAGCAACCACATATACATCACCAGTTTTTTCTCTTCAGATTTGTAACTTAGAAGAGCTTTGTCTGACGACCTCTGGGTTGCTCCTAGAGTCACCCAGGCAAGCCCTCTCAACATCATCCTCTTTCTGTAGTACCTAATTAGTAATTTAATTAACCATAACAGTTTCTTGATCATGCAAGTATTTAAAATATATTGCAAATAAGCATAAAGCTTTCATGTTAAACAATCGGGTCAAAAGACTTTAGACTATGATGCAAAAAATACAAAGAAACCTCACCAACACTCAAAGGACAAACAAAGTCAAACCTCTACAAAGTATAAATAGATATCTGATAATCTTCATTCCACCACAAAAATGTGCTTAACTAAAGAAAATTCTAATTACTGTGCTTTCAAGACAAAGCTTTCAAGGGCAGTGATTTATAAACATACCCCTACACCTCGTGAACAATAAATGTGTATAAATAGACCATCGTAAGGCTCATTTTAAACATCATTATTATCATTTTATAAATCATTTTTATTAAATCAACAAGAAGAAAGCAACAATTGCATTCAGTTCCACTTAAGCAAAGTATATGGCAGTTTCATATACTTATTATGAAGCTATCTAGAGTTGCAACTTGATTGTAGTGTCAACCAATCAGTTGTTGAAGCCCAATATTGTCTCTTGTGAGAATCAAAGTTACATCAAGCTCTATGAAAATCCAATGTGTCATGACCATTTCAAACACATTGATATTCAATACAATTTCCTAAGATTCCAAGTTCATTAGGGAGTTAGTAGTGTTAGACCACATTCTGAAAAAGTTGCATATGGTTAATAGTTTGACAAAGCTCCTAACAAAGGGGAAGTTTGACAAGTTGGGGGAGAATCTTAGGTTATTGGAAAAAAAAAAAATTCTCAAGAGTGTTAGATTACCTAATTGGTCTGAGTTGGTCTCACCTCAGCCATGAGAAGTTGAGCAGCACCAAGATTGCAGAGCTAGATTGTGGTACACCAGTCAGAAAAATTATTAAATACAGCTAGAAGCTTATAACAACACCTTCTAGGATAGACTAATTAGTTGTTGGGTCACATCCACAAAGTATGGCACACTATTTGAGGAGATTAACACCATCATCTCAGGTGCATTCATGAGTGCACACTTATGGAATGAGGCACCTTCAGGAGAGGAGTTATATCTACTATGATAATGCACTACTCTAAAAGAAAAGCCTTGCATACAAGGCAAATTTATGAGGGATTTTCTCATGCTCAAGGGAGATGCACCACTTTAAAAACTCTTATGGATAAATCACATAAATTTTTTAAGGTACACGCCTTTCGAACCACTCATTGTGTGGTTCGCCATCAATGTTTTTAAAATGAATTTATTAGAATGAAATTGAATTGGCTTTTGAAGCTTCCTTTTAAATCAATTTTTGGCATTACAAAGAATCACGGAGTGCACTCAACATCCATAAGAAAAACAATGGGTATGATATTAAAATTATATTTGAAGGCATAATATTAAAAATGATGTTTGGAAAAATGGAGGGCGGGAGAATTCATGAGCATGGACACTATGCCACAAACTTTCCACGAAAGAAGAACAATAAGAAGGAATGCTAGCTAATGAATGGTGAGCAAAGAAGTTGCACTCAGAAATGCATTGAGCTTAGAAGTAACAAAAAAAATAGCTAAGAGTCTTCATATGAATCTAGGGCACTTTAAGGCATGCAAGAGAACTTTCCTTAACATGGTATTGTCATTCATCCATTTTTGTAATTATAACATTAGGTTGTAAGCCCTAAAGAATGAAGGTGCATGGAATTTAGGAAGGAGGTGTGTTAGAACCCAAGTAGATAGATAAAGAAATGTTCAATTGAGAGGCAAGGCCTAGAACCACACCATCACCATCCTCCAAATGATCAATATTGTTAGATAACGATGACTAAAATTGGTGTATAGGTGACTCAATTTATAAGGATAAACTTTATACATGAGGTTGGAAAACATTCAAAAATAATTGAATGAAGAGCGAAAGGGAAAATATATCAAGGGGCACAAATATTAAGGGCCCATGTCAGCTAAAGTCAAACCAATGGCCAAATGCTTTTTCCTTGATACCATCTCGACTTAAGAAAATGAAACTAAAGATAAACATATATGTCAAACAGAATACTCCAATACCTACCATAATTAGTTGCATGTTGTTCAAAATATTGAATGAATGACATGCAAACTCTAATTTTGTTTCAAAGTGTCTCGTTTTTCGAGGAAAATACATGAATGTTGAAGGTCTATCATATGTGCTTCTTTGTATTTGGAAAAAAAAAAGGAAATTTATGGGAAAATTGTACAAGATGGGATGTCAAAGATAAAAAATCACACTTGAAAAACCAACCTTTAAGGAGTACGATAATCAATGCATGTAGCATAGTTTCAGAGAATCACATGGGCTAATGACTAGGCTAGGTATGATACTGAACCTATCTCATTCTAAACAAGGTATTAAGGATAATAAAATATGATTAATAAACCTAGCTATGGGTTGGATATAGAGCATTCCATGGGATTTAGGCTAAGTTTCTAAGGCTCATCATCATAACTATATCTTTGATAGAAAGGTTTGGATTGGCCCACAACCAATAATCTAAAATTCCTTTAAGAGTTATAATAAACCCCTTCATTATGAGGAAGCATAAAATGTATTTTCTAGGGGTTGAGTCGTGTGTTGGATTCATATGTCCTAGAGGTTCCTACATGATAAATAAGATATGAATATATAAGAGGCATATAGTAAAGCATGGAATGAGGGAAGTTGTGTGGCGGTCCTATCATTTAAGCATAAAATTGATATTAAATTGAGTATAAAAGAGGCCTCTAATGAAGTGTGTACTAAAAATTGGTCAATGGAAGGTGTTGGAGTTTCATTCCTAGCCTAGATAGTTCTCAACAATAAAATGATTTTACATTTAATAAAGATTTTAGATTTTTACAACTTGGTTTGAACTTCATTTGTAGTTTTCTTAAACAGGTGGCATTTTATAACATGAAAAGTAAATGTTTCATTTAAAATATTCCTTGCTACCATAACCACTTCATCCCCTAAAATTAGGGTTTCCTCTCACCTTTTCCTCAACAAAATACAATCTCAAACCTTCGTTCTAATAACAACAAATAAATAGTGTGCATAAATTTTAGTCTCTAGCTCTCCCTTTCTCTCCCTCTCCCTCCTTCCCTCCCTCCCTTTCTTTCCTTGTCCCTACCTCTCTCTCCATCTCTCCCTCCATTTCTTCCTCTCTGTCCTCAATGGAAAAACTAGAATCCAAACCCCGAGAATTGGATACCCAAATATTTATGTCTTTCCATCCAACTGCTAAACCCCCTAACCTTCCATTAGCATCCAAGAAAATGAAACTCCACCCCTTTAGTAGGCCTTCTAGAAAACTGACAACATAAACACCATATCTTGACAATTTTCACCAACGACTTGGAGGATGTGTTGCAGAGAGGAGTTGCACCATTTAGCTTTTCCTCAATGCCCAAAACCTCCAATCTAGAACCCTTTTCTAACCTAATATGTCCTTTCCTCTAGATGGATAGTCCTAAGCAAGAAAAGGGAAGCTTATAGTTTTTAGCCAGGTGCCCATACCTATGGCCCCGCCTACACCTAAAAGGTATTCCTTCATAACCCAATATCTAAATACACTCCACCCCAATCCCGATATCCATGCCTTCTATAAGCCCTTCTATGAGGTCCATATTAACCAAAATATGGATGTATGTCTTAATCCCCATCTATAAATATGTAGATTCATGGGCTAAATAAGATCCCAATGAGTTACCTATATCTTTGAAAATTAGGGCATCCCAATAGGTAGGAGGGAGACTTGGAAGATGAACCTAGACTGGGGCCATATCTAGTCTCTCCTACTTTGCATCGAAGAGGGACATCTAGAAATTGAAAATGATAGGAAATGAAACAGTTTTCTAAACCATTTATTGTACCTTCTGGGTGTCTGCTACATCTTTGAAGCACAAATGAATCTAACCTTGGGCTAACAGTGACACCTATGGAGAAATTTTTATAATAGGTAAGATTCCATTGTCCGCCCACACGTTTAGGGTCGAGGACCTGAATTTTCAACCCCTTACTTGCCCCACCAAGGATTTTTGGGACATTTCCTTAGTATTTTGAATGGTGACATTAACTCCCAAAAATAGAGAAAGCAAGACTTTGTTCTTCTTCTTGACACTATAATGGATTTTCCTCTTCCTCGCTTTCTCATACTCCTTTTGAATCATAATTCCTTCTTATTCACAAGAGTGTTTCTCCCTAAAAACCACAAGACCATTCATGATGTTAGTTTGACCTTATTTCGTTGTCGAGGCTAGGCTCTCCTTCACTAATTCACTGAAGGAGGGTGAGTTTGATGGCACTTGAGATGAAGGATATACATGAAAAAAATCTGGAGAGGCTTCTGAGAGTGAAGAACCCCCACTATGTTCAAATTCTGAAAACCCTAAGGAAGTAGTAACACATTGTATGTCTTCCTCCAATATCTGAGACAATAGGGAAACTAAACTTAGAGTCACACACCCCAAGAAGAGTTATCTAGCCCCTGAAAAACATCCTCAGGCCCCGAGCTAGCCGAAACTAAAGGACCCGAATAGTGCGTGGCTGGAGCAAGGGTTAGGGCCTTCGAACTGCTAGATAGTTTCCTATTGAATTCTTAACTTTTCTTTCTAAAGATCTGGTAGGCCTAGAAACTGCGATATGGTGACCTTCTAAGTTGAATTTTAAATGCGAATGGATAAAATCCTTGGGACTAGACCAAATTTGTTGAAAACCCCCCTCCTCTAGTTCATAATCCACCAACTCCTCCTCCTCCATGTGGGTCCAATAGTAAGCAATCAACATCTTATCTTAAAAGCATATTTGATGAGTAGTTGCATGTCTCTCTACAAAATATATATCACGTGGATAAAAAACTCATGGTTACCATTTACTCTTATCTTGCATTTTGACAATGATATTAGAGCCTAGCATTGTCTAGAGCCTGTTCACTCTTTGTCAAAACTACGACGCTTTCTTCGCCTGCAATTTTTCCATGGGCCTCTAGGGTTTCTCTAGTGTTGAATTCTTCTCCTATGGTAAATATGTTGTAATGCTCTCTTTAACATTTTGAGTCCGTCAAAATAAAATAAAAATTAAAAACATAAAATTAATAATTAAACCAATCTAAATCTATCTTAACTCTAGATCTACCAAAGGTCTAGAGGGAAGAATCAAATCTCTTGAAGTTCAAACCTCTTTAGATTTGATCTCTAGACACTTAATAAATTCGAAATAAAGATGAATCTAAATTAATCATATAAAATGAAAAAAAATAAAAAAACATAAAAAATAAATTGATTTGCAAACTAAACATAGTATCCACCTTTCTTTTGAAAAATATTAAAATATTTACCATATTCGAATAAATTTTAAGAAATTAAAATATTTATTATATTGGAATTATTATATTATGATAAACGTTTTTGACCCTTCTGATTAAAATGATTTGAGTCATCCGAAAACATTTTCCCACTCGATTTAAATTTCAAGAGGGTATTTTCATGGAGGATTGGCGGGAAAACTAAACGGGGGAAAACTAAACACATAGCATTCTGTTACCAAAACAGTAGAGCAGAGCTAGAGCTACATGAAGGGAGCCTTAACACCCTCTCATCGATACTGAATGCATTGAAGAGTTCGACTCGAGCAAAGATGAAGAAGCAATTATTCAGTTTCAAGAAGAAGAAGGCGGCCCCTCCTCCATCTGTTGAGAGGCATACAAGAAGGTAAGAGTTTAAGAAATTATTGCATGTATAATGTAGCTGCTGTGCCATGGAAATCGGAAATCAGACCATCATCTGTGCACTCTCGCAAGATAGGGCAAACTCCACAAGGAATGTTCGTAAATGAAGATCACTCCTGAATTTGAGCTTGGGAACCTCTATAGCAATAGTCTCTGGTTCCCGTGCTTATCACTTCTTCCACATCACCATTTGCTTGAGCTCTTCAACCTTCAATTCCACCTTTGATATCCCTGATTTTCTCACAAAATAAACAACACTCTCAATAGTGGCTACACCCTGCTGCAAGGTGAACTACAAACACTGTTGCTTAACAATGTTAGTGAAATCCATATCAAATTTTAGCCCTGTGTACCATGCATCTCCATTTATCTGCTTTGAAGGTGTCAATTTTGCTAGCATATACACCTTCATTGCTTGGTTAGAAACACACTTCACCCCTTTTATTAAGTCACGAGCTTCTATATTTTTCAATGCTTTGTTAACATGTGGTTGCTGTAAATTTGTTTCTCTTTTCATATCTTTTGTCCATATACCCATATTTCCAACATTTTTTATGACTTGACATATGAGCATATCTTCAGATGAGAGGCCCTTAAACCTTACATATTCTTCTTTCGTCTATTGCTTCTAAACTATGAAATCACCCTACTTGAAACCTGGAGTTGACGATTTTGAAGCAGGGCATTGAGTGCATGAGATCTAACATTGAGATCAACATCTTTAAGATTTTACTCCATGATTTTATCTGTCAATCCATCAGAGAAAGTATTGAAAAGACCCAATATTCTATTGATGGTAGTAGCCATTTGTGAAGCTGATGTTGCGATCTCTAAGATCTTCAAAACTGTAATGGGCTTCGAACCCTAGAACAGTATGTGCATTTGCAGTGTCTGATTATCCCAATTTACCGATTTAGAGTATGGGCTTTGAACCCTAGCTACAATGTGCAATGCGTGGCCTCAAGAAGAAACCAAAAATGTATGTATATATGCTCTGCATTTTGAAAATTTGTGTGGCTATTACTATGTTTTGATCACAGAAAACAAAATTATGCACAACTGAATTTTGATAATTTGGATACCAAATGTAGAATTGAGTGGTGCCTGAAGAATTGTTTGGTGGGGGACAATTTCTAACCAGTGGATTCAGTTTCGAACTACTTTATGAACAGTCCTAACTTATTTTTCAGTTTTTTCCATCTCAAACACATCAATTTCCTTTTTCAACATATATATTATCATTTACTCATGCAACCTGCTGTGCATAGGGTTTCAATGTTTCATTTTCTAGTTGTCACTGTAGAGGCAACCATGCCCTCCTTTTTCCAAGCATATCTAGCTGTAAGAATTTTCCCTTATTGTTTACAAAAGGGGTAGGTAGGTGTCATTTATTCGACTCTTTATCATCATTACTCACAAGTTAATTCAATGATATCCTGCATCCCATAGATTTAATGTCTTAGCTTCCTATGATCTATCATAGCCCAGATTCTCATGGTTTGCTTTTAGAGCCAAACATTTTGCAAAGATTCATTTTATGGTGAACATCATGAAACCTTCTTTAGAGATTCTGATGTGCTCTTTTGATTTTGAGTTTGCATTCTTGAATTTGAAGTGTGCTTTGAATTTTCTTTAATTGTTCCTTCACATGAATTGTATTCAATTTCTTATTGTCTGTCCAAACATGAAAGATCTATAGATAAAAACCTGTTGATTTATGTTGTATTCGGTGTTTCTTTCTAACTTGTAATCCAAGGGACTTGATGTGATAATCCACTGTATCCAGGAACATGGATCTGTGCTTCTATCACCAATGACTACTTCAACTTACTGTTATTATTTTGGCACTATGAACGGAACTTTTCTAGATGCTTACTTTGAGATTGCTTATGCCTGGCATGTGATACTGATTTGTTTGTCCATTTTTGTCTGGGCCAGGATTATTTGGAAAATGCATCAACTGTGACATTGGATATACTGTACTTTTAGAACACGCGCTTGCGGAGAGGGACCGAAGGTATGTTTTTTCTTCTTCTAATTCTTGTTTTAGTTTGATTCATATCCTTACCACAAGAATAAACTATGTGGTATTTGAATGAATAGTTGTTTGTGTTTGTATCAAAATATGTGAGATGCTCTACATCTTGCTTGGGGTGGGTGGGTCCGTCAATAGTTTATTTCCATGTAATTACATTTAATCTATACTATGTGTTAGGTGCATCGAATATAATATCCCAAATCCATCTAATTCTAGTTTCGATAGGGTCAATATTGCATATCTTGAGTTCAGAGAAATGACTGATATATTAAATATTGAAATTTGAGATATTCAACCTTGAGCTTTGGAACATTGATGTGCATATCAAACACAATTTTAGATGTGTCTGTGCTAGTGTATACTGATTTCCATTTGATATTAGTGCAAGTAATCTCATTTGTTGTGGAGCTGACTCTGTTTAGTTTGGAGGCTTTGCAGGTTTTTGTCATTTGGGTTAGAAATGCAAGTGTGCATTTTGATATGCAGTTTCGTTTTGCTTTGTATATTTGTTACTCTTTGACGTTATTTATTTGTGGGAAGCATAGAGAATGAATGGAGTTAATGCATGCCATTAGGTTCTTAGTCTATTTCTGATTTGTATACTATGAAAATTTTTTAGCACAAAAATCCGATTGCTAAATATTGATTTACTTCTCCTACTTGTTTTATTATGCACAAGTTATTTAACTAAAAATATTCAAAAAAAATTCAAGGTAAACACAACTAGCAACCTACAAAAATACAGATCATTTACTGAACATCACGCACATATGACAAAGGACACAAATTTTTCCAACAAATGTCCTCGGAAAACCCAATGCAGGAAAACCAGTGCAACAGATGTGAGGGTTTATTATTATTAAGCAACAATATTCTGAGTACATCTAGGGTGCCATAATCCAGCTCACCCAGCAGAGAAAACCTTGGATACAAAGAAAATGTGAGTTTTACCTCACTCCCGCAAGTCTTGGTTGATCTGGATGAGCCACTAGTGAAACCCCAACTAGCTTTGCACAATCTATACACTGCCACTATGTAAGGTTGCGTGGCGCTGACTGAGGGACTACGTCACCCTTGCTTTGTGCTGATCAACATCTACTGGAGTCCGGTTTCAGTCCTGTCGGCTCAGAAACCCTAGTCTCTAGTTGAATTTCAGACTTTCCTTGGAGGCTTTGCGTTGCCCCTACGTGGGCCTGCGTCACCCTCTCTAGGGATTGCGTCACACCCTCTGATGGTTGTGCTGCCTCCATTGCGTCTCTGTTGCCCTTGCTCTGCATTGTACTCTTGGTCCTCCTGACCAATCACTGCATCCGCCCCTCACTTCTTCTCTAAATCACTTAGATCCGATCTTCATCTGAGCACTGCTCCGTCAAAAGAATTCGATCTCTTAGATTTTGTGTGTGTGTTCTCCAATTGACCCCAAGCCTTCCTTTATACTTTTATCGTTGACAAATAAATGGCTGTGATCTTATCACTAATCAATGGCTAATATTAAAAGAAGTTTGATCCACATCACTTAGAATGTTCTCATCACATGTGTAAATTAATTCACTTTAATTTTTTTAATTTCCCTAAGTTAGACTTAGGGTCCCCATTAAAAAATTTAATTATTTGAATAAATTTTACACCAGATAGAATTTCTCCAAACGCTTTTCTGGGTCTTGGAGATCTCATATGTTCTAGCCCTTCCACAAAGTTTTGGAGTTAGAGCACATCCGATGCTACCCCAAAATCTCAACACTCCCTCTTAGCGGGGAGTGTGCTCTAGCAATAGTTCCCCACTGAAGTGTCACCTTGATCTTTGGCATCAGTCTTTGTGCTGATGCTTGGATTTCTAACCTCCATCCACTGCGATGTTGCTCTCTGTACTGCTACCCATGTCACTACCAATGACACATCCACATCTGTACTGCATCTCCCTCTCAAATTGTTGCATCATGCTGCCCATAGCACCGCCACTGCTAACTGCTGCACTGCAACTCAGTTGTTGAGAAGTAAGCAACTGAAGGACCACCACCCAATCACCAAACAAGTCAGCCGGGCTACATCTCATCACTGAAGCACCCTCTGCTGCTACGTTGCAATGTCTCTATGAAGCTCTACGATGTCTCCTGCACTGTACTGTGTAAGCATTGCCTTTGTGCTACTGTCTCTCATCCGCGATGTTCCAAACTTCAGCATCCCAGCACTGCCTCTACTTCTCCATGATTTTCTGCACCCAATGCTCTAGTCATCCTGTTATTGCCTTAAGGCTCTCGTAGCTTATATGTGATCCAAGAGTTTGGGCAACTCAAGGATCCTGCCTTCCCATCTGTAGCTGCTCTACAGATCTATATCGCCCTACCTCTTCTCTCGAGACATAAGCACTCATGGCTACATCATCCTCACTACCACTGTCCCCTCTAGTTGTTGCTACCTTGGAATCTGAAGCTTCCTTGTCCTTCCTCTTAGGACAAGTGCTGGCGAAGTGTCCAATTTCGCCACATCTAAAGCACCAGACCTTGGATAGGTCCTTCTTCTTCCCTTGCTGCCGTTGTCCCTTTGATGCTAGGGCTGCATCTCCCTCCTCCTTTTGTCGAAGGATAACTCACATGCCACCACAATTTGGGAGTTTTGCTTTGCCCAAGATGCTTTGTACAAAGGTCTCCCACTCATCAGTGACTGCATTTAGGGCAGTCCTCACCAAGAGCCCTTCATCCGGAGTTTCCCTCATGGCAATCAACTGATCTCAGATCGTTTGCAATCTGAAAAGGAAGGGATCAATCTCCTCTCCCTTATGAATTTGGAACATCCGCATTTGGTTCTCTAGAAGCATCTTCCATTGGATGAAGCTGCCTTCATACAACATGATCAAAGATTTCAACATATCATGTGTCATCCTCTTCTCGAAAATGTGTGGTACCACGTTATCCTTCACCCCATCCATGATCAAGCGCTTTGCTCGCACCTAATTTTCGTTGAACTTATTTAGAGCATTCACATTGGTGGGCACAACTAAAAAAAATTTCACATGGTCTCTGATGCTGTACTCCTTTAGGACTGTTAGGATTTTGGCCTTCCAAATCACAAAGTTAGACACACCGTCCAACCTATCCCGATCTCTCAGTCCGTATGGGGCCATCTCTTCTCAAAATGTTGAAATAGATACTCTTCTCCCTTCTACTACTGTTGCACTCAACAAAATATCGGATCTGGGTTTATTGGTGTTAGAAACCCTCTAGAGATACTACTCCCTCTGACAACTGATTTCCCTCTCGAAAATCCTTCGCCAATTCTGCTGAATCAACCCTCTACGATCACCCTCTTGATCAAATCTCAGAGCTTTAAAAATCCAGAAAACTAATTGATAAGGAGGCTTTAAAAATCCACCTGTCATATTATTGCATATTTTATTTCAAATTTACACCAAAAATATCATTGTATTCTTCTAGAGTTACAAAATCATAATATTCTTTTAATATGTTCCTGCATATAGGGAATCAACAAGATTACTTTTATTTTCATAATATCAAATGTATGTTTGACAAAAGTCTCTATCACTATATCCCTGCTATCCACAACATTAACTATTGTCTGTTGAGCAGCATCTTCAACCACTTCCTTACCAATACAAGACATGTTGAAGCCATATACATTTCCCAAAATGATAGACTAGTTCCACCTTTTCCAACACCAGCCACATACATCTTAGCTATGTTTGGAAGGATTGCTCCACCAGGTTTCAACTAATGATCACGAGAATAAATAACTGAGCTGAGAAATGATTCATAAAACATGCATTATCCCATCCACTCACTCACTATCCCATCTACACTTTGACTTTCAATTGCCATGCAGTTTTCAATATCTTCTATCATGTTGTGGACTACAGTAATAACTCCATGCGAGTTTTGATTTTTGGCAATTTCACTTTCTTATTTGAGCATGTTATTTTGTTTTCCATCTTGACAAGCTACAAATTCCATCTTCTCAGTTGCTTCAACTGCAATTACTTTTACAACTCCTACTTAATATTCTTTTACAACTCCTACCTAGCTAAGATTCTTTTACGACTCCTACCTAATGACCACCTCCAAATGCTTATTTTTCATTAATTTTGGGGGAGAGGGATTTTTTTGGTGTATTGAATGGCGAAAGGGGAAATAAGGGTATCATGGATGGGTAGAAGTGAGAGTTACTGAAATCTATAATCCTAACATTAGGGAATGAGATGGGGCCTTATGACCTAAGGGCAGAGGGGCTAGTGGGCATAGAGAGAAGGCAATAAGAGCAATTGATAAGGGGGCCCCCAATAGTTGTGATAAGGGGACTAGGGGCCCTATTATCACAACCCATAAGCCCTTAACCCATAACCACTAAATTCCCTATCCTCGTAACCCCCAAACCATAATCCTTTAACCCCTACACTTATAACTCATAACCCATTAAACCCTTGATCCCTTAACTACTAACTTAGAATCCCTTAACCACCCTTAAAAGTCACGACAATGTAACTTTTGGAAGTAGTTTTGGACAATCCACCCCCCCCCCCCCAAATGTCATTAGAATTAAACTTTTAGATGCGGTTGTTAAGTGACCGCCTCCAAATGTCAAATTTTCATAAGTTGTATAAGGAGCAGAAGTCCAGTGCCTAATCTGATACTACTACATGATAACTTTGATTAGTTTGGATGTGAATTGTGTTTCATGGTCGGTCATGACCTCTCTTGGCACACCGAGCCTGGTAAAAATCTCCTCATAAAGAAAATTGACAATTTCCCGTTCATTTGCTAGAGCCAGCGCCTTGGCCTCGACCCATTTTGTAAAATCGCCAGTGAACACTAGAATATATTTCTTCTTTCGGGACATTGGCGTGATCAGGTCTACAAAATCAAGGGCCCACCTTTTGAATGGTTTGACCGATACTTGGGGTTGTAACGACATTTTTTTCACTTGAACTGGCCTCCCCATCCTATAGTAGTTATCACATTGGCTGGTATGGAGGATGATTAATCAAAAGGGCTTGAAGTGCCATTGCATGGGGCTTCATTTGATTCAATTCCATGTTGCGTATTTTTTTATTAAACAAATGGTACCCATGGTGAGGAGGTCTTTACCTTTTTAATTGCATGAAGAAAATGTCAAGGGAGAGGGCGCCATTAGGTTTTCCCATTGAACCCTAATTCGCGCAAATTCAAATTCACTCCTTCATGTTCCATTGTATTTGATTCTTAGTTGTTTACTCGGAGCACATGATATACATAAATGGAAGAGAATTAACTATTATATGATGAATAAGGAGTTTAAAATCACCAACAACAATCAAAGAAGAAAAATGATGTTCTTTTGTCAACATTAATCCTTCATTGAACCTCAATTCACCCAAATTCTAATTCACTCCTTCATTTTCCATTGCATCTGATTATTGGTTGTTTTCCCCGAGCACATGATATACATAATTGGAAGAGAATCAACTACTATATGATGAATAAGGAGTTTAAAATCGCCAACAACAATCAAAGAAGAAAAGTGATGTTCTTTTGTCAACATTAATCCTTGAAGTAATGCATATGCTTCCACTTGATTGCTTGAGATTGATCCTATTCCCCATACATAAAAAAGTTCTATTTTTCCTTTGGGACAAAGGATAACCCCTTCTACTACATTATGTTTGCTAGTTTGTGACAATTTCTTCTCCATACTAGGTATAAAACACCTCACCATTTTTTTTTTAAATGGTGGGAAAACTTATCACAACTCAATGGCCAAACCAAGAACAAGGACAATCATCACTGGTTGTTATCTGCTAATGCAGGTTGACTCATCACTATTATTCAAGTAAAACCACACCACCTGTAATTGTCCGCTAGTGGTCCATAATGGGACAAACTTTTACTCTTGCGAGATGCCTCTAGGTCATGGGCCATTGACTTGTTTCCTTACATTTGAACAATAAGAGTATGATGCGCAACTAGCTCGTTCCAAACCTGATAAGAGGAGTATTAGGCCCATGTATATAAATATTCCTTGAATATTTATATGAATGTTTTTTTTCATTTCTTCTATCTTTGAAGGATATTGACAATTTTCGCGCAGACATGGCTTCTCGAGCAGTGAAGAAGCATGCACGAACATCAACCCTCAAAATGGCATCGGTGAAAACCCAAAACAAGACCCTTAAGAGTGTCAAGAAGGCCTTGCTGATGAAGCCTGAGCCAAAAGTTGTTGAAAATGTCGAGAAACTAAAAAACCAACTCCTGTGGAGGACATCAGAGTTGTCGAGGTTCCAGTAAAGAAATGGAAAAGCAAAAAAACTGGGAAGTTAAAAAATCGGTGCCAAAAATTTCGTCGCTCCTGAGAACCCAACCCCTCTGAGTGAATCTAGGCCCAACAAAGGTAGAGTTTCAGGGTCTATCTTATAAACATCTCAAGTTTTTTGGTAGGGTTTAAATTTGTGCGTATGAAATGATTAGGATATGTTAATTAGAATAATTTGAGGTTTAATATTTTGTCACCATGCTATTAATTGATTTTTGTTTTATTAAGAAAATGTATCATCTTCTTGTGTTTCAGATTTCTGTATATATAGAAAAATGATTAGCAACACTCTTGATTTATAGGGTTACACAATTTTTGTGCTATTTTGATCTTGTACCAAAGTTTGCGCAAGTTATCTCTATCATGCACTAGGGTTCTTACATGGTCTTCTTGCAACTTGTATCGACTACCCTCTCAAATCCTGTAGCCAAAACCCCAACTAGGATATGGGCATATATTTTTGATGAGAGTGATCATCAAACTCAACAATATATCATAGGTTTATCATTACTAAAACTGAAAGGAAATTTTTAGTTAATCTAGGTACATGTAAAACACCATTGAGCTCAAAGATATCACCCAAATGCATTTGGAGTGAGATAGATCCCATTCTTGTTGTAGCATATTTGAAATCATCATCAAACATCCACTTGTATGCTTGCCTCATACTATTGAAGTTTCCCAAAGGCCATATGTTTGGATGCTCCACTATCCATGTACCATCTGACGCCATCATGGAGAAGTATGTCACAAGCTTGAATGAAAGCTCATCCACTCTAACAAATATTGTTTCTATTGTTATTTCTTGCCCTTCCCCTTCTTTTGAGGACACTAATAAGCATAATTGTCAAACTCTTGACACATGAAACACTTGATATTGCCCAAGCATTTCTTACCATTGATTAGAGGAACCTGAATTCTCTTTCTCTCCTGCTGACCTATACTAGGTCCCCTTTTTTTTTCTGGCATTCAATATATTTATAGTGAGGGCTATAATTTTTCTCTTTCGTCTCTATACCTTCAATTCGCTCTAGTTTGTATTTTCTTGGATAAAATCATGCCATAACTTCTCAAGAGTCAAAAGTGGAAAGCTTTCTCGGGCATAGGCACCTTAGACATAAGTTTTCCATGAAGATGAAAGCCCATTCAGGGTTGTGTACCAAATCTTCATGCTTGAGCTCTTTTCAAGTTGTTGCACATTGAGCATAGATTTTATTAATTTTTATCAAATAAGTGGTTGCAGTATCTATTTTGTTGATTTATGTGGCTCTAAGCTTGATTCTTAGAAGCATATTTCAATTGATGTTATCACCCCGATATATAGTGAAGATAGCATCAAACATCCCGTTACTGATGGTTTTACTGATAATGTGTGGGATCCTTCATGGAGTCCAGGATGACTTGCTTTGTTTTGGCCATCTTCTTTTTATTTTTTTGTCAACTTTATAGATTGGTAGGTCGTTCAACTTTGGTCTTTACAAATGCCAAAGATCATTATCCTCCGAAAACATCTATATTTTCACTTTCATGGTATGAAATTGGAGGGACCTTATAATCTTTCTTCGTATCTAAGATTGAATGTAGTAAAAATAATACTCTTGGATTACACCGTTAGAAAAAATAGATCAAGTACCTAAAGACAAATTATCATAGGTCCATATTTCTTTTCTCAAGCATGAATCCAAGGCATCCCACTATTGAAACCTTCTGACAACTTCCTATCCCAAGTAGAAGTTTGGGGTTATTGGAAGGCTTCAACAAACATGCTCTTTAGCTATGAGAATTCCATTGGATTTGGAGGTATCTCACAAAATGTTTCCCTGAGACTATCAGTCTCTTCTCTTGTCTTTGTGTGGTCAGTCACTTCTCTTGTCATTTTTTGGGTCACTCCTTGTACGTCACAGTACTCCAGGTTCAAGGTGTAGGATAAAGAATACAGAGGAGTGGAATTTGTTCCATCTTTGTATGATTACATCCCTTAGGGTGCCAGACAAAATTGGGTCCCACTCCTTAAGAAAATGTTGAATTCTTTCCAAAAAAATGTTGACACCCTCCAAAATGTCACATCAATATCCCAAAGTAATAAAAAATCAACAAGTGGCTCCATAATGGAGAGAAAATATCGACTTGATCACATCAAGCCTCATGAAGAATGGTAATTCTAATCCAAATTGTCTTTTGAAGTTTTCCACTAAAGACTAAACCATGGAAGATAATTTTGTCCTCATTTCTACTAATTGTTTAAACATGATATAGTCAAATTCAAATCTGGTTTCTCCAACCTTTCGAGTTGAAGATCAGCAAATTGTCGGTATACTGCTTCAGCATGTTGGTCGGTAGCAATAAAAATTTGAATTTTTAGTCCATTTTCACTCACAATTTTCATCCCTTGAACTTCAACAACGATATATTTCATAGGAAAATTTAACCTATGAAGCAAATAGGGTCAAAAAAATATGGTCTATTACTTTGCGTGAGCATTTTCTTTGATCACCTGCATGACATTTGAAGGACCAATGATCTTAATTGCTTCTGATTTTTTAGCACCCCAATCAATTGCCTTCTCCTCCCCTGCAGTTGCTATAGCCCTCAAGAAGTATGGACCTGCAGGAGATAGAGTCATATTGGTCTAACCATAAAAAATATAATGGACAAGGCATTACAACTCCAACAAGTACCAATCAGTTCTAGAATTCTCTGTAGCTAATCTCTAACTTAGAAAGAGTAGTGTGTAGTTTCTCGAAGTTTGGTCCCTTGTACCTCCTAGGTGCTTCATTGACCACCTTAAGCATGTCTTGAAAACACATTGACCACACTATATTGAAGGGTATAACACATGAAAATTCAAAGCCATTACAAATCCAACAAGTACGGATTGGTCTTAGAATTATCTCTACAGTGAATCTCTCCTTTCATAAAATAGTAGTGAATACTTTCTCAAATTTTGGCCCCTTGTAACCCCTATTTTCTTAACCACCTTCAGCATGTATTGCCAATATTTTGACCACATTACATTGAAAGGTGTTCCATATGCAAATATGGCCCTAGAAACTCTGTTTTCCGTCTCATCATTTCACCAATATAACATTTTTTGCCAAGGGTCCACTATTAAGTCACTTGCAGGGATCTTCAACGGTTAAGGGAACATGTTATCCCTGTTTTGGGATTGCTTGCTTTCTTGGGGAACTTGGACAAATAGGCTTCATCATGTTCCCTTTGAAATTAATTTCTTTTTAGGAGACAGCTTCACAAAACTAAACTCGTTCAAAGGGTGTTTTAAGAAAATGGATTTTAACTCTAGTGTAGGACACACTATAAGCCAACTTATTTGCTGCAATTCTGCAAGCATCTTCCACCAAAGGCTTATTTTCCTTCTTCCCTATATTTTTCATATTGGTCTAACCATCAGAAATATAATGGACAAGCCATTACAACTCCAAAAAGTACCAATCAGTTCTAGAATTCTCTGTAGCTAATCTCTACTTTAGAAAGAGTAGTATGTAGTTTCTCAAAGTTTGGTCCCTTGTACCTCCTAGGTGCTTCATTGACCACCTTAAGCATGTCTTGAAAACACATTGACCATATAAATATTGGTCATATTGGTATAACCATCAGAAATATAATGGACACGCCATTACAACTCCAACAAGTACCAATCAGTTCTAGAATTCTATGTAGCTAATCTCTACTTTAGAAAGAGTAGTGTGTAGTTTCTTGAAGTTTGGTCCCTTGTACATCCTAGGTGCTTTATTTACCACCTTAAGAAAGTCTTGAAAACACATTGACCACACTATATTGAAGGGTATACCACATGAAAATTCAAAGCCATTACAACTCCAACAAGCACAGATTGGTCTTAGAATCATCTCTACAGTGAATCTCTCCTTTCATAAAATAGTAGTGAATACTTTCTCAAAGTTTGGCCCATTGTAACCCCTATTTTCTTAACCACATTCATCATGTATTGCCAATATTTTGACCACATTACATTTAAAGGTGTTCCATATGCAAATATGGCCCTGGAAACTCTGTTTTTCGTCTCATCTTTTCACCAATATAACATTTTTTGCCAAGGGTCCACTATTAAGTCACTTGCAAGGATCTTCAACGGTTAAGGGAACATGTTATCCCTGTTTTGGGATTTCTTGCTTGCTTGGGGAACTTGGACAAAAAGGATTCATCATGTTCCCTTTGAAATTAATTTCTTTTTAGGAGACAGCTCCACAAAACTAAACTCGTTCAAAGGGTGTTTTAAGAAAATGGATTTTAACTCTAGTGTAGGACACACTATAAGCCAACTTATTTGCTGCAATTTTGCAAGCATATTCCACCAAAGGCTTATTTTCCTTCTTCCATATCTTTGTCACATACTTCTATAGAGGGAAATCAACATGAGATTCTAAAAACTATTCAGCAAATCAACAACATAAGTTGGGTGGAAAATCACAGAAAATATGCACTTAAACGAAATCAACAAAATAGTTTTGTAAAATCACAGAACCAAAAGAACTACTTGGAGATGGAAAATATGAATTTAAACGAAAGAGGGAAGCCCTTGCCTTACACCATATGTAGCATGGATCTGAGCGCAAATGTTGTAGACCCACATCAAGGCTGATTTGTAACTAACATAACATATATGTGGGTTTGGTGATAGTGGCAGATTTTTCATTTTTAAGAGCCATGGAATGAATTATGAAGGATTCATTTTTGAGACCATGCAGTCTTCTAAAAAATTCCAGTAAGAACTAAATAGTGGATTATAAATTGCAAATAACCACAGTCCACAACCAAAAGAGAAACATGCATATACCACATGAAAACCACAACTACCAATAGAAGAAGTTAGATATAGTTCTTCTGTTGTCCCATCCAATTTTTGAAGACATCTTTTGGATGGAAATCTCATTGATTTATGTAACCTGTTATAATACTTTCATCTTGCCTCGGAAGAACACCACAATAGAGTTCTAATGAAGTAGTCTTACACCAACATTAGATAGAGACAATTTGCATTGAAAACTTTGGATGAAAATTTGAATAAATTATGCTATATCCTTTTCATAAAATCTTCTAACAGAACACCAGCAGAGTTTGTAAGGAACTATTATTACACCAAGATAAAGAAATGTGAACTATGGTACATCAACATATAGAAGTTGCCTGTAGTTCCTGAGTTGTTCCCTTTGATTCATGAGTATTGAAGAAATCTTGTAATGGAATCATCTTCAGGGAATCCTTCTTCATGCTCTTAATAACCTGAACAGAAGTTAAATCTCCGACAACTGTGGTTATGATAGGAATTTTGTATGCTAATGCCATTCATCTCAACTTCCGCCCATCTATTTGATCTAATGCATCTCCTGAATTTGCAATCACTAGTAACTGAATCTGACCATTTGCAATCATGTCATCTACATGTGGGCACTCTTCATGGAGTTTCAAAACTCTTTCCACTGGAATTCCTTCCATTTTCAACAAACTGGCTGTGCTAGTTGTTGCAACAATTGTAAAACCAATTTCAATGAATTTTTTTGCAATTGCTGGGAGTCTTGGTTTGGTGAAATCACTTAAACTTAAAAACACCATGCCTACAAGAGGCAATTTTTTTTTTTCTGCAATTTGTGCCTTGGAAAATGCCATAGGAAATTTAAATTCTATGCCCATCACTTCTCCAGTGCTTCGCATTTCAGGACCAAGAACCACATCACAGCCTCGAAAATTTTCAGATGGAAGGATTGTTTCCTTGACAGATATGTGACTTGGAATAACCTCCTGTATAAAACCAAAGTCTTGAAGAGATTATCCTAACATAAGAAGCATGACATACTTTGCTAAGGGGTGGAAAATTTCCTTTGAGACAAAAGGTATTGTTCGTGATGCTCTAGGATTTGCTTCAAGAAGGTAAAACTCACCAGCAGGTGTGATTGCATATTCTCAATTCATCAGTCCACAGATGCCAAGCCTCTTTTCCAATTTAGATGTCCATGATCTAATGACTGAAAAGTATACAGGTGACACTGTTTCGTTAGGAATAGAACAAGTTGAATCACTAGAATGCACACCTTCTTGCTCAATGTGCTCCATGATACCACCAATGACCACACTACCTTTAGAATCTGTCAAATAATCTACATCGATATCACAAGCATCTGCCAGGTACTTATCAACGAGTACTGGCCTTTCTGGGTCCACTTCTACTGTAGTTTTGAAGTAATGCTTCTATTTGTCATCATTGTATACAATTTCCATTGCATGACCTCCTAAAACATTAGAGGGCCTGACAAGAACAGGATAGCCAACCTTTCTTGCTATTTCCAATGCATCCTCATCACTCTTAGCAAAACCACCTCGAGGTTGCTTGAATTTTATCTCATCCAACATTACATTGAACTTCTCCCTATCTTCAGCAGCATCTATTGAAGCGGGAGAAGTCTCCCAAATTCGCAAAAGACCTTCCCCACTTGCACCCATGGGCTTAAACTCATCGAGGTATTGTTCTATGGGTAGAGCTAGATTCAAAGGTGTTTTCCCTCCAAACTGTACAATTATACCATCGGGACTCTCTTTGTCAATGAAATTCAAAACATCCTCTACTATAAGAGGTTCAAAGTATAGTCTAACACTAGTATCGTAATCTGTAGAGACAGTCTCACGGTTTGAATTCATCATGATGGTTTCATATCCTGCATCCTTCGAAGTGCAAGAAACCTTAGAAAAATTCCATAGAGGTCAATAATTAGCCCTTCAGATAGAGGAAAATACTCTAGCGAATAATGTAGATGAGTTCAGCCACAAAACCAATCGAGGTTTATCCCTCAGGTTATCTGAATACCCTCCTATTCTAGGGCTGAAATAATATCAAAAAAGGTTGTTCTTGTGTCTCAAATAAGCCAAAGAATAGCCATTAGGGTCGAGACTCAAATAGCCACAATTCTTAAGTGAATAGTGCTAAAGAATGTCCAAAAGAATCCATAGTCATTAGTCCTCAAATGTGCATGTAGTATACCTTGGAACAGGGTGTAATCGACCTCAGATTAGCCTGAGAAAGGGTCAAAATTCAGCCTCTGAGGTTGCCTTAGATGACACAGATGCAAGCCTTAGAAAAACACAGAAATTTACCTTAGACTTAACATGAATTCATCCTCTTCTCCTCTGAATATCCATGCAAAAAAAAACATAAAAACGAAACCTAAAATCACAAGTAGAATGGCCTCTTTCTTCTTTTTTGCGCTCTGCCCCAGGCTTAAAAAATTTAGAGAAAACAATCTACTTGCCAATTCTCTCTTTTGGAGAGCAGATATGTTTCTTTGATAGTGGTCGTGGATTATTTTTTGATATTATTGAGTACAAATGTGCCTCTAAAAATCATAATCAGTATGCCTTGCTCATGTATGTTATGGATGAGATTGCCTTAGATAATATGATATGGATCTAGGTGATGGACAAATTGGAACCTTGTAGATGGCATGTGTATGCCAATGGCCACTAGCAACCTGAGTATGCATCTTACGTTGCAACCTAGAAACCTAGAAGCTGAACTTTATCAATTTATAATATTTATAACCATCTACTAAGACTTGAAACATAAGATTTGAACTTTATCAATTTGACAAAACTTATAATATGACAGTCTTCTCTACATGGGCTACATGCTAGATGTCACCGTACACTACTTGAAGGTTGGAAGGACAAGTTTTTCATTCACAGTTTTGTCTATACCTGATTTTTTCTTGTCCATTTTATTCTCTTTGTAGTTTGATCTAATGTTAACTTTTAAGTGTTGTACTTAACAAATATGCAAACTCTCTTTAACATGCCTCTTTTGAGAAGTTGTTTTTTGTAAACCAATCATGCACTGATATGGAAATTGGAACTGATAATACTCTTCCCTATCTTTCTTTTAAATATTAGTTAGGGATCAACCATAGGATAGTTGTTTCTTGCTGGTAAAAAGGTATTGAGTTTGAAGGCACAACTCTGAACTTAAAACACCCTTAATTGTAAAGATTTCTAGCTTTAATGGGTACCTTATGCCCTATTATTAAGCTGTTGCAAATTATGATAGAAATTATAATTATGGGCTTAGTTAATTCTATGGTTGTCTCATAGTGGTTTTTGCTCAGACACCACATATTCATGCATTCCAAAAACTAGGAACAGGATTTCGAATGCATCATAGTTTAGAGTATGAATATTATACTTGATTGTTTTAGTTAACTGGTTCTTGTCACACGGTGATGTTTTCTCAGACACCATTTGTTCATTCATTCCAAATAGAAATGGGATTTTGAATGCATATTAGGTCATTTCACCTTGTTGAGCCATTAGATGATCCTAAATTCTTGGTCAATTGGATATGTTAATTTTCTTTTCAATTGATGGTTTTGGGGAGGTTAATTGGGATGGCTAGAAAATTTGTTTGAAAGGACTGTATTGTGAAGAGTAATGGGCAATAGTGATCTTGGACACCTTAATCCCCATAAAAAATTCTGGTAGAATAATCACCGCTAGAGAAGCCAACATCACTATAGGTTTGTTCTATCACTGTCATGTTGATAAAGGGTTTGGCTTATTATTTTATAGCTTCTAGTGGGTAGTATTTTTGTTTTTGGGATATTAATCTGCCATTTGCTGAAATAAGCCATTCTAGAATTTGCTACCTCCATGCAGACAAATCTTAGTTATGCATTCCTAGTAATCCATCTTCTTATGTTTGTAAATGCGTCTTTCTTGTTTCCTCGGTGGAAATATTTGCTTCTGTATTTACATTAGTTCATGACATGGGTTTTATATCTAGAATTTTTCACTTCCATGACGTTTCAGTCTTTCATCTTCAGAAATTGAAGTCCCAGTATTATGCTATTTGCGTAAATGGGTAGTTATGGATTTTGCTACCTCCTAGTAATCTTTCAATTTCTTCTATATGTATTCACAATAGTAATATTTTCTTGTCTCATCGGTTATTGTAGCATATGCATAGATTAATAGAAGACTGAGATTTAGTGAATGTTTTCAGTTATAATGGTTGTTAAACTATACGATTTAAATTCGAAATGGTAACTAACTTTTATTTTTGTAAAAGTGTTTTTAGTCTTCTTTATCTTTGTAAATGTGTTGCTCTTGTTTCACAATAGGAGCAGTTTCTTTTAATATTTGTCTAGTTCGTTTGAGCAAGGGCATCCATGGTTTTGTGAAATTCCCCATTTCTAACGCTTATGCGTCTCTGGACCTTACAAATATAATTGGAGACATATATGGAGCTGGATTTAAAGAGTTTATGGTGCCAAGCTAGATTTATTAAGCTGTGATGCAATCATCAGCCTCTATGCATCCATGGTTTTTTGAAATTCCCCATTTCTAGCACTTATGCATCTTTGGACCTTACAAATATAATTGGAGATATATATGGAGTTGGAGTTAAAGAGTTTATGGTGCCAAGGTAGATTTATTAAGTTGTGATATAATCATCAACCTCTATCTTTTGAATTTATGTGCTAGGGCTTATGTGATTGTCATCGAATATTTTGTTTTTAAGGCTGTAAGTATAACATTAAGTCCATGCTTAGACAAGGAAAATACTCAGAAATTTTTTACATTGTGATCTCCTTATTGCGTATGCCTATAATCTGGTATTGTTTACTATCACTCTTAAAGTGGGGCTACATATGATGTCATAGTTCAGTACATTTTTGTAGGTTTAAACTCTACAGAAATTGCTAAGAAAAAAACAAAATTTTCATTAGCACATGCTTCAACTACACTTATCTTCCTCCTTTGTTGGTGGCTAATTCAGATCTGAACCAAACACTGTCCATTTTGTCTCCAATTCTCATGACTATAGTCACTGATTTTGGTGTTCAGAAGTTGGACCTGCTCCTGCAGCCCCACTAACTGACTGCAAAGAGCCTCAGATTCATTTTGTTGCATGGTGAAATTGGCTTTCAAAGCCTGTGACCGCCTCCAATGCTTGTACACTTGTCATCATTTTCTCTTCGAGCTTCAAATTAATCACTATAAAGTATACTTGGAGTACATCCAATTTCTTCATTAGCAGATTTACCTTCTCATTGCAGTTGCAATTAAAGTGCCATGCACAACTATTGGTGCTTTCTGTTCCAGCTTGGCCTCCCCACATTGTATTCAACTTTTTCATTGTTGTGCCCCACCAAATCACTTACCCTCTGTTTACTCCACGACCAACATATACAATTACTTGCTCCCCAAACTAGCGTGAAAAGCTCAGTGATGCTCAATCTAGGGACACATAATACCTCCAGATTGACTTTTTCTCTTGCACTTATTTGCAAAATTCTTTCACAATTGAGTCATACCAATCTGCAAACTAAAGACTATATTTGCACCAATAACTATCAAGCATAGGGGAAGTACATTCCTAGGCTCACTTGTGGAAAATTTCTTTCTAGGATGTTGCTTACGAGGTTGAGCCCCCTGTCACTGTTGTGAATTAGCTCTCCACATATTGCCAACAAAGTAGTAGTTAGGAATTGGTCGACCTCCAGCCAAAGCTTGTTGCATTTAGACATTTTTCCAATTGCTAGCTCATGACAGGAGGCTGAATTAACATTGAATTTGCGGCTTTAATTTAATTTATTGAAAGTTGTAGAATTTACAATCTATAAAGGTTTCAAGATATAATTTTTAAAAGTCTAATTTAAAGGGTGCTAGCTCAATGGAAGAGCACCTGCTTTACAAGCAGGAGATTGGTGGTTCGATTCCATCGTGCCCTGATATTCATATGGAATGGCGACTGTTAGTATGAATCTTTTGTCGAAGTGTACGAGAAAATACCACTTTAGCTACGCATAAATTATAGCCCTAACATCAAATATGGCTGCCAATATCTTCAGATCTGTAGTTAGTTGATCAAGACAAATGCTACAAAAATCTAGATCTATGCATAAAGAGACATTAAGCAGTAAAAATAAGGTTTTTCTCCATACATCCAATAGACAAGACAAGAACAATATTTTTAAAAGAATGTTTTGTATTAAGGGCACCTGGGAGGAAAACAAGAAGGTGTTTCCAATTCTCCTCAATGGGATGGGTTCTTGGAAGTCCTCAGCACTTCAGATCTAGTATTTCTCTCTCTTGTTGGTGTAGAAAACCCAGACAAAGATAGAACTGAAAGGGAGCTCACACAACAAATAATGGAAAATTTGAAAATGATAATGGCTCAAAGTCAGACCAAGAGTATATATCCAGAGTGATCTAATGGGAAACAAAAGGTGAAGAATGGTAGGAGAAACCCTCCTATTTATAACAAAATATTGGGTCATTCTAGATCTTGGTGCATGATTAAAATAACATTAACCAAATCTAGCTCCACCTTTTATGGAATATTTTATTATATTTGTTGGAGGGAAAAAGTATTTGACTTGGGTCAAATCCCTTTATTTGTGAATAATAAATAAATAAATGATTTTTTTATCATTTTAAGGAAGTGGTTGAAGGATAATCAAATAAATAATGATTTATTTAATTATTTACGGGTGATTTAGTCATATTTAACAAGGAATATTATTTAAATAAGATTTAAACAATTATTCCTAGAAAATAATAAGATAAATAAGGATTTATCTAATTAATTTCTTTGTTTTGGGTTAGACATGACCAGGAATAATAATTAAATTATTGTTTAATTAATTATTCCATGAGGGAAATCAAACAAATATAGATTTGTTTAATATTTCCCTTTTGGGGTTTTCTGTTTAGACCATAAACAACCTAATAAATGTGTTTTATTAAGTTATTTTACATAGTGAAAGCAATTTTACTTAGGGTAAAATTGGTCTTACATGGTGTACTTGGGTCCATCTAATGATAATAGGTTAGATGACAAAAAAATGGTGTAACAGATTGCCCCCCAGCGTGCGAGTGTCAGGAGAAAATCGTATGACCGAAGTACGTTGTAAGAACACAATCACTAGACAACAAAAGGGGTGTCAGAGAGAGAAATGTGAGGTAGATAGTGTGCTGAAGGACTAGACCCTGAGGAGACGAGACTCGCAGGTGCAACAAGTCTCTTTTTATGAGAGGGTACCTGTGCTGAAGGCGGCGGGGGAGGCATACCTATGCCCGCCGAGACAAAGTACAAAAGAATAGTGTGTCCAGTAAACAAGGGACCGAACCGTAAAGTACAGCTGGCATAATCATGAGCGAGATAAAAATACAATGAGGAATCCCACATACATGTTGTGCCTGGGATAACAGCCAGGACTTGTACAATAATATCTGAGTACATGAGATACAAATACAACCCAAATGCCCCCTGTAAATGGGGAAGGGCTCACAAAATCTGACTGATACATGAAAATCAAAGAGGCGCTGCAAGTGGCTAAGGCCAACATCATCAAATATCTGGAGCTGCATCAAAGGCTGCAAGGAGGAGGTCATCCGGGCATGTGGGGGGCTACCTGCAGGGCCACCCCCTCATGAGGGTTGAGACATCTCACACACACCCGGGAATCATCAAGAGCTGCTGCTGTATCACTGAACCATCAAGCATACGGATCTCGATCATGCTGAAAAGAGCTGGAGTGGAGAAACAATCAAGTCAAAGGGTAATGAGATATCCCTTTTCCTGATCCGAGGCACCGAACAAGAGTGGAAGCTGGAACCAAGGTACACCGCCCTCTAGACCTGGCTTCTGGAATGAAGGAGCTGATGTCGACAGAAGGAGGTCTGCCATAGGTGAGGCAATGAGATATCCTCAACTAAGGCACGAGAGAAAATAGTAGAGCGACGGACAGACTGACACTAATGATGATAGTGAAATGGAAAGGACTGAGTAGCGAATGGACGACTTCCCTTGTTAGAGCATAAAGGGCATGAATGACATGGCAGCGACTGACACAATATCATAAGGGATAGGGGATAGTGGGACTGAAGGTCATAATATGCGACACAAGAGAGAGACCAAGCAATGAAGGATGGAGGACTATAGCGGGGTACAAAGGGACTCGGGATAGACTCCATGAATGCGATGATGACTCAACTTGGATGCTCTAAACAAGGGCGACTCGATGGTGCTGCCACACAGTAAAGGTCCCATGGGGGACCATGAAAACATGAGTACAAGATGGTATCTCATGACGAAAATCGACATGAAAAAAGCCAAGTATGGAGGCAAAGTGGTGCCCCAAGTACAAGTGTTGTAAGTGAGGAAATTCAATTTTGTGGGGAGGTGAAGTGACCCTTCTTGGACAAAATGTGTCCTGGTGAAGTATCAAATCACAAAAAAATAATAGATACCCATTGGAGGGCTCGGTGAGAGCTTTCTAATGGTGCAGACGGTTTGTCAAACTGAGCTATGGTGTGGTCGCAGCAGGCGAAAGAAAAACAAGGGTTCTCTTTTAATAAGGCATTTTTCCCTCCAAATTCACTCATTTGGTAGTGTGGCTGTGGTGGATGTAGAGAGGAGAGAAGGCCCTAAATATTGCGGTGAGCGTAGTAGACAAACTAACCATTGGAATCGAGATCCTTCAGTTGCAGGTAAGAGGCCTAACCTTACTCTTTCATTTTGATGGATTGAAAGTTTAGATTAGGGCCCAGAATCTCAGGAACAGACCCTCTTTCACCTCTCCGGCCGGGTCACACTTTTTGGGCCAAAAAATGCGACCTGGGAAGTAGGTTTTGAGCCAAAAACTGCGACCTGTCCCAGGATTGGGCAGAAAAGTGCAACCTGGAGGATGAAGGAGATTGCAGTGCTGTTTTAGGGCTGAGATTTGGGTTTTTGTGATTGGTTACAGTGTTTCCTATTTGTATACTGACAAATATGATGTTTTTGTGCAGATATGGTAGATATACGGGTCAACTGGAGAGAGAGAGACCTGGGTACATTACGGTCAGAGATCCAGGAAGATCAGGGTGTCCGTCGTGTATTGGCCAGATTTGGGGTTCTGAAGTTTTTGGAGAACCCTTTAATGAGAGCTGGGGAGCCCTTGTTGGCTCGGATTGTCAGTAATTGGGATCCAGATCATGAGGTCTTTGTATTGCAGGGGCACAGGATCAAATTGACAGTCCAGGATCTGTATTTCCTGACAGGGCTCCCGCCACTTGGGATGGTGGGAAATACGCAGCCAGTGTTACCCCAGGGGTGGAACATCATGGAGTTTTTGGAGCGACATTGTCGACCGGGTCTCCAAGTCAAAGGGACTCGGATATTGATCGAGAAATTAGAGAGATTAGAGACCCATGCAGTGGCCGCAGCGGTGCTACGGATCCTGGGAAACCAGGCGCTCCATCACATCACTGGGGGGTAGATGATGATTGTGGAGAGTGTGTTGAGTGGGACCTACTATGGGTGGGCCCAGATGATGTTGGTGTCGTTAAAACGACATCTGTCGCTTTGCAAGTGGCAAGTGAACCATGATTTCTCGTATGGGACTTTATTGTGCTCCTTCTTTTTTGAGAAGATCCCGACCTTACGACCTCGTGTACAGCTCCCAGATGGGGGCCCGAGAGAGCCCAGGATACGCCGGTGGGGGCGACTACTGTGCAAAGGAGGAGGAGGGGCGCTCAGACGGGTGTTTCGACTGGAGTTCTTTTCCCATTGGGACCAGATGTCGTTATACATAGACGAATATCCCTATAGTGGGATGAGTTATTGTGGGGATCCGGACCTGCCACTTCCGCCTGGTCGAGTATGGGGACCTGATGGTAAGTGACAAGTGACTACTCTTTTTTTGGCATGTTAAAGTTATTGAATAGTATATAGGGTACTGATTTATGTACTTTTGGTATGCAGATATAGCTCCGGTAAAATCGGTCAGATATATGGGACGACCGGCAGCATCAGGAGCTACAGGCCCAAGTGGATCGAGAGCAGCGCATAGTGAGGATGTGGTCGCCCTCCTGGAGGACATCCATCGTAGATGCGAGAGGTTGTTGACTGGTGTTTCAGAGCGTCGGTGGCAAGATTTAGATGACCAGTACATAGAGCCATGTATTGGTCTACCCTTGGAATGGCGAGGTGTCATGCGGCGCATGGCGATGGCCGGTCAGGGGATACGTGATCTACAAGCTGCAGGAGCAGAGCCATTGGCTCGGGATCCACCAGATAGTGATTAGGTGTGGGGCATGTGGTGCCCCCTAGTGTGTATGTAGGGGTAGGTGGTGCCTCCAATATTGATTTTTTGTAACATGCTATGGGCATGTCATATGTATCAGAGTAGATGGACTCTAAACACATGTTTTGCGACACATATTATGGATATGCATATTTTTGATGATTATGAATGTTATTGTCTTTTATGAAATGCGTGTGATAAGTGCCAATCTAGAATATGGTTTGCAATGCTATCTACATAGTGATTTTGTTCTCGAGGTACATGGTTGAAAGTTATGGTTTCAAATGCACATATCAAAAGTTTCACTCGTAAATATCGTCTAAACAGCACAGGATTATGCACACGATAGACACCATTTAGTTGCATGACAAGAAGTATGGAATCTAAACGAACATGCAGATGGAGGATGCGATGAGAGAGGGCTTTGGCTAAGACACCACGCACTGCATCATATTCGGCCTGATTATTGGTGGCAGTACCAATGCATACCCCGTTCGAGAGAACAAGGGCATGCAAGGGGGTAAAAATGGCCCAACCTGCCGAGGCTAGATTCTGGGAGTAATGACTTGCACCATCGGCATAACCGATATAGGTTGTGGACGAGAGGTCCTGCGGAATGGTGTTACAAGACAAACAATGGGAGGGGGAGGAACAATGATGGCAGCGTGAGTGTAGAGTAGACATCGAACGGCAACTGCGGGAGGGAGTGTGATGAGAAATATGGCTATGGCTCATATACGGACTAGAGGGTGGTATATGAGGGCTATAGGAGGTATAGTTGGGTCTCGGGCTGCAGAGGTCGACATAGACATGGGTGGTGTCATCCCGTGTATGGGCAGGAAATATGAGGTCATGGGTGGAAAAGGCTTCCAAGGGGGCATCTTGACGGGAAAAGAGGGGATGACGAGTGGAAGGGAGACCACATGACGCGGAAAAGCTACCTAAATCATCCGTATAGGAAGAAAGGCTCACATACGAATCATCACGGGGAATGACAGAAGAACAGATAAATAAATGGTCAAATGATGTTGAGCCTAGGGTGGTCACTGAAGGGGGGTCGAGCGAAACAACAGGGGAGGATTCAAAGGGAATGTTCTCCAAGGGTCTCACAGAGGATGATAGGTAGAGAATGGTGGTAGTAGACTCCGTCATCTGGACATCAGGGAGGGAATGTCGATAGGAGCGGGGGGATCCTCAAGCTGACCTAAAGCATACTGCGCAAGTATGGGAGAGGCGGACTGATTTTGTTCAACCTCATACCCTCGAACTACCTCTAAAGAAGCGCGGTAATGCGTCAGGTGAGGAAAATGGTGGGAGTAATGGCCATGGACACTGCACAAAGCACAGGGTTTGTTGGTGCGAATAATCTTTGGGTTCTTGGTTACGGACAAGGACGGAATAGAGGGGTCAAGGACCGTAGACTCAGGGAACGTGACTTTAACCATGGGTTGAATACGGGGCAATTCAGGACAAGTATGGGTGGTGTGACCGACGACATCACACAAGGCGCAAGGCTTTGCAGGCGGAGGAGGAGCCGGGTCAGTCGGGGTGGCCTTGTCTTTGGATGCCCCCTTGCGAGCTTTGCCTTTCTTTCTTGGAGCTATCACCACAGGGGCGGGGTCCTGGGGAGGTGCTGGGGGCATGGTGGAAATGGAGGAAGCGAGGGGGACCGATTGAACCGGTGTCAAAGCAAGATAAGGTTTGGGGTGACCGGGTGGGGTAGTGGCTGGAGGGTCAAGGTACCAGACGGGTATGCCGAGATTCAGGTTGGGGAGAGAGAGGGTGGCCATGACGGGGACCGTATAGACTCCGGGAGGGGGAGCCAGGAAAGGTATCTGACCAGCGGGATAATGACCATGAGGGATGACTTCGAGATGGTTGAGGCCAGGGGGAACCGACCCAGGAGGATAGAGGGGTTCATGGATACCAGTTGTAGGAGAAGGGCCAGAAGGAGGAGGTCCGGATGGCTGAGATGAATGGCTAGGAGCGGGTTGCGGTGGGCGAGGTTGAGTCTGAGGTTGCTGACTAGCCGAAGCGGGTCGCTTAAGGGCAGCCCGAGACGATTGCAACATACAAACATTCGATAAGCTGGGATCAAAGATAGGAGGAGGAGGGAGACCAGGGAAAGTTCCAAGCAAAGAGGAGTCTTTGTAGATGTTGGGAGAGACACTGGTCAAGGAATCGATGGTTTTCTTATTGGCTACAGAAGAGATGGTCGTCTCAGGTGAGGTCTGAGATTTTGGCTCATGATATGTCAACTGGTCGATGGTGACTATCTTTCCATTGTGAGGAAAAGCCATCTTGCGAAAAACCGCAGAGGGGACAGCAGACATGGCATAGGTGTAGCTTTGCCCCAAGAGAATGTTGTAATATAGAGGGGTGTCAATGACTTCGACGTCAACGCAAACAGTCTTTCCCGCAAGAGTGATAGGACAATTACGAAATATGCCAATGGGCTGGGAGGCATGGCCATCCCACGCTCGAAGGGTGATCGTGGAAGGGGCCAACTCAGGAGATCCGAGTTGCTTCCAAACCGAAGCGGACATCACACAGGTGGATGCCCCCTCATCAATTATACACCGAGAAACGTTAGCGTTCCGAATTTTGACTGGGATTTGGAAGGCTACGGAAGCAGGAAGAGGAGGATGTTCTGATTGATGGGCATCGAAAATAATATTTTGGTCATCAGCAAGATCTACATCGCCCATGGCAGATAGTAGAGCCTTCTTTTGGGAAGGGCACGACTGGAGGAGTTCCAACGTGGAAATGGCAGCAGGAGACTGCGCCAAATCATCTACTATGCTATACGAATGAGCAGCGCGACCAAAAGCAGCATTTCGGCGTAATGGTCCCTTAGGAATCTTAGTATGAACCTCGACTTTGGGTGGAGGGATGTGTAAGGGACCATTGGATGTCGAAAGAGGCTCTGTAGAACCTAAAGAAGGGGACTCGGGGATATACTGAGCAGGAGCTTGGGGTACTAACGAGACCGAGTTTGAAGGTTAAGGTCGACAGTTGGAGAGGGATTAGAGTTCATCATGAGGATCTGGTAATTGGAGGAACCAGAAGGGGAAGGTTGGGTGGCTACCGGTCAGTCAAGTGGTTGGGCAACCACGAATCCTTGTTGAGGGAAAGGATCGGAAAACATAGCCGGTTGAGTAGTGGCCACATTAGCGGGAGCATGAGGGGAGGCATGTTTTCCTTGCAATGTGGCGTGAGATTCCCACATCTGCCACATCTGTGGTAAAAGGGGACAATCATGAGTGTAATAACCGTAAACACTGCAACACGAACAAGTCTTATTTGTGCGAATAGGCCTGTCCGGCTTGGGCTGAGTGCCCTGTTGCTGGTTAGCAGTGTTAGGCTCAATACCTTGAGGATTGGGTCCACGAGTACCAGGGGCAGATTGATTTTTATTGCCTTTCCCCCTTCTTTGAGAGGAAGAGGGATTAGTCGCGCCCTGCTGTGCAAATACTTGCCCTCAGGGGGGGGGGGGCTGTAGGTGCTGTTGCTGGGGTTGAGAAGGCAAGGGAGGTGGAAGTGCAAATGCTGGAGGAGCTGGAGTGCCAGGCTGTGGATAAGGGTAATGGTTAGGTTGGGCAGCATGGAGGTAAGCAGGAGGTTGGGCAAAAGGAGGAGGCATGCCGTATCCTGGATACATGCTACCTGGAGGGGGAAAAGTGCTAGAGGTGTTGGCCCCTCCCGGAGGGAGACCATAGCCCATAGGAGGTTGAGCATATGGATGAGAAAGGGATCCAACGATACTGTTGGCGGAATGAGATGCCCCCAGGGCATTAGGGCCACCGAGCCTAGGGAGTTCAGGAAGGACGGTATAAACATAACCAGCCTGAGCATAGATCAGGTCATAGTTCAAGGCTATTTAGAGGGTGGCTTCTTCGGTTTGAGGGAAATGGGAGGTGACATCTTTGCCAATGGCGGGTAAGAGAGTTCTAAGGAACCAGTCCATGTAGACTTGATCGTCGAAGGGGTGGGCTCGACATAAGCTCCTTCTTCTCCGCCATTCTTGGACATGAGTGGAAAGGTCGGTCGAAGAGGATTGACGAAAATAAGTCAAGAGTTCAGTACCAGTGTCGTATCGGAGAGGGAGCTGGAAATAAGATAAGAAATCTTGGGCAATGGTCGCAAAGGTGGTATGGGAAGAGGAGGTCTGGTCAACATACCATTTAGAAGCTTCGCCTGTAAGCGTGCGTTGGAACAACCGAAGATGAATGGAATCATCAGTAATGGAGTTGGAAGAACACCACATGTGAAAAGACCGGATATGATTGGTTGGATCTTCTCCAGCAAGGCCTTCGAACTTGGGGATGTCAGAAGGGAGCTTGGTTGGCATAGTAGGCCAACTAACATCGTGGAGGATGGGGTCATTGATCAACTGATTGAAATCGGGGAGACTAAGGCCTGCCATGTAAGGGAGCAAGGGTACAGTCGAGGTAGTTCCTGTGGCGGTTCCGCTAGTAGTAGTCCCGGCATTAGGGCCGGGATTACCGCTAGCGTTAGGCCCTGGACCAGACATAGTGAAGGTGACAAGGGGAGAACCAGAAGTAAAAGGAGAACCCAATGAATCAGAAGAGGAGTCGGAGTGCGGACTCGGAGGAGGACTAACTCGACGACGGCAGGAAGGAGTAGGTCGACCAACCGGAAACTGAGGGTGAAGGCCAAGAAGTCTCCAGGATGTGCGCCTTGGGGGCGAAATGATGACAACACAAACTTGGCACAAGGGGAAGAAGAACGACCAAAAAAGGCAGGGAGGTGCAGAATCAAGTGATTACAATGTCGAAACAAGGGCAGAAAGGTGCAGTGTCAATTGATTTTACAATGTTTTAAAGTCTTTGCCTGACGGTGTTAACCAGGCTCTTCTTCACTTAGGGGGAGTGTGTAGCGTGTGTTAATTTTAATTTTTAAACCCAGACGTTTTGAGAGCAAAAGAAAAAGTGTGATGCGTAACTAAAAATAAATATGCAGAGAACAGTATATAATGATGAAATAACATAAAATTAACAGTTAACAATGCATCGATCTAACCCAAGAAGGCGGGTCTCTCAAAACTAGTCTAAAAGAGGAAAAAATATAGTCAAAACACACTAAAAAGATGCCAATAGATCTAAGGTCGGGAGGGACAGGGACCTAAAGGAGAAAACTGCTAAAAGGAGGTGCAGAACACAGCCAAGAGGTAGAGGCAAGGTGGCTGTAAAAAAGGAGGAAATTAGCAAAAGGAAGAAGGGACAAGGAGTAGGCCCTAAAGGTAGATCCAAAAAAAAATATAGGAGGTGGTTTGAAAGGGAGAAGATCTGATTTAAAGGGATCTGAAAAGGAGGTATCAGATCTGGAAAAGGGAAGGCTGAAACTCTGAAAAAACAGATACCTGAAACAGCTAAAACTCTTCCAACAAAAGTGGAGGGTATTGAAGCCCTAGGGGGCTATGTTCCCACTTAGATGAGCAAAATAGATCAGAAACAGGGCTAAATGGGCTGAGACAGAGGCTGGAAAACCCTGGCAGAAGCTTTAGAAAAACCCAGGAAAATTGCAGAAAAACTGGCAAGTCACAGGTTCTGCCCTGTTTTCTGTGCAGGTCGCAGATAATGGGCTGAAAAGTGTGACCTGGAGTCCAGGTCGCAGTTTCTCGGCTGAAAAGTGCGACCTGAAGCTTCAGGTATCCCGACAGCAGATTTCCGAAAAAGTTGTCGTGTCAGTTGCGGCTGATGTCTGTCACCTGCGCAATAGGGCCAGAAACACGCGGAAGTTAGAAATTTTAATGTTTTATAGTTTTATATGTGAAAAACAACATAAAAATAGGAAAAAAAAAAGCTGAAAAGAAACCCTAGGGTCTGAAGTAGCTGGATATGCAGGAATATGAAAAACGACAGCGGTCGTAGTTGAAAACCCGTGTGGAGTCGCCAGTTGTTAGTATGAATCTTTTGTCGAAGTGTACGAAAAAAGACCACTCTAGCTACGCATAACTTATAGCCCTAACATCAAATATGGCTGCCAATATCTTCAGATCTGCAGTTAGTTGATCAAGACAAATGCTACAAAAATCTAGATCTATGCATAAAGAGACATTAAGCAGTAAAAATAAGGTTTTGCTCCATGCATCCAATAGGTAGACAAGAACAATATTTTTGAAAGAATTTTTTGTATTAAGGGCACACAGGAGGAAAACAAGAAGGTGTTTCCAATTCTCCTCAATGGGATGGGTTCTTGGAAGTCCTCAGCACTTCAAATCTAGTATTTCTCTCTCCTTTTGGTGTAGAAAACTCAGACAAAGATAGAACTCAAAGGGAGCTCACATAGCAAATAATGGAAAATTTGACAATGATAATGGCTCAAAGTCAGACCAAGAGTATAGATCCAGAGTGATCTAATAGGCAACCAAAGGTGAAGAATGGTAGGAAAAGCCCTCCTATTTATAACAAAATATTGGGTCATTCTAGATCTTGGTGCATGATTAAAATAATATTAACCAAATCTAGATCCACCTTTTATGGAATATTTTATTATATTTGTTGGAGGGAAAAAGTATTTGACTTGGGTCAAATCCCTTTATTTGTAAATAATAAATAAATAAATGATTTATTTATCATTTTAAGGAAGTGGTTGAAAGATAATCAAATAAATAATGATTTATTTAATTATTTATGGGTAATTTAGTCATATTTAACAAGGAATATTATCTAAATAAGATTTAAATAGTTATTCCTGGAAAATAATAAGATAAATAAGGATTTATCTAATTAATTTCTTTGTTTTTGGTTAGACATGACCAGGAATAATAATTAAATTATTGTTTAATTAATTATTCCATGAGGGAAATCAAACAAATATAGATTTTTTTAATACTTCCCCTTTGGGGTTTCCTGTTTAGACCATAAATAACCTAATAAATGTGTTTTATTAAGTTATTTTACATAGTGAAAGCAATTTTACTTAGGGAAAAATTGGTCTTACATGGTGTACTTGGGTCCATCTAATGTTAGTAGGTTAGATGACCAAAAAATGATGTAACAACGACGATCATTTTTTGGTGACGGAGGCTCTTTTGACCATCACCAATGAGCTTAGTGACATTTTTCGACCCTCACCAAAATATGAAATGGTGACGGCCAACGAATGCCACTGTATATATGCATCAATAGTGACGACCATGAAAGAATCGTTGTTTTTGATATGAAATGGTGAGGGTCATTGTTTGTCATTATAGTCATTATTCGTGATGGACTTTGATGTCACCAATGAGCTTATCATGACACTTTTTGACCCTCACCAAATATGAAATGGTGACGGTCAACGAACGTCGCCATATATATGCACCAATAGTGACGGCCATGAAAGGTCCCTCATAAAAAATCGTTGTTGTTCATATGAAATGGTGACGGTCACTATCTGTCATTATAATAAATATTCGTGACGGACCTTGAATGTCACCACAACTCATACTTTCGGCGACGCCACCTTTGGTGACGTTCAATTTTTTGGTGACGAAGGCTATTGTCCGTCACCATTGCTCATATGAAATGGTGACGGTCACTATCCGTCATTATAAATAATTATTGGTGACGGAACTTGAATGTCACCACAACACCTATACTTTCGGCGACGCCACCTTTGGTGACGTTCAATTTTTGGTGATGGAGGCTCTTTTGACCGTCACCAATGAGCTTATGGTGACATTTTTCGCCCCTCACCAATGTCTCTTTTTCTTCTAGTGAAGGAAATATAACATGTGCTAGATTTCCTTCTATCATAAACAACCATATTACAGACCAAAATAAATCTAGCACGTGCTAGATTTACGCATCGCACAAACACAAGCACACAACAACATTTTAGGGTGAAAGAAATATAGCGTGTTAGATTTTCTTCCAGCATAAACAAAAGCATATTGCCAACAACAACATTGCATGGACAAAGATATCTAGAGAAATTTCAAACATAAGCACATTTCCAATAACAACATCGCAAGGTAAAATAAATTTAATGCATGTTAGCATTACATGTAGCACAAATACAAGCATACTACCAACAACAACATTTCATGCCAAAAGAAACCTAGCGTGTGCTATATTTCCTTCTAACACAAACACAAGCACATTTCCAAGGTGAAGGAAATCTAACATGTGCTATATTTCATTCTATAATAAACAACCAAATTGACAACAACAATATTGTAGAGCAAAAGAAATATAGCACAACTTCTAGCCCAAACACAATCACATTTCCAATACCATTGCCAAGGTGAAGGAAATCTAACACGTGCTAGATTTACTTCTATCATAAACAACCAAATATACAACAACAATATTGCATAGAAAAAGAAATATAGCATAGTTTCTAGCCCAAACACAAGCATATTTCCAATAACAACATTGCAAGGTGGAAGAAATATAACGAGTGTTATCTTTATGTGTAGCACAAATACAAGCATACTAGCAACAACAACATTGCATGTCAAAATAAATATAGTGCATGCTATATTTTGTTTTAACACAAACACAAGCACATTTCTAGTAAGAAAATTCCAAGGTGAAGGAACTCTAACACAGGTTAGATTTCCTTCTATCATAAATAACCAAATTACCAATAATAACATTTCATTGTGAAATTTCCTTCTAGCATGTCAATAAAAATATTGCAAGGTGAAAAAAATGTAAGGTGTGCTAGTGTTGGAAATATTGAGAGGGGGGTTGAATCAATATTTCTTTACAATTGTTATATTATGATCGTTAAAAGCACCAGTTAAACCAAAATACAAGATGTGCAACAAAAAAATAATTTTATTAATGAATTTGAGGACTCTAAAAACCCAAGCTCCAACTTGTGCAAGAAAAAAATAATTTTATTAATGAATTTGAGGCCTCTAAAAACCCAAGCTCCAACTTGTACAAAAAATTATTTAACTCCTTCCAGGCTTGAACCCTGAATGAGTACTCTCATATTCAACTACAAAGCTCCAACCTTGTATGATGACTCCAATCGTCTAGGGATTCAACCCTCTCTGTTTGCTCCAATCCCTTAAGGTGACTTCAATACTGCTTCAAGCCTCCATCAAAAACTTCAAATACTTACAAAAAAATGTATCCAAGATACGTTTGCAAAGTGCTCTCAAATCTACCTCTACAAAAACTTCATGCCTGCTTCAACAAAAAAATGTATGGCTGCACCAACAAAACATGTCTTCAAGTGTTCATCTTCAACTATGCTCCAAGGATGACTGCTCCAAAAAAACAAGTCTTTAAGTGTTGGTCTTCAACTATACTCCAAGGGTGATTGCTTCAAAAAAACAAATCTTCAAGTGTTGGTCTTCAACTATGCTTCAAGAGTGACTCTTGTTTCAACAAAGGCTTGAAGAATGCTCAATTAATGTCATCATGAATTCACTCTACGGTCAACTAAAAAGATGCTCAAAGTATGTAATCATTTTATCATTCGATTATGGTGTCTCCTAGGCTCTTCATGTGTGATATAAATAATGTCCTTCGATATGCAAGGATTACTTTACTTTTGTTTCAAATCTAACTTGATATGTTGATCAAGCCTCTCAAGGTGTAATATTCCTAATGGAAAAATTAACAGTGATAAGAGAAGCATGCAATAAACCTAACAAAAATATTTTTCAGCAAATGCCCATAAAATAGAAATGCTCCAAACACACCAAAATGGGAAAATTTTATTGTAAGATCTTGTTGGAGTACAATATAAACTCTAATATTCAACTAAAAATTCAATCTCCAACCTGGCCTCTCACAAGGGTCCAACCTTGTATGAGGATTCCAATCCTCACATATTAATCCAGGCTCCAACCTAGCTTCTCACAAGGCTCCAACCTTGTATGAAGACTCAAATTCTATAGGGATCCAACCCTCTCAGTTCGCTTCAATCCCTTTATGTGACTTCAATACTTCTTCAAGCCTCCATAAAAAACTTCAAATACTTCTAAAAAATTTATCTAAGATAGGTTTACAAAGTTCTCTTAAATCTACTTCTACAAAAAATTCAGGTTTGCTTTAGCAAAATTTTTATGGTTGCGCCAACAAAACATGTCTTTAAGTGTTTATCTTCAACTATACTCCAAGTATCACTGCTCCAACAAAACAAGTCTTTAAGTGTTGGTCTTCAACTATACTCCAAGGATGACTGCTTCAACAGAAAAATTCTTCAAGTGTTGTTCTTCAAGTATGCTTCAAGATTGAATTTTTTTTCAACAAAGGCTTGAATAATGCTCAATTAATGTCATCATGAATGCACTCTACTATCAACTCAAAAGATGCTCAAAGTATGTTATAATTTTATCATTTGATGAAGGTGTATTTAGGCTATTCATGTGTGCTTTAAAGAATGCCCTTCGATCTGCAAGGATTACTTTAATTTTGTTTTAGATCTAACTTTAAGTCTATTCAGGAATGCTTCAAAGGATTTCTTTAAAGGTGCTCCAAATAATCTATTACAAAAAACTCTTCAAAAACTAGTTTGAGCAGTACGGTCAAATTGGATTTGATGACAAACTTTACTTCACAACAACTCTAATTGGATTATAGTCAACTCGGACTTGACAAGCTTGACCACAACCTTTCTCCCCAAGAAAACACGAACCTTATTACTAAGAACCTATCCCTCTTTCCATAGAGAATATGTCACATAAATATGTTTCAGATCTTCCCTCCTTCAGACCTTTTCTTTGACACATATACACTTCAGAACTTTGCTCAAATATATATTTCAGATATCTGCTCAGATATATACTTTTGTGGTAGTCCCTTCTGAATTTTTTCTACACCTCCTTAGCTTGTCTTCACTTTCTCTCTTGTACTCATATTTGTTTACTTACCTTAGAACTCGTTAATCCTCCTAGAATATGCCTCGCACTCCACAAGTTTGTATATTTTTTTTCCTTAACAAATTCCTTTTCTGAATTCTTTAGATATACCTCTCCTTTATTTTTGGATCTCAAACTACCTTACCTCAAATCTTCCTTGGTTCCTTGTTTATTCATTGAGTCGCTAAGTCACTTCATCTCACTGAACTTATCTCCCAAATTACAAGAGGTATAAATATTGTATTTATAATAGTCCCAGTCACATCACTTGTTTATCAAAAACATTTTAAAATTAACTAAATAAAATAGACTGAGTTTAGGGACACATATTCTAGAGCAGAGGAAGGGGAAAATTTCTTGGGATGTTGACTTATTTGGTGGCAGCCATGGCGACCAACAAGTGTGCACAATGGACAAGTTGAAAGAAAGAAACACACACACACACACACACACACACACACACACACATATATATATACATCAGTGGGACATGCTTATTTGTAACTGCATTGGGCCACATAGAAGAGAACTAGCTAGTACCTGAATGCATGCAAGTGTCCTAACCACATCAAAAAAAATATATAATAATAAGAATTGGGAGGTACGAGGTAGTTGGAATACTCCCATAGGATGGAAAGACTGTTTTCTTGTCAAGGAAGCATAATGTAGGGATGGAAAAATAATATGGTAGGATGAAGCCCTCCCGGTGCTTGATGAGGGGTGTGGGAACAAATGGAGTGGGCCTTTGTCGGTTAGGTGCATGCGTTGGATTTTTCTTTCAAGGTAGAATGGAAAAGGAGGGGGATATTTGGTCTAGGGGTATGAAGAGTAGGGGAAGGCGGGAACATGATAGAAATTGTCTAGAGGACTGCAGAAGAGCCAATGGAAGAACCACACTGCAAGGAAAAGGAGGATTTGAGTATGATTTAATCCTTTGAGGAGTCTAAATCTATTTTCCTATATTTAAATTTTGTTAGCAATGTTAATTTGGAAAATTCAATGCAAAACCTCAAGTCCTATTATGATAAATGTCATATTTTTCAATTGTTAAAATGCCCTTATGGGTATTGTATAAGATATGTATGGTAAAATATCTACCCCTCAACTTATACTCACATAATGAATATGGTGGTGGTAAGATATGAAGCTGGCCATTTGGTTAGAGGGTACAATATTTTCTATTATGGCAAAAGTATGTTGCTTATCGATATATTATAAGTGCATTAAAGCTAACCAAACACTTAAATGTGTATAAAAACTCTTCAACTAGAATATTGAAGGGCCAAATTCAAGGCCTACTTGAACTAAATGAATTTGTTACTCAAGGGATCGAATTACATCATAGTGGCAACACATGACAGGTTACAATAATCCTAGTAGCATGCACTGGTGGAGTGGATTGTTGGAATTGGTAGGTGAGAGAATGATGAGTTATGTTGTTGTAAAAACATTTAAAAATAATTTTCAACCCTTCTACATCCCCTCATATTTGTCTATATAGAGGCCCAAATCATGAAGAGTAATTCACCTTAGATGCTTGTGGAAGAGGAAAGAATATATGCTTGGCTTGATAAGGTCTTCATGCTTGCCAAGTGTATTATGATATGCTAATAGATGGAATATTTTTGCAAAATCCTGCCTTTAAACCTCACTAATAAGAATAAGTCAACTCATTACTGATTTGGGGAGTTATTCAGTCCATTTTCCTAGTTGTTCACTCCTCTTGTAGCTGCTTTCAAGGCCTATCCTATAGCAGCTTCCATACCATAATCTTCAAGTAAATTTCAACCACACACATGTATGCTTTCAACAATAAGTTTACAACCAATTAAATCTCAAAATACAACAAAAAATGTGAATTCTATAAATGGGGAAACCTCCTAGGTTGATCTTAAGGACCGAAAATAGAAAGAAAACAGATGGAATATAATTAGAAAATGCCATGCCTATCAAGACACTTTCACATCTAACCACCAATAAAGTTGAAGTGTAGGTTAGCATAACCATTTTCATGCTTTCCTGATTAAAATCTCCTTGAGTGCATCCCCTATTTTCTTTTTTCATGACATGGTCTCAAACTTCCTTTGTTTCTGAAAACCAGATTTGTTCCATTACCATAACCTTGTCATTTTTATTTATGATGAGGTTCACGTTGTTTATAATTTTTCATTGTTTTCCATCATACTTGTTTGAGATAATTAAAGTTTAATGAACCTATTCAGGGAAATGGTTATCATTTCACATCATAACTTTGAATACACTATAGAAGAAAGGTATACTTTCTTATATTTATTTGTCATTGCCTTTGGGTTTTTCCATTGGCTTTGATGGTGATTATGGGATGGTAAATCAACTAACACAATTTCTCTTTATTGGTATTTTCCATTGATTGGTTTACATGACTGTATGTATCTTTACATTTTGTTGAATGCAAGAGTAAATTTTCCATGATCAGTACAAAACCCATAATCCTGGAGATTGTCTTCACTTGTGATCTCGCATTTGATAAATTTCTGAAGTATAGGACAAAAGAAAAAGGTTTGAGTAAACCTACGAGTTGGAGTGTTACCACCATCATTATCTCATTGAATTTTCCCTCTCGAGAGTCTTTTCTAACCCCATATACCCATTTTCTTTGGGAGACACTGATGCCACCTTACAACCATCATAAAAAGCCAATAGGAAACCTTTTTTTTCTCTCTAAGAGTCTCAAAATTTAAGCAGTCTATCACACTTCACATATGTACTAGAGAGTCTAGTAATGTCTTTGTTTAGATGTCTAAACTAGACTTAAAATAGTTTGTTTAAATTTTCATATTACATCCATATACCCAATGTGTGGGCTTCCTTCATCATAGCTACCCTAGTGCCATTGTGTTAGGTCCCTATATTACTAGTATAGTCCCTTATTGTTGTTAGCGTAACCCCCTTATTGTTATTATTGTACCCTTGTAACCCCCATATTGTTATTATTGTGCCCTTAAATTATTAATGTTAGGTCGGCTAGGATTACATTGTGGCCCCATGGGCTCCTATGGACTTCTATATATAGAAAGGAGGTTTTGTAATTTTTATCATCCAAGAATTTTTCATTCATGTAATGTATTGGAGGTTTCCCCCTCGAAGTGGCTTATTTCTAAGGCGTTGATATCTCTTTTCTTCTATTTTTGGAGCTGGTTTCACAACATTTGGTATCGGAGCTTTGGATTCTAGGGTTTTCGCTACTCCAAACTGGTCATCGTGGAATTTTCTCTATAACTTGTTTTCCTACGAAGGTTCTGAAAATTTGAATTTTTAAAGTGCAGAGCCAAAATCACATGAGAAAATATTTGAAAAATTTCAGAGCTTGGTTCGCAATATTTTAGGAGATATGATCTGTTGAATTTAGGGCTTTTTGTAGACTCCTGAATTTCACTTTAAAATGTCATCGATACAGTCTCGCTATAACTTTTTTTCTATGAAGGTTCAGAAGCTGAAATTTTTAGAGAGGGAAGCTAAAATCTTGAGGAACATTTTTCGCAAAATTTCAAGGCTTGGTTTTCAATATTTTTGGAGATATGATCTGTGGAATTTAGGTCTTTTTCAGGTTCCCAAATTTCATCTCAAAGAGGTGATTGTGGTAAAATATTCATAACTCTCTCTCTGAGCATCAGATTGGAATTCTATAAAAAGTGACTGGAATTACACGGACTGTAGTTTTTTTTCTATATATTTTAGAGCCAAAGGAGAAAATAGTGACACATGGCAAGTCGTACACGTTCGCTCTACTGAACCAATCCATAATCAGGTCACTGTGGGAGATTGGACATAACATTTCCTTAAAGAATCCAAATCAAGTCAGACCTATGGAATTTGAAAGAAGCTTCAGAGGACTACTACAGGGCCGAATTTTAGATATTGAGGATCTGTAAGTATAGAGATAACTCAATTTCAAGATCGAGCTCCTCAAAAGCAAATAAAAGGTGTGTATATTGTTTCTCCGAATTGCATAAGTCTTGTTTGAAGAATCAAGTTGAATTGATTCCAAGGGCATATTGTAGAATATATTTCAGTATTGGGTTCCGAAATGCCTCCTAAAAATAATTCAACACCCATTAAGCCTTTAGAAGGCTCTACTATGACTCATGAAGACGAAGAATGGAAACATGACATATCAAATTTACAAGAGCAACAAAAAATGACATGGAAGTTTTGAAGAAAGACGTGGAAACTAAGATGGATGGTTTGAAAAAAGGCGTGGAATCTAAGATGGATGGTTTAAATAATGGCATGGAAGCTAAGATAGATGGCATGGAGGCTGGCATCGAATATAAGATGGATGACATGGAAGCTAAGATCGATGAAAAAATGGAAAACATGAAGAATTATCTAAAAGTAGACATGGAAGGTTTGACAAAGTTGATACAAAAAATGTTTGATAATGGTGAAAATATAGTAGAGGAAACTCATGATGAGAACAAAATAAATGTTAATCGTGATTTCATAAACTCTAATGTTGGCGGGAAGAACCACCATATTCCAAAAATGGATATGAGGAATTTTGATGGAAAGGATCCTGTAACATGGATACTATAGATGGACAATATTTTGATCTCAATAATGTGCAAAACACACAAAAGGTACGCATTGCAACTTTACATTTAGAACAAAATACATTTGTATGTTATCGATGGATTTTTTCCTGTAAAAAAATTGTCACCTGGTCAATTTTTACGGTGGAAATGATAGCACATGATGAGGATACAAAGAGCAACACCTTATTTAGCCAATTGATAAATCTCAAACAAAAGGGTTTAGTGGGGGAGCACATTAAGGACTTCAAAAAATTTAATATAAGGGTAACTGATATTCTATAGGAACACAGGATTGATCTCTTCATAGGTACTTTAAAGGATAAAATACAACCTGAAGTTCACGTTTTGGAACCTGATTAATTGCATAAGGCATTCAGGTTGGCAAGAAAAATTGAATATAAAATTATGGCGACAAGGAATCCTACCACTCACTTCTATAAATAGGGAAGTGTCGCTACTCCTAGATTTCCACAACCTACAAGGTTGACACAAAAAAAATTGGAAGAAAAAAGAGCAAAAGGGATTTGCTACAATTGTGATAGAAAATACACGAAAGGTCATAAGTGTGCTGAGAAGAAATTATTTTACATAGATTGTGAAGAGGAAGAAGAAAATGAATAAGAAGAGGATATACACCAGGAACCAACCCTAGAAAAGGAAGAAATAAGTCTAACCATATTGTGTAATGCATTGGCAGGAATTACCACTCCTCAAACTCTCAAAATAGAAGGACATATGAAGAAGAAAAAGGTAATAGTGTTGATTGATTCAGGTAGTACCCATAATTTTACTCATTTTAAAGTAGCCAAAGAATTGAATTGTTTCCTATACCCAGCACTAGAATGTCAAGTGATGGTTGCAAATGGAGGAACTATAAATTGCTCTAGAAAATGCCATAATATCATGCTCACCATGGGGGAATATGTATTGAATAGTCCAATTCTTTCGATTCCTATGGGAGGTTCTGATGTTGTACTAGGAGTACAATGGTTACAATATTTGGGGATTGTAGCTTTTAATTTTCAAGAACTTTTCTTGAATTTTTTTTTAGATGGAAAGGAAGTCGAATTACGGGGTATTGCAAGGAACTTGTGAAAGAGAATAAGATCTAATGTCATGACAAAGCTTCTAAAGAAAGAACAACGAGGCATAATTGCACAATTATGCTCACTAGAAGTTCCAACATCAAAATCATCTATTTCTGCAGATCTCCAAAAGGTCTTGGACAATCATTCCAAGGTTTCTAAAACTCCCAAAGGAATTCTACATATTCGTGATCATGATCATGTTATTCATTTGATTCCAGGAAGTTTTCCTCCAAACATCAGGCCTTATATATATCCTTATGTCCAAAAGAATGAAATTGAATGTACGATTTCAGAAATGTTAGAGGCTGGTATAGTTCAACCTTGTCAAAGTTCTTTCTCTGCTCCTGTAGTATTGGTACACAAGAAGGATAGATCATGGCGCATGTGTCCCGATTATAGGGAGCTCAATATGCTCACCATTAAACATAAATTCCCCATTTGTGTGATTGATGAATTATTGGACGAATTACATGGAGCAATTTATTTTACCAAGTTGGGTCTTCGTTCAGGATATCATCAAATTAGAATGAAGATTGAAGATATTTCGAAAACAACATTTTGAACTCATGAGGGTCATTATGAATTTTTGGTCATGCCTTTTGGCCTTACCAATGCACCTTCTACACTTCAAGGCTTGATGAATTCCATTTTCAAACCCTTCCTTAGAAAATTTGTGCTAGTATTTTTTGATGATATACTAATCTACAACAGGTCTTGGAAGGATCATGTTCAACATGTTGACAAGGTGCTCAAACTATTGCAGGAGAAACAATTATATGAAAAATCATCCAAATGTGTCTTTGGAGTACAAGAGGTGCAACATCTGGGTCATATTGTATCTCACGAGGGTGTTAAGGTAGACCCTAACAAAATTAAATCCATTAAAGAATGGAAATTCCCCACAACCATAAAGCAGTTGCGATGATTTCTCGGGTTAACAGGGTATTATAGTAATTTTGTTAAGAATTATGGGAGAATAGCAGCACCTCTAACAAAATTATTGAAGAAAGATGGATTTTCATGGACTCCTGAAGCAACTAAGGCCCTTGAACATCTTAAAGAGTAAATGTGCCTAGCACTGGTCTTAGCTATGCTAGACTTAACAAAAACCTTTATTGTGGATTGTGATGCCTCAGGAAATGGAATTGGTGCCATTTTAATGCAAGAAGGAAGACCCATTGCTTTTGAAAGTCATCCAATCAAAGGAAAGTATTTACAGAAACCTATTTATGAGAAATAAATGTTAGCAATATTGCATGCACTAAATAAACGGTGAACTTACCTAATGGGAAGACACTTCAAGTTAAAAACTGATCATGATAGTCTTAAACACTTTTTTGGACAAAGACTATCTTTAGAGGAGTAGAAAAAATGGGTCACAAATATTTTGGGTTATGACTTTGAAATAATCTACAAAAAAGGGAGGCTAAATGTTGTTGCAGATGCACTCTCAACAAAGAATGAAGAGGTGGAAGCATTGCTTTGTGCCATCTCTATTATCCAGCCAGATTGGATAACTGAATCAAGGGATGAATGGAAGAAGGACAAAGAAGTGTGGACACTCATTTAAAAGTTGCAGCAAGATCCTATTACATCTGATACATCTAGTTGGAAAAATGATTCCTTATGGTACAAATATCGCTTATATCTTTGTAAGAATTCCCATGTAAAAAAAAATATTCTTTTGGAGTTGCACACTTCTCCTTTAGGAGGACACTCGAGATTTTTAAAAACTTACCACAGGGTGAAAAAATAATTTTTTTGGGGTGACCTTAAATCTGATATTCAAAAGTTTTTGGTGGAATGTTTGATTTTCCAGCAGAATAAATTTGAGACAATTAAGACCCCGGGTATTCTACAACCTTTATCCATTCCAAGTCAACGTTGGGAGGATATTTCAATGGATTGTATAATACTTCCTTTCATACTACAGCAAAAATGAACCCATTTATGGATATCATCTAACATCCATCACATCATCTTTAAGAGAAAATTTGAAGTTCCAAGTAGTGGAAGATCACATTGAGCATCAACAAGAAGCTCTCCAGATCTTAAAGGATAACTTGAATTTGGCAGAAAATCGAATGAAACAACAGGCAGATCAACATCACAGCGAGAGAAGTTTTGATGTAGACTAGGTATTTTTATGGCTAAAACCATACAAACAAATGTCCCTGAAGCAAGCTAAGAAGGATAATAAATTATTTCCAAAGTACTATGGTTCCTACAAGGTGTTGCAAAAGATTGGTACTATGGCATACAAATTGGAGCTTCCTTCTTCTTCACGAGTGCGTCCATTTTTCCATGTTTCCTGCATAAATAAGGTTATAGGTGAAAATATTCCAGTTCAAACAATATTGCCAAAAATTGATGAGGAAGGGAAAAATCGTATTGGAACCTGAAGCAGTCATGGAAACAAGAACTCGACAGCTACGAAATCAATCAATTTCAGTGTATCTCATCAAGTGGAAGAACTTACCCACTGAAGATTCTACATGGGAGGATGAGAATTTCATACAGAAGCACCCAGAGCTACTCAAGCATTGAGGACAACACCTTTTTGAAGGAGAGGGGCATGTTAGGTCCCTATATTACTAGTATAGTCCCTTATTGTTGTTAGTGTAACCCCCTTATTGTTATTATTATGCCCTTAAATTATTATTGTTAGGTCGGCTAGGATTACATTGTGGCCCCATTAAGATTACATTGTGGCCCCATGGACTCCTATATATAGAAAGGAGGTTTTTTAATTTGTATCATCCAATAATTGTTCATTCATGTAATGTATTAGAGGTTTCCCCCTCGAAGTGGCTTATTTCTAAGGCGTTGATATCTCTTTTCTTCTATTTTTGGAGTTGGTTTCACAAGACACTCTGTTCCATCATCATTTCATGTGCCACTTGCCATTTGATGGATGTACCATGGACATGTCACCCCCTTAAAGGTTGAAACCACCTAATAGGGTCATTGTTTCTTGAAAAAGAGTTGAAAGAAAGAAAATATTATATTAATTTTTAATGGTAGGAAAAACCATTTAATGTGAATAATTTAGTAGAAGTAAATGATTGAACCTCAAAGTTTTCCTAGTGATCAAAAGCGCTGAAAAATGTTTATCTGGCCAAGTATCTTGCTATTGGACCTTGTGCCAACTCATTAGTTGTAAATAAGGACAATGAACAACAAGTTTCTACACTCATAACAGGAAAGGCAGAGGTAGAAATCACCAGCCTTTAAGATATGAAAAAAATAACTAAGAATATGAAAATTTTGATGCAAATAAATTTGGATGGCACGGCCTGTATCTAGGTTTCTCTCCTAATGAACCAACTAGCATAAAAAATAGTTACCCAAATGGCTTCATGGATGGTAGTTAACCCATATCTAATATTTTAGATAAAGTTTTAGGTGAATAAACAAGTGATTTCTTGACATGGATGAACATTTAAGGGGATATTCAATGATAGTTGCGTAATTTTATAGCCACAATACCATGTTGTGTAGTTCACTTTGAAATGGAAGTGATGATGAGCCAACAGACTGGCCACCAAGAATGGATCCTAGAGACTGTGGATGGAGAATATATTGTAATCAGCTACAAGTTTATGTTGAACTAGGTGATAAACAACTCTTTATTGAGTAGCTCATATTTGAAGGGATATGTTGGAGGAAGAAACATCAACTAAGTTTACAGCCACAATACCATGATGTGCAATTCACTTTGAGATGTAAGTGATGATGAACCAGCAAAGTGGCCACCAAGAATGGGTCCCAGAGACTATGTATGGAGAGGACATTGTAATCAGCTACAATTTTGTGTTGAACGAGGTGATAAAAACTCTTTATTGAGTAACTAATATTTGAAGGGAGATGTTGGAGGAATAAACATCATGCCATCTCCAGTACCTAACATTTTGCACTACAGTGCCCATACACTTTGCTATGAACCCCAACCCTACTTACCCCTACTCTCGAAAATTATGAAACCTTTCAATTTAAGTTGCAGTGTCAGTGTTTCTTGAAAAAAAGTTGAAAGAAAGAAAATATTATATTAATTTTCAATGGTAGCCAAAACCAGTTAATGTGACTAATTAAGTAGAAGTAAACAATTGAACCTTGAATCTTGCCCAGCGATCACAAGTGTTGAAAAATGTTTATCTGGCCAAGCATCTTGGTGTTGGACCTGGTGCCAGCTCAATAGTTGTAAATAAGGACAACAGACAACAACTTTCTACACTCAAAATAGGAAAAGAAGAGATAGAAATCATCGACCTTTAAGATATGAAAAAAAAAACTAAGAAACTAACAATTTTGATGCAAATAAATTTGGATGATACAACCTATATCCAGGTTTCTCTCCTAATGAACCAATAAGCATAAGAACGAATTACCCAGATGGCTTCATGGATGGGAGTTAACCCATATCCAATATTTTAGATAAAGTTTTGGGTGAATAAACAAGTGATTTCTTGACTTGGATGAAAAATTAAGGGGATGTTAAATGATAGTCGCATAAGTAAGTTTATAGCCAAAATAGCATGTTGTGCAGTTCATTTTGAAATTCAAGTGATGATGAACCAGCAGAATGTCCACCAATAATAGGTCCCAGAGACTGCGGATGGAGAAGATATTGTAATCAGCTACAAGTTTGTGTTGAACGAGGTGATAAACAACTCTTTATTGAGTAACTCATATTTGAAGAGTGATGTTGGATGAACAGAAATCATGCTGCAACAAAGTCTTAATTATTGTATTACTTTATTTTAGCATTGGCATCACGTGATACTTTTAATGTTTAGTGTTTAACATGTGAGCAATGTAAACATTAGATGATGACGCTATAGGTTGGTGGATTAACCACCATCACTTCTGAAGGGTACTATAAATGACATGATGTACATGAAAGATTGTACATCATTGTTACAACATCATTTAAAAATAAAGTCTCACTCTCTCCATTATCAATTGCTCATTTATAAGTGTGCACTGCAAATTCTAACAAGCATTGGAATTGGAATTGGTTATAGTGAAAGCTGTGACCAAAAGGCTGAATATAGGTTAATGAATTTTTTCTTTTATTTTTAGAGGGGTAAAGGTGTGTTTCCTATATCCTTTAGCATTCTCAGAATTTCAAGGCTCAGGAAACGAAATCTGGGACATTATTACTCATCAAACAAGAATATTCCATAACTATTCCATTCACATGCTTTGATTAGAATTTACATATATTATAAGAAATGATAATTTCCAAAAAAATTCCAAAAGAACAAATCTAGTTTTAAATGTAGCTCTTTGAAACATAGGCAAAAATAACTTTAAACATACAACTTTGAATTCTTTCAAAATACATAAAACCTTTTGAGTTAAAAAAAATTAACCATATATTACAACAGACAGAGAGCCAAGAGTGAGACCTTGAGTTACCTTTGATAGTGCATCAAGAGCACCTTCCACATGATTAAAGTCATTGCTATTAAAGCATTGAACCAGTACCTGTAGTAATTCTGGCCAGCTACAAACCTTTACTTGCTGAACTATAACACTGACAATAGTTCCTATTGTTGAACATAGGTCTCTATTTGGTGCCCCCCAGATAAGATAGAAACTCTAATTTGATATATTGTTGACAAAAAGAAATCATCAGATGAAAAATTGTCCTCAAATTACGTTTCAAAAGCAATCTTGCTCCCTATCGTACTTTTTTAGGTCCCTATATTACTAGTATAGTCCCTTATTGTTGTTAGTGTAACCCCCTTATTGTTATTATTGTACCCCTATAACCCCCATATTGTTATTATTGTGCCCTTAAATTATTATTGTTAGGTCGGCTAGGATTACATTGTGGCCCTGTGGACTCCTATATATAGAAAGGAGGTTTTGTAATTTAAAGCATATAAGAATTGTTCATTCATGTAATGTATTGGAGGTTGCCCCTTCAAAGTGGCTTATTTCTAAGGCATTGATATCTCTTTTATTCTATTTTTGGATCTAATTTCACAACATTTAGTATTAGAGCTTTGGATTCTAGGGTTTTGCTACTCCTAACAGGTCATCGTGGAATTTTTGATATAATTTTTTTCTACCAAGGTTCAAAAAGAGTATGAAGCCAAAATCTTGAGGAACATCGTCACAAAATTTCAGAGCTTGCTTCGCAATATTTTCAGAGATATGATCTGTGGAAGTTAGGGCTTTTCGCAGTCTCCTCAATTTAACCTAAACAGGTCATCGTGGCAGTTTCACTATAATTTACTTTCTACAAAGGTTCCGTAGCTGTAATTTTTAAAGCACGAAGATAAAATCCTGAGGAAACGTTTTGCAAAATTTCAGAGCTTGGTTCGAAATATTTTTGGAGATATGATATATGGAAGTTAGGTCTTTTTCAAGCTCCTGAATTTCATCTCAAAGAGGTGATCATGGGAAAATATTGATAACTCTCTCTCTGAGCCTCGAATTGGAATTCTGTAAGAAGTGGCTGGAATTACATAGACTGTAGTTTATTGTATATTATTTTTAGGGCCAAAGGAGAAAAAAGTGACACGTTACAAGCCATACAATTTCGCTCTACTGAACCAATCCATAATTAGGTCATTGTGTGAGATTGGACATAACTTTGTCTTGAAGAATCCAAATTAGGTCAGACCTATGGAATTCAAAAGACGGTTCAAACAGCTACCTCAGGGACAAATTTTGATATTGAAGATACAAAATCACAGAGATAGTTTAGTTTCAATATCGAGCTCCTTAAAAGCAATAAAAAGGTGTGTATTTTTTTCGAATTACATAAGTCTCGTTTGAAAAAAAAGATTAGTTTGAATTTATTCCAAGGGCATATTGAAGAATAGATATCAGTATTGGGTTCTAAAATTCCCCCTAAAAAGAATTCAACACCCATTAAGCCTTCAGAAGGCTCTACTATGGCTCATGAAGATGAATAAATAGAACATGAGATATAAAAATTACAAGAGCAAGTGCTTTCGCTATCGAAAAGAGCAACAAAAAAAGAAATGGAAGTTTTGAAGAAAGGCATGGAAACTAAGATGGATGGTTTGAATAAAGGCATGGAAGCTAAGATGAATGGTTTGGAAGCTAAGATGGATGACATTGAAGCTAATATCGATGAAAAGATGAAAGACAACATGCAAAACATGAGGAATGATCTAAAAGTCGATATATAAGGTTTGGAAAAGTTGATACAAGAAATGTTTCCTAATGGTGAAAATATAGTAGAGGAAACTCATGATGAGAACAAAATAAATGTTAATCGTGATTTCATAAACTCTAATGTTGGTGGGAAGAACCACCATATTCCAAAAATGGATATGAGGAAGTTTGATGGAAAGGATCCTATAACATGGATACTACAGATGGAGCAATATTTTGATCTCCATAATGTGCAAGATACACAAAAGGTATGCATTGCAACTTTACATTTAGAACAAAATACATTTGTATGGTATCGATGGCTTTTCTCCCGTAAAAAAATTGTCACTTGGTTAATTTTTACGGAGGAAATGATAGCACATTATGAGGATACAAAGAGCAACACGTTCTTTAGCCAATTGATAAATCTCAAACAAAAGAGTTTAGTGGGGGAGCACAATGAGGACTTCCAAAAATTGAATATAAGGGTCATCGATATTCCAGAGGAACACAAGATTGATCTCTTCATTCAAAAGTTGCAGCAAGATCCTAGTATAACTGATACATTTAATTGGAAAAATGATTCCTTATGGTACAAAAATCCCTTATATCTTTGTAATAATTCCCAAATAAAACAAAATATTCTTTTGGAATTGCACACTTCTCCTTTAGGAGGACACTCGGGATTTTTAAAAACTTACCACAGGGTGAGGAAAGAATTTTTTTGGGATGGCCTTAAATTTGATATTCAAAAGTTTGTGGCAAAATGTTTTATTTTCCAGTAGAATAAAGTTGAGACAATGTAAACCCCGGGTCTTCTACAACCTTTATCCATTCCAAGTCAATGTTGGGAGGAGATTTCAACGGATTTTATCACAGGTTTACCTAAGTCCGAAGGAAAGAGTGTCATCATGGTGGTAGTTTATAGACTTACCAAGTATGCACACTTTTGTGCATTATCTCATCCATTTAAAGCAAGTACAGTTGCTACTACATTTATGGACACAATTCAAAAGCTACAGAAACCCAAAGGTTATTGTATTTGGCTGCAGATCCCATTTTTACTGTAAATTTTTGGACAAAGTTATTTTCTTGTTTGGGTACTCATTTAGCTCATATCTCATCTTTTCATCCTCAATCCGATGGTCAAAATGAGATAGTAAATAAATGTTTGGAAAAATATCTTCATTTTTTTGTATCTGATAAAAAAACATAATGGGTCAAGTGGTTACCTCTTGCTAAATGGTGGTATAACACTTCCTTCCATACTGCAACAAAAATGACCCCATTTATGGCACTTTATGGATATCATCCACCATCCGTCACATCATCTTTAGGAGAAATTTTGAAGGTTCAAGCAGTGGAAGATCACATCAAGCTTCAATAAGAAGTTCTCGAGCTCTTAAAGGATAACCTGAATTTGGCACGAAATCGAATGAAACAACAGGCTGATCAACATCACGGCGAGAGAATTTTTGATGTAGGAGACTGGGTATTTTTATGGCTACAACCATACAAACAAATGTCCCTCAAGCAAGCTAAGAAGGATAATAAATTATCGCCAAAGTACTATGGTCCTTACAAGGTGTTGCAAAAGATTGGTACTATGGCATACAAATTGGAGCTTCCTGCTTCTTCACGAGTGCATCCAGTTTTCCATGTTTCATGCCTAAAGAAGGTTATAGGTGAAAATATTCCGATTCAAACAATATTTCTAGAACTTGATGAGGAAGGAAAAATAATATTGGAACCTGAATCAGTCACAGAAACAAGAACTCTACAACTACGAAATCGATCAATTTTATAGTATCTCATCAAGTGGAAGAACTTACCCACTGAAGATTCTACATGGGAGGATGATAATTTTATACAGAAGCACCCACAACTACTCAAGCGTTGAGGAAAACACTTTTTTGGAGGAGAGGGGCATGTTAGGTCCCTATATTACTAGTATAGTCCCTTATTGTTGTTAGTGTAACCCCCTTATTGTTATCATTGTACCCTTGTAACTCCCATATTGTTATTATTGTGCCCTTAAATTATTATTGCTAGGTCATCTAGGATTACATTGTGGCCCCTCTAAGATTACAATGTGGCCCTATGGATCCTATATATAGAAAGGAGGTTTTTTCATTTCAAGCATCCAAGAATTTTTCATTCATGTAATGTATTGGAGGTTGCCCCCTCGAATTGGCTTATTTATAAGGCGTTGATATCTCTTTTCTTCTATTTTTGGAGTTGGTTTCATAACATGCTTCAAAAAATTTTACCTGTCCATGTGACATATTCACACATATCAAGCTATAAGTAGATGCATCAAAAAATTAGACCAAGTAAAATCAGGTGATCAAGCTCTAAGTACAAACCCATAGATGTCCCACATCTCACCAAACAAAATTTAGATGAATTATTATTAGGAATAATTCATCACAATTATCTAGAGGTACATTGCTGGCTTTTGAACATTGACTGTTACCTAATATAACTATGTTCTGGTAAATTTGAAGCTTTGAAATTATCTTACATTTTTTCTAGTAATATGTGTTCTTTCTAATGCCTTTGCGTCTATTAATATTCCTATATATAAGTATGTAGTAGATTCATACTGAATCAAGTATTGTAGTTATAATTTGGACTTTTTCACATAAATAGCAAGAGAGAACTCACAACAACAAGTGATTCTTGCAACTTCGAAGTATGAAGTCACCCACCAGTATTGTAGTATCAATGTGTTAATATGACCAATAAATGGATACAGACAATTTTCTATCACACCATATATAAGTATGAAATAGACTCATACTGAATCAATTACTGTAGTTATAATTTGGGCCTTTTCACAAACACAGCAAGAGATAATTCACAACAACAAATGATTCTTGCGGCTTCAAATTATGAAGTCACCCACCAGTATTGTAGTATCAATGTGTTAATATGACCAATAAATAGATATAGGCAATATTCTATCACATATAGGTAGTTGACAAGTATTATTACATTTTTACACATTGCTACATCATGAACTGTCACTAAGGACTGTGAGCAAATCCTGTAGTAATTTCATTTTTATAACATGTTGTCATATCCTCCATTTAAATCCTTGCATAAACAGTTCCACTATAATATTTTGGGTAGAAAATATGAGTTGTTTTATTACTACAAAATGAAGGAATGAAACCCAATATGCTGTAAAATTGAAGGCTATAAGAATCCAGGGTTGAGAATGATCCAAGGTAATAGAATGTACAATTCTTCCTTTTTAGTTGGGGTGAACTGAAGGAAGTAAGTTTAGAGTATATTTTAGTTTGAAATATACTTTCAAGGACTGTTATTATCATCCTTAAGAATATTGGCATTTCATCATGGCAATATGAACTATGTCACCCTATTGAAATATGAGGGTCAGTTAGCATACTGTAGTTATGTTTATTAGACATATTTTTATGGAACATGTACTTTAACTTGCAAATGTCATCATATTTTACCTTATGGACACCCATTTTCTAGGGTATTACCTATATGGTAACTACTGCTCAATGGTTGGTGCTATGATATCTAGAAAAATATTGTTGAGTGCAAATTTTATGTGTGTGTCTTTTGTATTGATTAATGGATTTTGAGCACTAGTGTTACCATGATGGCCTTTAGAATTACAATGATACATTAGTGTTGAGATTTGATCCACATATCAAGGATGTATAGATAGTATGTAGTGTAAGAATGCTACAGTTGTGTGAATTTTCCATTTATTGATGGTCTGGTTATTATTTTCCTCATTTCCATATGGTTCCAGCATGATTAGTTTTACTTTGACAAGTTTACATATGGTGGAGATCATTGTCTTCATTGTATTTCCCCTTGCTTGGTCATATATACATACGGTCATTTATTGATGCATGTAGACTTCATACTCTTTGAGCTTATCAACCATAGTAAACTCATTTAATAACTTTTCTGGACATTAGGACAGCAAGTAGAACATTGACTAAACTTGAAATTTGCAGCCTTTTCCATTAATCCTAGGGCATTAATGTCACCTTTCAGCCACACTGATATTTCATGTAAAGTATGTTTTAAATTTATTTCACAAATCTGGAAGACACCTAAAAAAAATCTTACTTCCTATCTGTCTCTTAGTCTGATAACTTCCCTTTCTGCATATTATGCTTAATTATATGAATATAAATTTACTAAAGAACCTGAATCAAAACACCTTCTAGGAGCATACTTATACATCTTGGTTTTGTACTTTATACTGGAGTTTATCCCTGAATTCAATATATATGTATATACAGTTCTAATACTTATCTGTGAAAGGGTTTTGTTACAAATTGTATCAAAGAATCTAGCAAATCTATTGAAGCATGGTGCTTTAGTGTATGAAAGTCACAGTTTGTGTGAATTATTGCACATAAAATTTGGTCCCATGCATTATGGAGTAGTACCTTTCTTGACGAAGATGGTGCAGGGATCATTGGACTTCAAGGTCAAGGAGATAGGACTGTGTAAGAGTTGTGAACTTTGTAAGCATGTTAACACTCCTTTCCTAAGTAGTAAGCACAGATCAAGATAGATTCTTGATCATATTCATTAATAGGTATGTGGACTAATATCTTCAATGCTTTTATTACCACTCTAAGGATGTTAGTGGACAGAAATGAAAATGATAGCATTATGACATCTAGTGTGGGTATAAAATCATGAATGATTAAAATTTCTAGAATGATGTTTTACTGATAGTCCTCCATTGATTGAACAAATAGGGTTGTTCTTGTGCACGGTGCTTTCTACCCATTAAAAGTTGCAGAGTATTAATCTATAGGATTGAGAAAAATACCAACATGGAAGATGCACTAAATGATTGCAATTAGATATCACAGGTGAAAATCTAAATGGGATAAAAATAAAGGGGTGGGGGGGGGGGGGGGGTGGAATTTTACCCCGTTCTCAAAACTGGACATTGACTCTTGGGTTAGCATAGAAGCCACAACTAGTTAGGTAAGTGGTCGTGTTACAAATTTCAAGCAGGGCATTCCATACATGTCAGTGCACTCTTCACTTGGATCTCATGCATGAGACACAAAAAAGAACATAAAGATAAATGCATTGCTAAAACTTGCAGGAGGAATGAAATAATCAACTCTCCTTTGCTAGTTAAGATATTACAAAACTGCTACCATGATTGTTGTAGTTGAGGTGTAGAGAAGACGTGTCAATTGGGACAATATCAGGGAATTTATAATGTTGTGGATACGTGGTTTGTATTCCATTTTAGCTCTCTTAGAATGACAACATTATCCCTTATATGTTTGTATCACATTCACTCAATGTATTTCCTTTGAATTATTTCAATGAATTGGATCTTTTGCTAATCATTAGCGAAATGGATACATCAAGAATAAACGATGCAAAACCGAGATGTTACATTTAGTTGCAGTCAAGTTATAAATCAAGTGATCTTTCTTCAGAGAGAACAATAAAATCTGAGATCCAGGAATAGAATTGTTGGGAGAAGATATTGAGCCACAAGAATCAATCCACACAATTCATCAATCATTTTTCTATCTTAAGGAGTAACATTGTATAAGCATGTTTTAGTTGAATTTATTGTCACTTATCTCAGAAAAATTTCTCAATATAACTGAGTTCAAGCTATAAATAAACATGTAAAACTTACCTTTTTAATTTAACAAGATAGATATTAAAACTAGGGAAAATATTCCATCAATATGCAACGAAAATGTAAAGCAGTTGATGCCTAATAACGAAAACAAGGCATTTTCATTTGTACATGTGTGTGCTTGATTGAAGCCATGGCTTAAGGATTAACCCCATTTTCTTGGGTCAGTAGAGTGGATGATATATCTGAATTAAGAATACCCATTACAGCCCCAATAGGTCCTACCTATATTGCAGTTGTGGCAATGGTCACAGACACTTCGACTGATGCAATCTGACTGCTCAACGATGCCTTGAATCCATTGTCAAGTTTCTTGAACTTATTTTGCAACTGCACAATGGTTTCCTTTGACACTTCCAATTATGCTTCACCACTTTCAATTTCAGTTTTCATGAGAGGATGGATATGTGAGGTTTGTTTTTTAATCCACCTAATAAGAGGGATATTTTTTCTTCGAAGTCCTGAATCTATATGTAGTCTATATATGGTGATAACTAGAGTCATTAAAGAAGAAGAATAGGTGGAGTAATATATCAGCTCAATTTGTCTTCTAGAAACCTTGAGGATTTCTCATTTTGCTGCAACAAATTTACAATACTGGATGTAATGTAAGTCCAGGAGTATGTGTCTCGTGGAAGGCAGTCTGGAAGCAGCATCCTGACACTGTTCCTCACCCAATAGGAGAACGGAGATCATACAGAATACACATAATAAAATTGTTGGTCTATTCTGATATGAGATTTACAGTATTGGAATATATGCCAGAACAATCATATGCTAAATTCTAAGTGATACATCGATAGCTAAGAATGTGTCCCTCCAACAGGTCAATACCAAGTTCAGATTGGTACTATTCTTCGCCATATTGCATTAAGACTACAAAAAGGAATATTATGAACCAGTACACCGTGTTATACCAATATCATATTAAGATAACCATTTTTTCCAGGCATGCATAACCAGACATACTACCTCATATGCACCTAAAATTTTAGCATCCGCAGTTATTTATGCATGTTCATTCATGAGCAACTTATTACCTATATTAATTCAACATGATTAGATTTAGCAATAACATTAAACAAGAATTTCTTTATTTAAATGCACATGCACGATTGAGCTTCGGACAATACACCTCTAAATTGTACACTTGCTGCAACCCAGCTTCTCATGCATCTGTCACCACTGAACTTAATTTCAGGGATTGAGAAAATTGTTCAAGAACCAAGTTGCCAGATATCCAGGGATTCTAGAGGCTTATCCTATCTCCACCATTCAAGCAAAGAATACTCAAGTGCAGGCTAGTCAAGGGCTCTAGAGATATGCAACCTCTACCCACCAACCACTAAGGGAATCCAAAGATATAAACCCCACCTTAAATCTATAGTAGGGTCTCCAAAGGAATTTCTTCCACCCTGAAGTTGCTGTCATAGTAACTGCACCTAGTGAAGGGAGTCCAGAGTCTACTGCAAATTGATATGCCACCAAAAAAGTCTATTCCAGACTTCGGAGCTCTAGAGGTATGCAACTTCCACCCACAAGCCATTAAAGTTTCCATATATCCAGGGATTCTAGAGGCTTATCCTATCTCCACCATTGGAGGAGAGAATACTCAATTACACGGTAGTCTAGGGCTCCAGAGATATGAAACCTATACTCACTAGCCACTAAATGAATCCAAAGATATAAACCTCACCTTCAATCTACAGCAGGGTATCCAAAGGTATTTCTTCCACCTTGAAGTTGCTGCCATAGTAACCCCACCCAGTGAAAGGGAGTCCAGAGTCTACTGCAAATTGATATGCTAGAAAAAATGGCTAGTCCAAAGCTCCAGAGGTATGCAAATTCCACCCACAAGCCATTGACATTGCTAGATATCGAGGGATTCTAGAGGCTTATCCTATCTCCACCATTCAAGAAGAGAATACTCAAGTACAGGCCAGTCGACGGCTCCAGAGATATGCAACCTCTACCCACTAGCCACTAAGGGAATTGAGAGATATAAGCCCCACCTTCAATCTACATCAAGGTCTCCAAAGGTATTTTTTCCATCTTGAAGTTGTTGCCACAGTAACCCCACCCAGTGAAGGGAGTCCAGAGTCTACTACAAATTGATATGCCAACAAAAAATTCTAGTCTAGAGCTCTATAGGTATGCAACTTCCAACCACGAGCCATTGAATTTGCGAGATATCTAGGAATTCTAGAGGCTTATCCTATCTCCACCGTTCAAGCAGAGAATACTCAAGTAAAGACCATTCTGGTATGAGATTTATAGTAGCAGAATATATTCCAGAACAATCATATGTTGAATTCTAAGTGATACATTGATAAATAAGAATGTGCCCCTCCAACAGGTCAATATCAAGTTTAGTTTTGAACTAGTCTTCGCCATATCACATTAAGATAAATACAAATAGGAATATAAGTGATACATTGATAACTAAGAATGTGTCCCTCCAACGGCTCAATATCAAGTTCAGGTTTGGACTAGTCTTCTCCATATTGCATTAAGATAACTACAAATAGGAATATAAGTGATACATTGATAGCTAAGAATGTGTCCCTCCAATAGGTCAATATCAAGTTCAGGTTGGGACTAGTCTTCGCCATATTGCATTAAGATAACTACAAATAGGAATATTATGAACCTATACACCATGTTATACCAATATCATATTAAGATAACCATCTTTTGTAGGCATACATAACCAGGCATACTACCTCATATGCACCTAAAATTTCAGCATCCATGGTTATTTATGCATGGTCATTCATGAACAACTTATTACCTATATTAATTCAGCATGATTAGATTTAGCAAGGACTATACACAAGGTTTTATTTATTTAAATGCACATGGGCATTTTAGCTTGGGACAGTACACCTCTAAACCGTAGACTCGCTGCAACCCATCTTCTCGTGCATCTGTCACCACTGAGCTTAATTCTAGGGATTGAGAATATTGTTCAAGAAACAAGTTGCCAAATATCCAGGGACTCTAGAGGCTTGTCCTATCTCCACCATTCAAGTAAAGAATACTCAAGTATAGTCTAGTCGAGGGCTCCAGAGATATGCAACCTCTACCCACCAACCACTAAGGGAAGAAAGAGATATAAACCCCACATTCAATCTATAGCAGGGTCTCCAAAGGTATTTCTTCCACCCTAAAGTTGTTTCCATAGTAACCCCACCCAATGAAGGGAGTCTAGAGTCTCCTAAAAATTTATATGCAAGTAAAAAAGGCTAGTCCATAGCTCCAGAGGTATGCAACTTCCACCCACAAGCCATTGAAGTTGCCAAATACCTAGGGATTCTAGAGGCTTATCCTATCTCCACCATTCACGTAGAGAATACTCAAGTACATGCTAGTTGAGGGCTCCAAAGATATGCAACCTCTACCCACCATCCACTAAGGGAATCCAGAGATATAAACCCCACCTTAAATCTACAGTAGGGTCTCCAAAGGTATTTCTTCCAGTGAAGGGAATCCAAAGTCTACTGCAAATTGATATGCCAGCAAAAAAGACTAGTCCAGAGCTCCAAAGGTATGCATCTTCCACCCATAAGCCATTGAAGTTTCCATATATCTAGGGATTATAAAGGCTTATCCTATCTCCACCATTCAAACAGAGAGTATGCAAGTACAGGCTAGTCAAGGGCTCTAGAGATATGCAACCTTTGCCCACTAGCCACTAAGGGAATCCAGAGATAAGCCCCACATTCAATATACAACTGGGTCTCCAAAGGTATTTCTTCCACCCTAAATTTGTTGCCACAGTAACCCCACCTGGTGAAGGGAGTCTAGAGTCTACCACAAATTGATATGCCAGCAAAAAATGCTAGTCTAGAGCTCTAGAGGTATACAACTGCCACCCACAAGCGATTGAAGTTGCCAAGTATCCAGGGATTCTAAAGGCTTATCCTATCTCCACCATTCAAGTAGAGAATACTCAAGTACATGCTATTTTGGTATGAGATTTACAGTAGCAGAATATATGCTAGAACAATCATACGTTGAATTCTAAGTGATACATTGATAACTAAAAATGTGTCCCTCCAACAGGTCAATATCAAGTTCAGGTTGGGACTATTCTTTGCCATATTGCATTAAGATAAATAAATATAGGAATATTATGAACCTATACACCATTTTATACCAATATCATATTAAGATAACCATGTTTTGTAGGCATGCATAACCATGCATACTACCTCATATGCACCTAAAATTTTGGCAGTCACAGTTATTTATGCATGTTCATTCATGAGCAACTTATTAGCTATATTAATTAAGCATGATTAGGTTTAGCAAGGATTGTATAGAATATTTTATTTATTTAAAATCACATGGGTTATTGAGCTTGGGACAGTACACCTCCACTACCAGATATCCTGGGATTCTAGAGGCTTATCCTATCTCCACCATTCAAGAAGATAATATTCAAGTACAAGCTAGTCGAGGGATCCAGAGATATGCAACCTCTACCCACCAACCACTAAGGGAATCCAAAGATATAAACCCCACCTTCAAGCTACATTAGGGTCTCCAAAGGAATTTCTTCCACCCTACTTCCACAGTAAACCCACTTGGTGAAGGGAGTCTAGAATCTACTAAAAAATGATATGCTAGCAAAAATGTCTAGTCTAGAGCTCCAGAGGTATGCAACTTCCACCCACAAGACATGAGGAAATATAGAGATATAAACCCTATGAAAATTTCTAAATACAAATTTACAAAAACCCTGTTGCAATGTCTTAATTTACTTCTCCCAATTGTGTTTTATTTATACAAGTTATTTTCAGAAATATTCAGAAAACAACGAAGTAAACACAACTTGCAGCCTACACATATACAAATCATTTACTAAAAAATTGTTAATTTCTGAATATTTTCTATGCTAGATTCAAATTTACTTTAAAATTCTAGGGCTCAATCACATGAAAGTAAGATGCAGATAGAACATACCAATAGATAGATGGAAGACAAGCCAAAAACAAAGATAAAGAATGGTGGCGTTACGGTGATCACCAAGATGTTGCAACCAATGAAGTCTCCATAAGGTCATCCAACCCAATGTGTCACACAACCCCAAGACTACTCATAAAAAACGCTCCATCAAGACGCTGCATGAAGAGGCCCTACCCGCATCACCATGAGAAGCCCTAATCGCAGAACCATCCGTGAGAGAAGAGAATGGCTTCAAAACGTGTTTGTAAAATGAACTCCAAGTCTCTCCAATATATAGGCATCTATGGGGGTGTGTGACACATCTCTTATGCACGTGGGATAAATCAGGCCGACCTTTCACATGTGGAATAAATTCAAAATACATGTTCTGCTCATCCAATCAAGATGATCTTTAGATCGATCTTGCACCTCTCCAAAAGAGGAATCCAATAAAAATATTGGCATTGTCATCTGAGAATCACAAAATGGAGTTTGGACCTAGTTTCCAAAAATTAACACTCCCTCTCAACTATGGAGAAATCCATCCACCAGTGCCATCCAAACATCGTGCGTCATCCCACCATAACTTTCTTTCATGGCTTCTTTATTTCAGAACAAAAGTGGGTCAGTCACAAAGACATCATTCCCTATTTATAGATTCAACACAGAGGTCTGAAAACATCTATAAGACTCATAAAGAGTCTCATACCAACCGGAAGTTGGTTTACCTGACCCGAAGTCAGTTGGAGGTATGAAACCTCACTAGGACTCAAGAGATTCATATACTAACTCAAATTCAGTTGGATGTCTGAAACCTCACTATACTTAACCCCAGATCAATTGGTTGGACTGTGCCATCCTAGAAATATAGAGTACGCCAATCTCTGATTTATCCATCGGTCTTTCTATGGTATCTATTCACATTTCCCACCTCATTGGCCAAATGAGAGGTACTTCCCATGAGTTCAAAACTCCATGGGTAGGATGCATACGGGGCACATATCAAAGAGAGGTAAACCAACTCAATATCATCACAGTGGGGTGGAATCACACCAACTAGGTTCAGTAAGCCTAATCCTATGGTTGCTTATAGCATCAAGAAGCTATCCCCAAAGCCCCCCTGGAGCTCCTAGAGCTCATCGTCCAACAGGACCCTCCAAATAGGGTCATTTCAAAATTCCAAGATTCTCATGGAAGGTTAGGAACTTGACCTTCCCCAAGGGCTTAGAGAGAATATCCACGAATAGCTCATCAGTTCCTATGATCCTTACGGTGCCTCGTTGTACCATGTCCCGGAAAAAGTGGTACCTATTTGGATCGATCGTGCAACACGGGATTATCTGACAAATGAATCCCCCTTTGGTTATCACAAGGGATAATGGTGGCATCTAGCACATGCTGAAACAACTCACTGAAGAGCTTTCGCAACCAGGTGGCTTCACAACAGGCCATACATTCTGCAATGTCCTCAGCCTCAGTGGTGCTCAAAGCTACCGACTTTTTCTTCCTACACGAAGTAGACCTAAGTGTGAAGCAGCATCTATATGTGCTCTTGTGATCCACCACACTGCCTGCCCAATCGGCATTAGCATATACATGGATTCTCAAACTCCCGACAGTGCATCTAAGCCCATGGTTTATCGTGCCCTAGAGATATCTCAAGAGTTTCTTGGCACCAACCCAGTGAATTTTATGAGGATCAACCATGTGTTGACTCAAATTGTTCACTGCACAACTTACGTCTGGACAGATGTTCCCTAAGAACATCAGGGCCCCTACAAGTTGACGATACTAAATAGGATTTGCTAGTACGGACCCAGCAACTTCATAATATATTTTCCTTGAGAGAGGAAAATCTTGGCAGGTCTCTGCCAGAACTCCAAGCCTAGGAACTAATTCCTCAGTCCTAGGTCCTTCATCTTCAACTCGGAAGCGAGCTCCCTCTTACACTGATGAATGAGAGGATCAACACATGTCAGGAAGAGATCGTCCAAATAGAGAATCAAAATGAGAGGATTTTCTTTATCAACCTTAAATTAAAGGTTCAAATCAACATTACTTCGAGGGAATCCCAACTTCATCAAGTATCTATCTATCCTCTTGTACTCTTCAACCTGCATACATGGGTGTCTCTATCCTAGACTTTGCACCCTAGAGGTTGCTCCACATACACCTCTTCCTTTATCGAACCATACAGAAAAATAGTCTTCACATCCATCTGATGTAGACTCTATCCTTGCATAGCAGTAAAGGTGATAATAGATCAGATGGTAGTATATCGGATCACAGGTGCAAGTATGTCATCATAGTCTACGCCTTCCTTTTGATATTATAGAAGAACTTTAGCAGTCCTCAACTTCTTGTATATCTTGACAAAGAATATGTTGATCTTACTCCCTCTGAGACTAAAAAAATGAGGCATATACGATAGAGGAAAATTGATCATAGAATCACAGACATATCTCAAGGCCATGATCTTCAATCCTTCTCCAAAGTTGAGATTAACCTTTTCTTCAAGTATGATTCCATTCCTGTTGATCTGAGCCATGTTGTAGGTGTGAGAAGTACAATATTCTCATAATATTCTTCTGCAACAGGATTCACTAAAGAGCTACCTCACATGGCTGACTATTTTCTATGTACAGCCTAAACAATTCTTCTAGACTTTAGTCTTGAGATGAACTATAGCTTTACTATTCATTATACTTGTGCTTCAGAAATTTTGATAGTGAACCTCAGAGTACCTGCAAGATGTCTGGATCAGCAACTTCAACTTAAATATAAAGAAAACATCAGCTCCCCCTGAATATTTGAGAAGAAATCTTCCCTAAAGAGACATCTGCAACTAGTCATCAGTCCTAGTTACATGGACAGGTTTTATAATAATCAATGGGCAGGAGGAGATACTTCTACTTCCTTTGACCTTTCAGAGGACTATCATTTGTAGCTCAGGCCTAACAGCTACAACCACCTCCTTTCCTTGGTGGAGCCTATATGCTCCTGAGCTTAAAGGACACCAGCCTGAAGCAAGACTTCAAGACTCCTGAGGTATTTTATCCTCGGTTCAAGTTTGAAAGAACATTCAACCATTAAGAGTCAGGTTGGTCTACTCTCAATAACTGTCTTCCAGGTCATAGTTCGAAGACTTAATTTCAACTGAGATCATTACTGGGCTATAATACAGATTTGTCCTGCAGTAATTTTTGCATTACTATTGACTTTATTTGAAGCTATGAATTCATATTGTATACCACTGTTGACATAGAACAGTAGACATACAAGTCTAGTGTGAGATATAATCTACCCTGGTATGCTTTCTTCAACAGATTAGAGGCTTTCACATCTAATAGATATATATATATATATATATATATATATATATATATATATATATATATATATATGAGCCCAGAAATAAACAACAATTTGTTCTAGATGTTAAACCCCATGCTTAAGAATGAACTCGTTGATGGCCTTTAAATAGGTGAAAAATGTGAGCATAACCAAAAAGGAAACTCGAGGGAGTTTGGCATGACTTGTCCACAAGAAATAGGATTCTCCCACAGCACCTGCGATATTCAGAGGACAGTATATGGCTCTGAAATAGCTTCGAGCTCCTCTGAAGAAATAAAACGTATAACTAGTAAAGATATTTTACGGTCCTCTAAGCATACCCAAAATTATGAATGTTCAGCAGAGCATCTTATATTTGTGACAAAGGCCATATCAATTCTTCCAGTCTCTATGCAACACGGGAATAAGAGTCACAAAATGATATCTTGTACAACAAAGGGAAATTTCAAACTTTTTCTTTTCTTTTCTTTTTTATATTGAGCATAATTCGACCTTGAAACCCATACTGAAATACACAACGATTTGTCCTTTTAGAACATTCAATAATTCCTCTTGGAGATTTCTACATAGAAAAATAATATGAGGCCCTTCTCCCTGTGTACAATTTTTTCACTCGCTTCTACATAGACTCATGGAGCCTAATCCAAATTGCAGAATAACAAGGCGTCAACCAATTTATCAGATTTGGCTTCTAATCTTACAACACACTCCAGAAATATGCTCAACAATCACGAGGCTTATGTAACTTTCCCAACTAATGCACAAGCCCCTTTAACACACACTTCTTGAGTCAACTTGGACACATAAATCTTCATATCCGATTTTGGTCAAGTCGGAGCTAGAGAACATCCGATGGTACCCAAAATCTCAACACTCCCTCTTAGCAAGGAATGTGCTCTAGAAAAACTCCACCACTAAAGCATCCCCTTATCTTTGGCATTGGTCTCTACATTGTTGATGCTTGTACTGTTGCCCTCCATCCACTGCACTGTTGCTTTCTGTCATGCTGACCATGTCACTGCCACTGACACTACCACATCTGTACTGTAGCTCCCTACTACAGTGTCTTGATTTACTTCTCCTACTTGTGTTTTAATTATAAAAATTATTTTCAGAAATATTCAGAAAATATTGAAGTAAACACAACGTGCAACCTACACATATACAGATCATTTAATAAAACATAGTGCACATATGAAAATGGACAGACATGATTTTTCGGACAAATGTCCATGGAAAAAACCAATGCAAGAAAACCGGTGTAGCACCTCTTTGAGGGTTTTATTATTAAGCATAATCTGAATACATCAAGGGCACGAGTATCATTTTTCCCGAAATATAACTTCATGGAAGTGGTACCTTATTGCTTGGAGACAAAAAATATGGTTGATTCAAGCCCTTCAGGAATTACTGAATTCGAGCCATTTCTAGCCCACTGGAACCCCAGTGCAGCTCTTCTAGTTACTGTGTCAACCTGTCCTACCCAGCGTAGCCTCTGCACAGCACAGGCTATGCCTATGTCACCCTAAAGGCCTTTGTGCTGCCTCTGTGTCACCCTCTGCATTGTCTCTGCGTCAGTTTGGCTGGATTGCGTCCCTCCTGCTAGCCTATGCATTGCCTAGTATGAATATGTCTCTTTGATATATGTATTCTCGGCCTCAAATCTGAATATCCCTTGTCGATCTACCGCTCACTAGCACTGCATTCTCACTCAAAAATTCTCAGCAAACCACGACCCAAAATTTCGACTTAGCTCAACTGTTACTACTATGTGTGTATCCTCTAACAGACCCCAAGCCTTCCTTTAATACTTTTTTCATTGACAAATCAACAACAATGATCCAAACACTAATCAATGGCTAAGATTAGAGAATGATTGATCCACGTCACGTAGAAAATTCTCACCACATGTGTAAATTAATTCACTTTAATTTTTCAATTTCCCTAAGTTAGAGTTAGGGTCCCCATCAAAAAATAATTATTTGAATAACTTTTACACTGGGTGGAATTTCTCCAAACAATTTCTGGGTCTTGGATATCTCATGCGTCATAGACCCTCCAAAAAGTTTTGCAGCTAGAGAATATCTGATGCTACCCAAAATCTCAACAAACCCCACCCCCAATCCACACCAAGGACTCCAGAGGTATTTCTTCTCACTCTGAAGTTGCTTCCACAGTAACTCCACCCAGTGAAGGGAGTCTAGATTCTGTTTTATGATTAACAATGAAAGCTAGTACAAGATTTTGTAATAAGATCAAAAATGAAAGCTAGTACAATTTCTCTATCACACTGTAAAATTATACTAGAATTCTAAGACCTTTGTAGCACATGTTGTGCTAGCTAAAGATATAGACCATCAAAAACGTTGCCATTGGTTAGACACTCTAGAAAGGAAAAATTGTCTACTAGTCAATCTCTGCTCCTAGTTAATTTGCAAGAATGGTGGAACCCTGTAATCAGTTCAGATGAGTGCTTTCCCATACAACCATTTCACAATTCATGTGTCCAATGACATTACTAATGGCCACATACCAATTTCCTCTTGTCATGGCCTCTAATTTAGTATTTCTTTTCTATAGGTCTACTTCCTTTATATGCTATTATTGTTTCCGATTTCCATATGGGAGAAATCCTTTAATCTAGTAGTCAAGATAAATCCCTGCTGCTTAAAGGACTGGTACGACTTGGTTTCCCTAAGGGTAGGCCCAGTCCCATTTTCATCTTGCAAGTGGCCTCTTGGGAGAAAAAAACTTTCTGGACTCATTCCCAAGTCATCTAAACTAGCTTGGATTCCTTTAGGCATGGTTTCCCTATGGGAGAAATCCATTAATCTAGTAGTCAAGATAAATCCCTGCTGCTTAAAGGACTGGTTCGGCTTGGTTTCCCTAAGGGTAGGCCCAGTCCCATTTTCATCTTGCAAGTAGCCTCTCAGGAGAAAAAAACTTTCTGGACTCATTCCCAAGTCATCTAAACTAGCTTGGTTTCCTTTAGACATGATAGCTCTGAATAGTTTCTTGTATGTATTTTTTGCCTGTATATTTTTTCCATAATCTAATAAAACATATTTGCTTACAAAAAAATGGAAATTTTGATAGACAACAACAAGTTATATATCTATTTAGCATTTATACTTGAAATTTTGACTTCCTCCTTGTAGTAATCTCCAAAGCAAAGGATAGAGTCCACATCCAACAAAATATTATGATTTTGACATATGTGAAGATGATCTACATGTTGGTGAACTAATGGAAGGTAGAATGAATAGCCATGATATGGCCATAAAATTTATTGTTGGGGTATTCATGGGTATAAAATAAGAAAATGTAAACATGGATGTCATCGGTGCAGCTCAAGAAATTTTTGAGTGAGATTTTATGCAAATGGTTGTATGAGCTGTTATCAATCTTACAAAACCTGAATCTGGGAATACAAACGTAAATAAAAAATCAGATAGCTCGAAAGAAATTATCTCTGAAGGTGAAGATAAGCTTCATGCATCACTTTTAATGATCAAAATGAAGGGGAATATAAGTGAATGGATTGGAAAGCTGTTATAAAAATATCAAGTCTAGAATGAATAATCATTTGTTTGACATTTAAAGTTCAGGGAGAGAAATGGAGAAAATGTCATTTCCAATGGTAGTTCGGGCAGTTTCAAGGTCAAAGGATGATAGGTCTCATGTATATATTTCTACCCAACAATATCATGGGGGATATATTATGAAACCAATGCTATTTTTTGAGGATAATATGTCAATATTTGACAGTGTAACAAATTCATGTCAGCATTCTTCCTCTCACAAAGCTAGTCAACCTATGTTTGACGACTATGATGATGAAGAAGATGAGCAGAAAAGAAATTTTCTATGGAAATCCAAGCCACCAAAATACACCTCTAGGGATAGAAATTTTGGAATTAGGATTCCAAAATCCAATAATTTCAACATCTTGGTTTTCAAAAGTATTTAATGATGAGAATTTGAACCCTACCCATCTCAGGAACATTGACTCGATGATAAAGTAGCCCTGAACACATACACACACACACATATATAAGGTGTAATATAATTCACTATTGAATCTACTTTTAAATACTCATCTCATTTTCTCTTATAGTAGGATGTGCTTTGCTTGCAAATATTGTTGCTATTTAGCGCTACTGCTACTACTAAAAGGGATTCTCCTTAACCTTTCATTAAGACTCTTTGACAGGGTTATGTCCTAGTAAGCATTTTCATCCAAACATGGGACTTGGACCTATTTCCCCTTTCCCTTAGTGAGGATTTGGTTATTTTTTCTTTGGATAAGAAGCTTGAGCCTTCGTTTAGCCAGCTTGATTGAAAGAGTTGGGTCGACTCGCCTTTTAGCACACCAACAGAAAAAATATTGAAACAAATTGTGCAACTTTGTTCTGATAAGGCTCTCCTAGACTACGTAGAAATGGAAAATCCAATGATTATAGCACTTATTAACACTTAATGCTGGCTAATATGGTTCATTCACCTTGATACATATGAAAATTTTAATAGAGAAAAGAAAGAAAACATATAAAAAGTGAAATTTCAAGAGTTCCGAGACCATCCGTATCTGACATATTAAGTAGAGACATTTTCTTCTTACAACATCCACTTCCCATTAAACACTCAGTGTGATGATTCTGAGCCTTATTTTCCTATGCAATCCATGGTTCATTAATCCCATTACCTTTATAAAATCCACCATTACCTCTATAAATGCATTGACAATGTAAGTCTCGAATATATATTTATAAATATAGAATATATCCTCAAGGAAAGAAAAGGCATACCTGAATTTTTTGTTTCGAGCCATTTGGTGGGAAACCAAGAACTGAACCCACAGTTCCTGCTGGTCTAGGCACACGATGTAGATTTTTTGAATGCGAACTTCAAGTGCAGTCTTCCTCCAGTTCTTCTATTTCACCATAACAATTATGACCAAACTGCCTTGTATGGTATCCATCAGTTCTAGCTTCTCCTTGAAAAGGAACACTCCAGTTCTTCTAAATCACCATAACAATTACGGCCAGACTAACTTGTATGGGATCCATCAGCTGTAGCTTCTCCTTGAAAAGGAACAGAGACATGCATCGCAGATGATAGCACAACCATTTGACCTCTTTTCTTCATTTCTTCTTTATTAGTAAGAATCTGTTACAAACTAAAATATTGTTTTGCTTGCTCAAATAGGATAGGAATACAATTATCTGCCCATTTAGATGTCACCAATACAAAATCCAAATAATGCAGCTAGTCATGTTCTAGATAAAATTTCACAATTGTGAATCAAATGACTCTCATGCCACGAAATAAATAACATAGTTATTCTGATATGATCCGCTACAGAAGTAGAAGCACACAACAAGTAACATAAAATTTTCAGAAACAAGGTCAAAGATGAAACTTATGACATGTAACATAAAATTAACAGAAACAAGGTCAATGATAAAATTTACAATTGTAGCTAATATAGAATCTAGCTCGCACAACTAGTCATGTTTTAGATAAAATTTCACAATTGTGAATCAAATGACTCTCATGCCAAAATTAACAAAAACAAGTTCAAAGATGAAATTTACATGCTTGAAGCATTTGAACAAGATGATGTTTCTTTTCTGTCAACTCCTTCAGCTCCACCTCCAATTACATTTTCCTATTCAATTTGTCGGCTATAATGTGTGCATTTTTATCGACCTAACCAGACAGATGTTAGAGACAGAAATTGCTTGTATAGCAAATTCTAAAATGAAATTTGGAACATTTAAAAGCACCATATGAAGAAAAATTAATGCGACAATGATAAGCTAAGCTCTTGAAGCTACTTAAGCCCCCAATCCTTCCTATACTGGTGTTAGGGTTTATGATATCATCCATTATAATTGGGACATACATGTCGACATAATCACTCTGAACTGATTTATTTTTTGACCACTGTAATTATGAAATTAACTTGTTAGTATTTGTCCTCTGGCTGATTCATTTCCAATCCTCTAAAATTGAAAAGCTAAAGTTTCAATTTCTTTCTAATAAAATGAAAAAAAAATATACATGTTGAAATTTGAAAAGACACGGAATCAAACTCTGAGTCATCCCATTTTATGCCTTTGAATTGAGACCTAGGCAGTTTTAGCAGAAAATTTACCATCAAAAGTCCTTCATGTGCAAGTTTATTGCAGTAATTCCTATAATTAAATAATGAAAGTAAAATGAAATTACCTACCCCTTAAGTGGATTTATTAGCCTATGGAAGCTTCTCCTATGGCATGGAGCCTCATTCCTACTTGTCTGATTCCACGTTCGTTTCCTCGGCATTCGATTTATTTTCATTGGGAGCACAAGCTCAGTTTCAGGCCAATCCCAAGGCCATTTTTGGGTTTCTAGATTTTTTAGGGACAACTTGATCATCAAAATCCATTTTTGCCAGAGCATCTCGTTGGTAACCTCCTATGGTATTACCAAATTTTATTTCCCTGTCGTAATCAATGCCTTCTTGCTTTCTTTTATATGTAGTTTCTTTGTTGATTTTGTGGTCGGAAAGCCACCTGTGGTCTTCATTTGTGGGGTCGGAAAGGCACTTGTGGTATTCAGTTATGCAACCATTGTTTCACATGCCTTCTGCTTCGTCTTCCTCCATTGAACCCTAAAAATACAACCTCATTATGCCGGTTTAGAAGTATTTTGAAGTTGCAAAGAGATATGGAGGGCTTGGGATGGGCCATCGCCCAGCGTGTGGGAATCCAATTTCTTGAATTCAACCAAAAGTATGATAAAATGTCAAATTGAACTTTTTGAATACCTCAGTTGAATAAATATCAGTTACTGTGCATATTTACTTCAGTTGAAGTTGTGAAAATGTACCTACAGCAGTGCGTAACCAAACTGTTTGACAAAAAACACCACTAAAAATTCAATATAAACTCGGAAAATTTCTAAAAAATAAACAATTCCAGGAGGGATTATACCATGTAGCAATGTGTCTGCTCCATCATCGGCCCTGTTGACTTCCAATTCACCTACCTTAATACCCTATATTTTCAACTCTGTAGTGCTCTCTGACATCACAAGATGTATCAGCGAATCAGTTTCGTGATTTTTTTTTTGGGGGAAGGGGGTGGGGGGAGGCGGGATGCCTAGTGGTTGGGGAAGGAAAAACAAACATGTGTGGCTGGTTACGTACCAACACCCACCATCCCAATAGTTGATTCTATGTTACCTTATCCATATGAATAAGCTTTCATACATTTGTTCTAAATGCACGCCTGCAAAGCCCCAGTATTGGAGATTATTTAACTGCTCGCTGGAACAAGAAACTTGCTTGTTGATGAAAACTTGACTGGCAGATGGGTGGGTGGGTGGGTGGGTGGAGTGCCTGGTAGTTTTACAGTCATCGGGGGCGTGGGGAACTGATATATTACTAACATGAACATTTCAAACCCCACCCACAACCTTACAAATAGATATCACTAAAATAAGGAGGCAAGAATAAACAAGCTCCAAAACGCCCTAATATGAGACCTGTTATGGCATGGGACACCCTTCCTCCTTCGTAAGAATAAACAAGCTCCACAGCCCCCTGATATGAGACCTGTTACTGCATGGCAGCACCCTTCCTCCTTCCTTGGAAAAGGAAAAACTGTGCAAGGGAAATAAACAATGGAAATTAATATATATATATATATATATATATATATATATATTTGAAAGACAAAAATCCTAGGAAACCTGGAAGACAACTTAAACGAAACGTGAATCTATATTTCAGTGCGAATTAGATTCCATTAAATGTAATTTGTGTTTTTCATTTGTTTGAAGGCATTTTTTAATATAAATCATTATTAATTATATAAAAATTGTTTTAGTTTTTTATGTCATATTATTTTAGCCGATTTTGGTTGATTTTTTAATTTAATAGTGATATGATATTTGTGTAGTTAAAAAAATGGAGTGAAGTAGTAATGTTATGGATTGATGATTATTTTGAATGAAATGTTTAGTTTAGTATGGATAATTAATTTATGGAGATTTTCTATAATGTTCAATAGAGAGAGTTAATATGGGAAAGGTGATAATTTGGCACTCATGTGCTTTAGAAAATTGATATATTTTGTCCATAAATGTTAGAGGTGGAAAAATATCCTTGGTTCTAAAGTTAAGTTCATTCCAACATAACTATATTTTAAACCATAAATTGTTGTTGACCTCATGGATATGATAGAAATTTGTTGGCTTGTAAGACAGTCTTCTCATGAAATAATAAGGGTATTTATTTTTCCTTGATTGTGATTCTTTGTAGATTTTGATGTGTTTTTCATTCTACTTTACATCTATAGAAAATAGCTACAGACTTAATTCCTTGTCATATTTTATATAATATAGCTACAGACTTAATTCCTTGTCATATTTTATATTACCTACGTCAAACAACATTTTGACTTCCCACAATATTATGTATATTGGTGAATTTGTCATCATTACTATTGTTGGGATGTCCTCTTGCATAACATGGTATTCCCCGTACCCATAGAACCTCTTCCTACGAAGTTTTGTTGTTGTAGGGTATACAACTTTTCCTCCACCTTCAAAGAAATTGGATAATCTTGTCTCCTCTTCAATCTATAACTTAAAAATATTAGCATACATTACTACCCTTTTGTATTATATATTTAAGTCTTAACTGAGTGATAACTTGAATAATTCTTTCGTATATACTCTTAAGTGGATGTCTCAAATTTTGTTCTTGTGTATATAAACTCTATTGATAAGAAATTGGTAAGAAGTTATCCTTGAACTAACTCATTATTTTCTTCCAAGTCTTGATCTTTTCTTACTATCTCTTTATTTTATCATTTTGCATAACATCCCACTAGAGTATAGAATTACCTTTTCTTTTAATTTCATAAAAAGGGAACCCTAATATGGTTTAGAACATTTTATTTTTATCAAAATACCCATTTTGGTTAGTTGATTAGATCCTCAACTTATAAACTACCATCACAAACAAAACTCGCAGTCTAGATCACGCCCAAGTTTTTTCCTTGTTCACTTTGGTCTCACTGATTCCACACTTAGCCTCATCCAAAAAATTCCACTCCTGATCAACTTGACCTCACTCAACCTTCCTCAACTGTGCATTGCATAGTCTCAGCCCTCAAGCCCCGACCTTACCTCTTCAAATTTTTCATTGTTTAGTTACAGTGCCCAAATTTGACCCTTGAGCTCCAGAACTGCGTAATTTATGCCTCCCAGTCAGCCTTAACTGTGCATTGCGCAGTGCCAAGCCTCAAGCTTCCAGCCTAATACCTTGAGCTGCGGAATTGTACAATCCATTAGATTTTCCTCCCTCCAGAATTGTGCTTTGGGAAACTTCAAGCCTCAAGCCTAAGCCCTTGAAACCCTCATTTGTGCAATCTCCCAGCTTGTTCTCCTTCCAGAATTTCACATTGGGAAACTCCAAGCCTTAAGCCTCAACCTTAAGCTCTTGAGCTCCTCAACTGCACAATCACCTAGCTAGGCCTATGAAAAATGTGCATTGGGGAACCTCAAGGCTCAAGCCTCAAGCTTGACCTCCTGAATCCCTCATTTGCACAATTCCTTGAGTCTATCCTCCGAGAACTTTGCATTGGGGAACCTCAAGCCTCAGGCCCCGATCGTGAGCTCTTATCCTTTGACCCTGGCCATATTGAACTATGCATTGTGCAGTCTCAATATTCAATCGAAAATCTTGACCTCTGGAACTGCGCAATCCCTAAGTTAGTCACCAATTCCAGCCCTAACAAGTGATTTCATGAAACATGTTAGATTATGGGTTTTTTTGAATGATATCATATTGTCGTGAATGGTTTTCAGTTGCAAGTACTCTATATAATCATGATATGATGATGATGGATGAAAAGAAGAGGGAGAAGAATGCTATAAATGGTCGAAGAGAATAAGAGGCATATCCGCCTTCAATTGCAACATGTGTTTGAGGAACAATTTGCTGAAATTTCCACTCTAGTGACAGCAAAACAAACATCAAATATAAAGCCAATATGTGGGCATGGTTCAAATAGTGGTTATGGACCATATGAGGAAAATGATGCATGTGCATTTTGTAAGCATTTCCAAGGTTCTCATCATATGTCAGTTGGTAAAAATGGGTGGCTAGAGTCATCTACAATGTCTTCATCATCATCAGAAGTTGAAAAGATGAATGACAAGTTCAAGGAGGTAATAAGAATTTCAAGTACAATTCCTTTTGTTTATGTTCATAACACCTATTTTGTAGCATTTTAGAAACATAACAAAGGCATTGGTATGAAGATGCTATCTAAAATGGGTTATGAAGGAGGAGATGTTAACATCAATGTCCTCGAGGATAATGTTGTTGTTGGACTTCATGGTTTATGATATTGTTGATTATTGTCAAAGAACTTCCTTCTTTCTAGCGTGGGCTTGGGTAGTCACGATTGGTGTGGATTATCAACAAGAGTTCACACCCTCCATCATTTTAGATGGTTTGACATTGTTATATGCCTCAATTTTTAATTGTTTTTTGTTGTTTCCTAAGTTCTTCCGTTTTCACAAATCGTCGAGCTCCCATCTTGTGACATAAGGAATTGAGAGCTAATTTGCATCTTGGTCATGGATTGACAAGAGAGAGTGGTATTCTACCATTCGATATGCTTTTCTAAACCTCCAAGATGTTATGAATGAGGATATTGTTTTTCTAATTTTTCAGATATTCTTAATTTGTTGGAAGGCGTGCGGCCACTATCCTTGTCTAGTAGCAACTTGCACTTCTCTACATTTTTTTCCATTGAAAGAGTAATTTGAAAGAAATTGATCATTCAATGGATGAAACATAGCGCAAGTTGTTTGGTTAGCCACCCTGCCCCATCTCTTGGTTTTTCCTTGCAAATCCCCTTTCAAAATTGGGCATTCGAGGTTTAAAAAAATTATGTTTTTTTTAGCTCGTCCACTTCTATGATGCGTGGAGTTTTAATTTTGTGGCATTGATGGCTTATGTATTGACCATGAAAGTGCGGAACATTACTACTCTTCTTCTCCATTTTCTAAAGCATCCATTATGAGTGTATCTTTATTTATTTCGTTTGCACCATTTAGAGTAATTTCTAGTTATTATTTTAGCAGAAACAAACATTGTCCAATAATAAGAGGAAGTTGCATGGACTGAATTATGTGGCTTTGCATTATACACACATATATGGTTGTTTTGTTTTATTTTTGTAACTAGGTTGAGCCTAGGGCAGGGCCAACCTATTTATTGGAGGGAAGAACCATCTAGCCACAATGGGATGTTATCGCCATGATTGTGCGAAGCACAATTAAGCGTGGACACCCCTTGGGATAGTTTAATTTCCCCAAAAGTGGTTTTTGTCCTTAACCCTTCCCCATGAGTTTGAAAATAATACCTGGTGGGTACTAAACCCCACTCAAAACAACAAGTATACACCTCATGGGTCACACATAAATGACATTTCTCGTAGGGAGAAATGACATTCTTGTGTAATCTTGTCGTGCGACATTTTCGACTCAATTCCTTGTGACATCTATCGAGCACATTGTGACAAAAATATAACCATATTCCTACAATTATTTGACAAGAAAATTAATATACATAGTAGTGCATCACCCACTAGGGAAGTTGGCTTGTTAATCCTCCTCTACTCCTTTGGATTCTAATAAGTTTTAGGACCAATCCCATTATTCTAATAAGTTTTAGGATCAATCCCATTTAAATTCTTTTATGATATTTAACATGTAGGTGGTCTTAAACTCAATAAAAATAGTAATACATGGCCCACTAAGGGAGTTGTGTTGCCAATCATCATATACTCCTTTGGATTTTAATAAGTTTAAAGATCAATCTCATTTAGGTGGTCTTAAATTCATCATAGTTAAAATTATGTTGCATGATTTAAATCAAATAAACATTGATTAATGAAATTTAAACTATCATTGGTTAACCATCTCCCAATTTCCTTCCAACAACTGAACCATGACATAAAATAATTTAACCATCCCATAAAAACCTTTGTTATGGATAAGTTCCACAAGCATACTTGGGATAAAGAGCGAGGGAGAAAGAAACAATATTGTATTGAAGATTTTAATCCCACTCATATCATTAACAAAAAGCAGATACGGAGGCCAATATTTCTTGGAGAGCCAAAATTATTGTTGCTCAGTTATAGACTAATTCTCATAAACTCCATTTTGAAACGAGTCTCTATTGTGAAATAGGGCGTTGGAAAAGGCTAAAAGAAATGTGAGAAGAAAAAGTATGTATTTTTTTCTCTTCCATAAAAGTGGAAATAAAAAACCATTTCATTTTGGTATGCAAGGCCTTCAAAGACAACATAGAAAGTTATGTAGATACTATGACAACTACCTCTTTGGGATAATCTATTCCATGAGGGGTTTGTCGAGAAGTTAGGAGTGTTTATTGTGAGGTTTCACATGAAAATGACTGAATAAGGATAGTAAAGCAATTTGTCCCATAAGCTATCTTTAAACTCTTTAACGTTAAAATAATAAACTATCTTTAACCTCTTTAACATTAAAATAATTTATTTATTTATTTTTAATTTATAACATTTTTACTTACCCCCCTCATTAACAACCGACCCAATTTTCCCTTTAAACGGGGAAAGAAGAAAGACAAAAAGAAATATGAGAGGCTAAAAATAACATGTAGAATAGGTTGATTCTCCATCTTATTCTTTATTCAGCCCTTTTTCTATGGAATCTTATAACAAACACTCTAACTTCTCGACATTGAAACTCTTCTTCATCATTTGCATTCACACCCACCAAGAACGAAATGTGGCTAACGCAACTTATGATCAAGCCAAAGGATTTTCTACTATGAGGTTTATCTTCGTGACATTGTTCAGATTCGTTGTCCCTCACAAAATTTGAACAATGTCCCTTAGGATTATAGCATGGTACAATGTATTGACACGAGAGAACCCACATGCATGTTAGTCTAAAGAAATTGAAGGTGTCGTTATAGCTCGAATAAGTATCATTTGTGATCAATGTCGGTCCATGCTATTCCAGAATATTTGTGGCGTGTTCCCTTAAAATAAACACATAATGTTCGTGCAGCCTGTGCCTGCACATTCAATAGGTTTTCGAAATACTAATATGGAGCTCCTACACTTTTGGGGATGTGACGGTTCTTTTCTCATTGACTCTATTCCTGGTCAGTTCGTAGCGGAGAAATACTCTTCGATTATCAATTTGAGTCTTAGAGGAATTGATGTTATTAACGAAGCAAAATTGAAAATAGAGACGATTTGCCCAAATAATGTGTCCTATGTAGATATAATTGCATTTGTGGCTAGAGATAGAGAATAATTTGTATTTTTCTTTAAAATTATACATAAGAATACCATTGTGTTAAGTATAGGATGGGATAAAAACAAAGCTCAATGATTTATAATGATTGATCACAGGCATCTGCCATCCCCCTCTGCTGGAAGAAAGGATGGAAATATTACACTATCTTCCAATATGAAGGGAAATCTACCACCCCCTACCTTCAATGTAACCCATCTAACTCAAATGTTTGCAACTAAATGTCTATTCCAGGATGGGATGGTTAATTTTCATGTATTTTCTGAGACCTGCAACTCATGAATGTGTCAATTCTTGCAGATGACAATAATGTTTGAGAAAAACCATGATTATAATCATGTTTTTGTTGTTTGGGCGAATACAGGAGCACACACAATTGGTGTCTCTCATTATACTTCATTCTTCAACAGGATTTACAATTTCAATGGCACAAATACGACAGACATGTTCGTTGATCCAACGTATGCTCAAATACTGAAGTCGTTGTCCCCAAGGCAGCCCCATTAACGTCAACACGATTGTGGTGATGGATCCTCAAATGCCACTAAACGTGGACAACTTGTATTACAATGACATTATAGCTAACAGTGGTCTTTTTACATTGGATGCAACTATTCTTACAGATCCAAACACCAAATCTAGTGTGACTGCAAACTCAGGCCTTAACTTGGTCGGATGGCAAAAAAATTTTATTGCCGCAATGATAAAAATGGGAGATATTAGTGTATTAAATGGAAACCAACTCGGACATACTAATTTTTTGAGTAATCTGCGTCAACTGCAGGGTTGCCAACAATTAAAATAGATTGGAAATTTAGTTTTACTTAGCTTCAAATTTGGAAGATTTGCACTTCTCAACGATTAAAATAGGACAACCAACATCATAAAATTTGGTGCAACCTATTGAAAATGCAGGCATATATGTCCAATATATATTGTATATGAATGATGTGATTTATAGGAAAAAAAACTATATTTTAAATAAAAAATATATTTAGCATAAAATTGTTGTTTTAAATAAAAAATATTTATTTATTTCTCAAATATATTTATTACATTATTTTATTAATTTCATTTTTTTCTAAATTAATTTTGTTATACATTATATTTAAAATATTGATTTTTTTCAATGTTTATTTCATGCCGCATTCTTCCCTCCATTTTTATATAGTATTTATTTCCTTTAGGATATCTTTACACCTTAACCGCACTTCCCTCCATTTTTATATAATATTCTTCACTCCATTTTGATATAGTATTTATTTCCTTGAGGATATCTTCACACCTTAGAAAATGATAGTATTTATGTTTTCCCTCATCATTCACACTCATAGTAGAATACATTGAAAAACATAACGTTAATGTGAAATGAAATCTATTCCCGTGTGCAGAAACATTGGCATGGCCCATAAGGTCTTCGAGAACTGGCTCCAAAATTTTTTACGTGACTAAAAACATAAAAACATAAGAAATTGAAATCGCAACCTCCATGCGTGCTTGCGTATGATTAAGAGAATAAACGGTATAAGACCAGGGGCTGTGGAAAAGGTGAAGGGTTCAAATATGAAAACATGGCACCGAATTTGTTTTCAAATTAGAAATTCTTCTCCTAAATTTCAAGTAATTCAGTAAATAAATGATCTTCTAAATGACGACGAAGCTCAGGGTTTGTATGAAAAATTCTTGATCTGCCATGGCTCCAACCTCGAATGACTTTGACTTGGATTCTTTCATTAAACACCAGATTAGCGATGACGATGTGAGCGATTTCTCGGGGCTCAATTGTAGCCCCGAATATATCTTGATCATTAGACAACATAACCTTTTCTCTTCAGAAACCCTAGTTTCAGACGTCAAAGGCAGGAAAACGATGAAAACAATGTGGACTAGCCAAGAAAGGTTCGAATAAACTAGAGAAAGTTGAAGAACATTCAAGTTCATTTTTAATTATAGAAAAATTGAAAATTGGATATGAGAAATGTAATTCTTATGACTCTGACGCATCTACTTTTAACTTAGAGGAAAAAGGAAAGCCCTTGCATTCGATGGAAAGAATGGAAAATAAATATTATAAAATTGGATTTTCCAATGATGTATCTAGTTCAAATTTAGACGAAAGGGGCAAGCCCTTGCATTCAATAGATAATGGATTTCACAAAACTAAAATTTCCAACAAAGTTCGGTCAGATTGAGAATTGGACGAATTGAGGCTTAGTTTGAGCATGAGGAAGTCTGTATTCTTGGATTTTTCTGGTAAGCCTTCAACATTCTCTACTTCAATGCCCGCTTTATTTTCACTTTTATCTCGGTTGTCGGATTTTTATTCGTTGCTTGGAATTGTAAAGCCGAATCCAAAGCCCGGAGCTGCACTTGCTACGACTGTAGTTGCATCTCCACCTGTTTCTAGCTCCCATGTCATAGTGGTAAAGAATAGGAAGGTGAACATTCTATCTCGAAAGAGTCTTGATTCGGCAGGCTCAGTATATTCTGTTCAAAAGTTGGAGAAATTTCGGAAGAAGAGGAAAAGGAGGGGAGTATGGCTGGTTCTGATGTGGGAATTTATGAAGGATTGTTTCAATTTGGGGATAATTCAACTAGTATGTCATATGATCTCAGTTTTAGTAGACCCAAAGAGGAAATGGAAAAAGAGACACATAATTTTATGGAAAGGCAGGAAGATCCCCTACCAAGGTCAGAACCTAAAGAATTTATTGCTCAAATAGAGACAGTGACAAGAGAAAACGATGATGAAAGAATTATAAGAGGGAAGAATGAAGAAATAAAGGGACAAGGTGATATCAGTATAGGAGTGCAAGACAACGAAATGTTGCAGATTGTGCAGAACATTGGCAAAATTAGTCCAAAATTTGACCGTGAAAAAAGTCCACCATTGATGAATTATGATGCTAATACTTGTCTGGAAACTCAGAACTCTGAATCCAGTAAATTTTTGTTGGATAGTGATCATAATCTATCGCAATTAGGTAGTGAACAACAAATAATAAATGCTCCTATTCAATTTCCAGAGCCAACAGAGATGGTTACTCAAGAAAAGCAGGTCAATGTAATTGAAGAAATGGCTAAAAATAAAAATGAAAGGACCATTGATGACGTTGAAGATGAGAAAGGGGAAAAATGGAATGTGGCCAACATGGAATGAAAAGTGGCAAAAAGGTTCGAGCCTCTCTTAAGCCATTGGAGTTGGTGGAAGAGCTTGAAAAGGGAGATGCACATTCTAGATTTCACTGGGAAGAGGGAGCTACAACACAAACGATGAAACTTGAGGGTATTCGACAAGGACCTCCAGCAATAGGTCATTCACAAATTGATTCCATGAGCTATCTTTCAGAGGCACTTGAATCACAAATTTTTAGGAGGGATCATGGTTCTCCACAAGCTCTAGTTGTGCATATGAGTTATATTGTCATAGGTATGTCCAAAGGACCTGTCCTTGTTAATCCCAGCAAATATTATCCTTAGAGTGTTAACTACATGGATGCCAAGGTTTTGTACTTTATCCTCTAAAACCTAACTGTTTGCATGTATTCTGGCATTTCCTTATCTTTCAATCCCCTTCATGATTTGTTCTTCTAAAAATGTTTATTTTTTTTTACTGTGGAATGCAACTTCAGCTCTTTCGAGACAGACTACCTATTCTGACAGTTATTTCTCAAGTTTTGCAATAGAACTTTTTTTACTAGAGTATCTTCTATAGTGTTCAGTTCTTTTTATACAACTGTAAGAATCGTGGAGAAAAGAGCATACATCCTTTTTAATTTTTTGAAAATGGGGGACAATATTGATCTATCCATCCTGTATAATATATCTATTCTATCAATCCTTGTCAAGTAGATGTATATGGTATTCACTCTACAAATTTTTGACAAAAAACTATGAATAATAGGTCGTATGCAATCATTTATCATATAGCATTGAAGACTATCTTATGTTGTGGATAAGGAAATGATATTTGTTGATAGTAAGGAACCATGGTTGCATTTATTTTGTTCCCAATACCATAAAACACACCTCTTAGGTCCCTTTATGCTCTTGTTTTGGAGTATTTCGCAAGTCATTTTTTATTCCTTATGGCCACCCATATGGAATTTTTTTTTTTCCATAGTGGTTTCCACCATCATGAATTATAATTTTGTCTATTGAGCCTCATTGGAAAACATTGCTTTGTACCCTAATTTGGCAATATATTTATCCACTGAAGGATTTTTAGATCATACTATTTCATATGCTTCCTTTCTGATTCTTACATTACTTCTAATCAAGTCTTCAACTGATCTGCATTGTTCCCTTAAAGTCCTACCATAATGGTTTTGATCCATCATTGTTGCTAGATACCTGTAGTCACAAGACCAACACTTTGGACACCTTAAGTAATTCCTTTCATGTAAAAGAGATAATATTTTGTTTGACAGAGTATAGGTGTTCTCACATCCAACCCATGGATTAGACTCGAGTCTCATCTATTCCCCATTGCCAATATTCCATGCTACCTAGTTGTCTACAATTGGAAAGATTTGCACCAGTCCCTTCCATATCAAAACTATCAAGACCTAGAATCGACAAAGATTCTGTGGTGAAAAAGCGCAATGCATTTGAATTGGATTGGGAATAAATTTTGAAAAACTTGGCAAGTACAAAAATTAAATATATACACAATTTAAAATAAAAAAATATGTATTTTTCATTGATATTCAATAAAGCCATGTCCATACAATGCGCACTATCAATGAATGTCCAAAATTTCATGGATTAATAGGTATATCATATAATATGGATCGAAACTAAGAACTCAAAGAATATACTTATAATGGTTAAGTGAAGAGTTAATGATGAATACTATATAGTAAAAAATCTAAGATGTAGGTTTCTCCCATGCCCTCAACTCTTTGACCCTCAAGATTCACAAAGTCATTAAGGTGAAAAAGAGGGCTTCTTTTGATCGAAGCCAATCTGATGTAGGATCTAGCTATTCCAAGTTTAGTTCAATAGCCCAATGATCCAAACTTTTCATTATCATGAAACATTAAAATGTGAACTAAACTTTAAATCAATTCTTCCAATTCAAGTGATTAAGATTTAGATAATTTGAGGTGAGTATTGTGTTTCTTAATGTCTCACCTTGGATTTCCTATTGCAAATTAAAAGAGTGAAGTGGACCGATATAATGTTATTTAGGTGCTTTTGTGTTAATAACTTAATTGGTTGTGCTTATTGGCAGCATTTTTCTCAAACATGCTCCAATTGCACCCACAACCTGAAGCATTGTAGGTATGGCTCGAGATTTGAATGGAAAATATTTTAAGATATGGCACATCATTGCCAAAATTTTGCCACCAAATATCTAGCAAAGTGGCAAGATTAAAATCTAATCAAAACCATGTAAGAGGGGCATGTAATTGGCATACACTTGGCCACCTCGTCATTATATATTCTTTTGATGGCCTCCTAGGTGAGATCCACCGCCTTATAAATGTAACCCTTAGTGGGTTTTTCAACATCAACCATCATGAAAGATTGAAGTCATTGTCAAACAATCAAATTTTGGTATAAAAAAATTTGAAAATGAACTAAAGTTTGACTTTCAAGGTGAACATTGAAAAAGTTTAAGACTTAAGTACTGGAGAACTTTGACAAGTGACCCTGCCACAACAATAATCTCTTCAACATCTTCCTAGAAACCATCACTAAACACAAGAGAAACAATTAAAATGAATTGATTTTTTTTTCCATGTCTCTTGATGCCATCCAATCAGGTCCCAAACATATCTTTTTGAGATTTACCCTTTGGTCAACCATGAATTGCAAAGAGATGAATTTTGTTGGAATTTTGGTCACTATAGGACAAAGAAGTTCCTTGCCTTCAATGAATATTGTTGTGTTGTTAAGGCCATTTGTGTGATTTTAAATTTATTTGGTTATGGATTTTTCCTTATACATAACTTTTTTTATCCAGGGAATTCTTGAAATGCCTCAAGCATTAAATCTATGCAATGTGTAGCATAAGAGTTCCAAAATATGGAGTGATTCCTAAGCTCAAAAATTCTAGAAGCAACCATATAATTAGTTGCATTGTTGATAAAAATTGGTACAACATTTTATTTTCCCACTTCCTAAAAATCTTTCATCATTTCACAAATTATTTGGGCATTATTAACTTTGTTTGAGGCATCTACTAATTTGAGAAACATTATTGCCTTTGGACTAGAGATGGGGAAATTTATCAAGGTTCTATTCGTTTGATCTATCCATCCATCAATCATGATGGTGCACTTTGTTTCTGCCCATGATGAACAAAACTTATCAATTATATATCATCAACATTTTATAACAACAAATTTGTCCTAAGGCTCCTACATGTAGGGTCTTTCAACCTATATTTGAAATAGTGACTGTGTCAATCATAAGCTAGGAGTGAGGCCTTTTGGCACAATTGTAATGTCCCCAGGAAATTAGTTGCATAAGATTAAGTGGCATATTGATGTCCATAAGCTATACTCTTTAATAAAGGGGAAACCCTAATATATCCAATGTTTGGGAAATGGAGGGCAAGCTTTGGGACAGCTTGGAAAAGAAACCCAAAGTTTGGGTTTTGAGTGAACCTAAATCAATTAAGGAGAAAATCCCTTCAAATAAATCTATAAATACAAGAGGGCTAGATTGTTAATTTTGAGGAACTAGGTCCAAGCTCCATGTTGCACTGCTCATATGAGGATGGTCATATTTTTTTTGGATTCCTCTTTTAGAGAGGTGCAAGATTTATCTAAATATCATCTTGTTTCAATGAGAAGAACAATTATTTTAAATTTATTTTCCACATGTGAAAATTCATCCAGATTTGTAATGTAGGCTCACATGCCTAAAATATGTGTCACACACCCTCACTGATGGATATAAATTGGAGAGACTTGGAGGTCATTTTCTCATCATCTCATCACACATTCTCTCATTGTGATCTGATTGGCTCGATAGCCTTTGGATGCCATTTTCCCCTCATAAGTGTGGAGCGAAACTGCTATATTCTGTAGATATGTTTAGGGCTTGTTGCTGCAGCATTGACAGTGGTCAACCCTTTGTTTTTTGACCTCCATCTTCTGCCAAAATTTCGATTTTAGGAGGTCGTACTGATAGGCACTAAAATCAAGGAAATTCAAGTTGTTTTATTGAAGCCCTAGCATTGATTTTTGTGTTGTTTCCTGAGTTGACTTTGGGTTGACCAATGTTGACTTGTGATGAGTTGTCTTTGAGGGCTATGGGTGTGACACATGAAGGATTGGCTGACCAAGAAATACTTTGCTAGCTCGAGCATGTTGTTGACTACCATAATGCAACAATATCTCATATCTTTGCTACACAAAAGGAATTGTAAATCAAATCTATGTTTGGCTTGTCTTCTGTTGATCTATTATTGTGTTCTATCAACATTTTACTTTCATGTTTATGTGATTGCTATATTGTATCGGGCCTAAGAAAGATTGAAGTAAAATTGCATCAAGCATAGAACACCATGGTTATCTAAATTTAACATGGTATCAGAGCTAAGGTGAAGACAAAGTCCAAGAGTCCAAGCTAGTGTTAGAAGAAACCACTGAAGGAAGGAATCCTATCAAGGACAAATGACCTCCTCAACCTAGAAGGGTTTCAAGGCCGATGATAAATTGGCTAATAATTTTTATTATCATGCATGGAAGATGTCCTTGGATTTGGTGCTAGAAGATCAATATATCATGGACTATGTGCAAGGGAAGATTCAAGAGCCTCAATAAAATGTAGCAGTTGCCACGAAGACAAAGTATAGAAAAGGGGAAATCAAAGAAAATATGATTATCTGGGATTCTATTCATAAGCACTTGGTTGCTTACATTTATGAGCTGAAGACATCTAAGGATATGTATGATAAGATGGTGAGAATATTTAGGGCTAGCAATACTAATCAAATCTTTTTCTTCAAGAATCAATTGAAGAATATCAAGAAGGTAAAGGATGAATATATTCAATCCTATTTTATGAGGCTCACTGAAATCAGGAATAACCTCCTAGCTATTGGGGAAGCAATATCTGATCAAGAGATGGTCTTATTGTGCTTGGATGACTCCCCCATGATTGGAATGCATTTAATACGACTATTCTTAATAATATTTTGATGAAATATTAACAAGATGCACTCAAGAGAAAATAAGAATTACAGAGTATGCCTATAATGGAAATGGAAGTGACCCTACTGCCTCCGTCGTTCATGCAAATAAGAAAAACCATGGTGGCCCAAGAAATCAAAACCATGGCAGAGCGGGGACCAAATGAAGGAAGGGAAGATGTTACACTTGTAACAAGGCTGGTCACTATGCAAGAGAGTGCACTAATAGAAGGGACTCTCTAATAGATGAGGACAACAACAACTCAAGAGGGAATGGTAATCCAAGTACTGTCTATATTTGGCCAAGGCTTGCAACATGGCCAACATCTCCTTGAAATAAATGAAGTCATTCATGGGGTAGCAACTTTCTACTCCCAAAGGCTATGGTATTCCTACATCAACACAGCCTCCCTCACCAAAAGAATCCCACTCCAATACAAATGGTCAAGTGAAATTAGGCAAAGTCAAAACATAACAACTGCTCATGACCTTCTTGTGATGCTTAGATGACTCCTGTGGTACCTACGTCCACTCAAAAGCCCCCTTCTTCCACAAGTCTATGAGGGGTGTTGCAAGTTGTGAGAATCCTCTCACGAATCTCCTATAGTACATAAAAATTCCCAGGAACCCCCTCAACTCAATAACATTCCTGGGTGTTGGCCAATCCAAAATGGCCTTGATCTTCTCCTGGTGTACCTTTACTTTGTCCTCTGGGCCAATCACATGCCCAAGGTACAACATCTCTTTCAATCCAAACTCACATTTGGACATCTTCACTTACAGTTGTTGCTCCTCTAGTATGCGAAGTACTACCTCCAAATGTTAAAGGTGCTCCTCCCATGTCCAGCTATAGATGAGTATGTTGTAAAAGAAGACAAGGACAAAGTGCCACAACTACCCAGGAAATACGTGGTTCATACAAGAATGAATGTAACTTGAGCGTTGGTTAGCTCGAAGGGCATCATCGAGAACTCAAAATGTTTGTAGTGGAAATGAAAGGTAGTCTTAGAGATTTCCTTCTCCCTCACCCAAATCTGGTGATACCTCGAGTGTAGATCTATCTTAGAGAAGTATTTCTCTCCCCTAAGCTTGTCCATCAACTCATCAATGCACAGAATAGGGTACATGTTCTTCAATGTCTTCTTATTGAGGGCCTTGTATTCAATGCACATGTGAAGTGTCCCATCCTTCTTCTTCACCTACACCACAGAAGAAGAGAAGGGACTCGAATTGGGCATAATGTGCTCCAATATTAGCATCTCTTGAATCACCCTCTCAATATCATTGTGATAGGCTTTGGGATGCCTATACAGGGTCATGATAACTGCATGCACTCCCTCCTCCAACTTGATAGGGTGTTCAAACCCTCGGCTTGGTGGCTTGCATGGAGGGATACCCCCTAGAACCCCCTGATGCCTCTCCAATAGGGCCTATATGTATGGGTGCACTGGTCGTGGCTAGGCCCCTATCTCCGAAATCCTCATATGACTGCCCATTATATGTCCCCATGGCATAGATCTACCTCCATCTAGTGTGTTGAAACTTTCTGGGGTGGTAAAGTGTGCATCCCGCTCAACAATACTAGCTTCCCATATGGACCCACAAACCCCATATCTAACTTCTGCTAGTTAGTGGTGACCCTCCCCAATGAGTATAACCACTAGACACCGAACACCATGTTGATCTCTAGGACATCAACAAAAAAAATGTGATCAGTAACCATTGACCAAGTAGTTCCCCATCATCAGATTTAACCCAGGAGCGTACTTCATGCACTACATGGTATAGTCTCCTGGCACCAACAAGAACCCCTCGAATGGCTCTGTGTGGATGCCCCTACACTCCACCATCTTGGAATCAATATATTTGTGCATTTCCCCACTATCTACCCGAACCGAAACTCACTGCCTTTGTACCATCCCCCTAATCTTGAGTGTCAAATACTTCGTAACTCCACGAAGTGAAGCAAGTACTACCCCTAACGGAGAAAACAATCCCCCTCTATGTGGTGGTGGTGGTGGTGGTGCTCCCCCTGATGGTGGTCCTCCCTCATCTCCCGGATCTGCTCGAACCTCAAACTCCTCAACTGATTCACTTTCTGAATACACCTCAATGTAGTGGGCCTTGCCCTTGGTGCACTTGTGCCCAGGTGCTTAGGGTTCTTGGCACGTAAAGCAAAAATTCCTCCTCCTAAGGTCCCTCTGGGTCTCCTTGTCCATCTAACCACGTCTTCCATCCCTCTAGGGTGGTATAGTGTCTAGGTTCCCCTATGGTACAGTGGGTTTAGTGGGGACAAATGCCCAGGTCTTGGGAACAACGTTAATCATATATGGGGTCCTCGCGATAGCATTCGTCAAAGATGTGGGCTTGTAGGCCCTCACCCAACCATGTAATGGCTCTGCTATCCACTCCAAAAATAGCATGATCAACCGAGCCTCTGAAATGCTAGTCACCATCACTGCGAGTCCCTGAAACTCTGTAATTTATGCCTTTGCACTACCAGTTTTCCTTAGATGGGCTAACTCCCTGAAATGTAACTCTGGGTCTTTCCTCTTAAACCTCTTTAATAGGCTTTGGGTGAACCCTGTCTAATAAGTGATGTGAATATGTCCAAAAATGATTAGCCCATGGTACCACCACCCTTGGGCATGCCCTCCGAAATGAAGGGTAGAAAATCAAATAGCATCAGTCTCCTGCATGGAGTTTAGGTGGAAGTATGTATCTAGCTTCTGAACCCAAGTCGTGGCATCTAATTGTTCCAATGCACGAACTCTAGTGAGCCTAACATGAATTATCATTAATGTCTTTTGCATAATTTTGTGTAATCAATTCTTAAATAGTAATCTTGTGGGTATAGAAGAGGGTCTTCGGAAATATGTTAGAACTTATAATTCCATTTTTATTTCCTCCCTTCTTTTATGAAGGTATAATCAGTGCTCCGAATGTCAAAAATATGTTTAGCACTCTTACTCTTTGCAGTATGGGTAAAGCCACAACTTTTTTACTTTAATATAAAACATAATTGTGAAGATGAAATAATGTGTAGTAATGTTGCATATCTCAATTTAGGACCAGCATTAGAACAATGATAGAGCTCATAGAGGTATCTGGAACCTGAATCCTTCAAATACCTTGGTCTTGAAGTCATATTGTTGTATAAAACTAACAACACTTATGTTCCCCAAGTAGATTTGGGAATTATGCTGATGCAAGAACTCATAACTCCAAATTTTTTGGACACATTGAATTAACCAATACATTGACAAATTGACATGGAAAAAAAGTATGACACAAAGCTTGTCACAAGTTTCACACATATGTAAAGATCCCATAATGGATTCGTGAAGCAAGGAGGCCTATGAGAAATACACAAAGGCTATGGAAAAATTGTCTTTCATATTGCTCAGTGCTCGAAAAAATATCTCAAAGCTCGTTGTTGATAGCTAAGTATTTCAATGCCACGTTTGACAACCACACTTTTCTTCCGAAGTTGAATCATTACCAAGATTCCCTATGCCAGAGTTGGCTCTTGGTCTGAGTCCACAGAAAAACATGGGGGCACTCATTGTGCTTGGTCAAGATGAGATTGGATGGCCATGAATTTGGGGAAAGGATGGAGAAGGGATTGGAGTGAATCATGAAGATTAGGATTAGCTTATTCTCAAAGTCTTTCCCTTTGGATTTGATTTGGTGAGAACTTAGAAGTCAGACTTTCAGAGCATGATGAAGGAAAAACTACGGTATAAATGAGTTTAGCCACTAGTATTATTGTGTTTAAAACTTGAGTATTGAAGAAGGAAGCCACAAGTCATATCCATTTTGAAGGGATATGATAGTTACAATTCTTTGAATTTTAAAATTTAGAAAAAAAAAATGTTTTCTTTTGTTTCAGGGACATGTTTAGTCCAAATATTTTTGCTGTACCCAAAATTTTCCATCTAATACTATATTTGTATACAAATTCAACCTCGGTTACTCTGTCTTCAACATTACATCATCATAATGGAAGTGATCTCATTCAAGCCTTGTCCTTAATTTGTAATCTCTATAGAGAGGACTGAAAATTCTCTTCTTCATAAACATTTGTCCAAATAAAGGTTTGAAATTATTTTGATTTCTTTGCTACTATAGGTGAAACTTGTTATCAAAACACCACGCTACTATTAGGTTCCGAAGTGATTTAGTAGATTGGTAGGAAAAAATTCACGGGTATGTGAGAGTAGTCTTTAGGTCCTAGAACCTAGCCTTCCTGTGGACTCGGAGAGAGTCTCTCTATTGTATGGAAAGGATGTCAGCTGGTTTGTTTTAGGGTTTGATTTTGGGCTTTGTTGTGATGTAGGTTTGTTTGATTATTTTGGATAGATGTTTCATAAAGTCGGAAATAAATAGATGGAATGAGTAAATCTTCAAATCATGGGCTATGGAGTCTATAGAAAGTCATGGAAAGTTCAACAATGCAGTTAATTGCCCCCTCACAAAGGAAAAATACTAGCATTGGTCAATGGTTGTTCAAGGTTGGGAAATGAGATGGACATCGAAGTTGTGAACAAAAAGAAGTATGTATGAAAATCAATAATCTTTTGTCTTTTTAACAGAAAGACTTAGTATAGCATAAGTAATCAATAAATAGAATAGCGTAACTCTTTGATTCAGCTTTAAGCAAATGATAATTCAAACCAAACATTCGAATGCAAATAAGAGAGAAACTCATTTAACTTCCAGGTGATTTCACCTTCAAGGTTAGAAAACATTCAACATACACATATAACATTAATCCCAAATAAGAGGGGACACCTAAACATCATTTATCATAGTTATGAAGATCTCAAAAAATTATTCAAGCATGGACAAAAGGGTGTAATTAAACATAGCCTCTTTGAGACCTAACAGTGTGGTACTTTGGAAGACCTCAGAAACGATGTTTAGTGACCTCGAACAAACGGGGGCTGGCAAAAATCATCTTAGTGCCTCTTTTGTGTTAAACCATTAAGAAATGAGCACACGCTTGGGGTGCAGAGAGCAATTAATAATTCTCTAAAATGTCTGGCAGGGAAAACATAGAGCTGATGAAGAATGAACGGAGCTAGTTAGCAGCCTTTGGAAAATTCTTAGTCTAAATCCTTTATCCTACGCAGCATAGAAAGACGAAAACATAATGAAACATGAAAGCAATAGCGAAGAGACAAGCACTTCACCATTGTATGCGCTGGGGATCACACCAATGACCTCCTCCATCTGACTTAGAAGAAAAACAAGGCATTCACCAGGCCCACAACTTCAATTTGCATCTTTTAACTTCTAAAAGACTATATTTACTAAAGATTCGTCAAATGACAACCCAAATATTGAGCTCCAAGCGTGAGTATTTGTCGCCAAATGAGGAGGTGCTGCTAAAGCCGAGGGTTTAGATGTCATTTATTACGAGAGATTAATGTTTCGACCTTTGAGACCATACGAGGCCCAGACAAAAAGTACCTAACTATGTTTCTTTGGAACAATAACTCATAACTTAACTTAAGATTTAATATATGTGAAATATTTTACTTTAGAACTTTGTAATAACTTTTCAATAACTATTGGTTGATGGAAAATATCGACTAAGTATAATAATTGTTTTGATGCTTACATTAGAAACAATGTTGTAGGTAAGAAAAAATATCTTGAAGAAAGTAGCACGCCTCTGTGGATCAGTCCTTCGAATATGCTCCTGTGTCTAATCAATCTTTGCTTTATTATTGAAGCTACCTTTGGGTCCTTAATCATGATTTATCATTTCATCTTCTATTTCTTTTGTCTTTTTTCTTCATTTCTGCCTTTATTTCCTGTTTCAAGTTAATCATATGATTTAATATTTTGATCTTTTGTCTTTGTCCTTTGATTCCTTAATTCTTTGACCTTTATCCTTCTATTTTTAATATCTTTAAGCTCCGTTTTAATGGCTAATCCCTTAGGATTTATCTCCCAAAAGCTGGCCAGTTAGCCTCTAACTTGTCTTTTTACTGGTTGCAATATTTTTGATTTGTCTTTCCTCTTCTTTGTGTGCTTCCCATTTATGCGTATTTAACATTGTAGGGGGATGTGTTTCTTTTATAAGAGGGATTTGAGTATATCAGTAGTCATTTTTCATGGAGTAGTCAGAAAGCTGAAGAGGACTTCTGGTCCCCTTTTCAGAATTTAAATTATTTGGATCGTCACCCCGAGGGCTTCATCCATCGTTTATGGACCATCGGAATTCGTTTACTTGCAGCCACGGCCATCATGCACACACACATGACTAAAAAATTTTAGTCTTTAAAGCACAGAAGAGGGTTTCTTGCATTTCGAGTTTATGGTCTATCGGAGGGTGTTCTGAGAGGAAAGAATTGCTTGGAGGAGGCATCGTTAGAAGGCGAATAGCTGAATTCAAACGGAGGGTGGGAGGTTTGAAATTGTAGCCTGAGACGGAAGAGGTTTGAAAAACGAAATTTTATTCGTGAGTAGAGGGGAGAAATAGCGGTTTTCGGGGGCATTGATTATTAACATTTGGGCGATTTACCGTCGCCGGGGGGAAAAGCTGTCCAGTTTCGCGTGGGTCAAGGAACTTTAACCCCCGGCGCTGCTGGCCTTGCGATACGAAGATTTGGGACGTCGGACCTCGAGAGCGAGATTGATGGTAGTGATCGCACATGAAGCAAGCATGGGTTTAGAGGTCAGAAGCGGTGAGCCGAGAGCCTGAGAGTGTGGAAAAAATTTGCTAGGCATGAGATTCGAGGAAGCGTGGCTTGAGGTTGCAATAAATCAACAAATGCATTGAATACGCAAGGTTTTTTGAGGGGGTTTTTGTCTTAAAATTGGAAGTAGAAATATTTACATCGAAGGGGCTTATAAGGTAGCGGGTCGGGGTCATATGGGCACATGGGGAGTTGGGGCTCAAGATAGAATGAGGGCTCTCGGGTTTAGAATATAAGGTCGGGTTTAATATAAAACAAGATTTTTATAAGTAAAAAAAAAGACACGATAGGTTTAATATTTTGATTTTTTAAAAATGATGTAAAAAAGGGCCTTTTTACATTTTTTAATATATGCAAGAGAAAATGAGAATGGAGAGCACTCTTTTATGAAGGGTTACGGGAAAAATGTGTTTTTGTTTTTAGGGGGGAAAGAGTAGTAGTATGATGGGAAGTGAAAAATAAAGATAAAGCGGCCCATGAGTGTAAAGTTTCTTTTTTGGGTAAACAGGAAAAATTTGAATGAAATATACAAGTAAAATAGGTTGATTTAGGATAATGAAGGCGATGGAATTTCTAAAACTCACAATATTCATAAATCTTGTTTAGAAATCTGGGACAAATACTTAGTCATTTTTAAAACAACAAAAATATTGATGACTAACAATGGCTCCACTTTGGGAGGGTAGCTCCCTTTGGAGGTGTCCAAAACTTTCATATATCAAATCTATGAGTTTATGAAGACCAATGCCTCTCATCTTTTTTGGCGATTTTCTTTTTTATTTGCTGGTGTTTCTCTCTTGAAGTTATGATCTTAGATAAACACGATTGCTTCAAAACTCATCTCTACACCACTAGTACAAAATGGCTAATTAGTTACTAAAAAAATGACTAAAATTTGCATATAAGCAGCTTATTTTTCGGTCGGTGACTGATAGCTAATTTACGGTATCTTATAACATGACTAACTTTGGTTCTTTTTAGCTTAGTCATTAATTGGTTATCTAAAATTTTTCTTTTCTAGTTGTATATTTGGTCATTAATTTGATCATTAATAATTTCGTCCCAACCGATTTAGTCATTAATTTATTCATTTTATTTACAGTCATTAATTTGGTCATTGACTTGGTCATTGATTTAATCATTTATTTAGTCATTACTTGTCACAATTAATGACCAAATATACAATAAATATATTGCTATATGATCACAGAAAACAAATTAATGACCAAAGAAATATATTGGAAAATGTTGGTCGTGTTAGAAGATACGCCAAATTAGCTACTAATAGTCATATATGTCTGAAATTTTAGTCATGCGTTTGAAACTAATTGTGGCGAAAATGTGACTAAATTTTAGTCAGGTTATAAGATAACATTAAATTAGCTACTAATAGTCGTATATATGCAAAATTTAGTCATCTCATTTATAGTAAAAAATTTATCATTTGCATTGGTCATTTATTCATTATATAAGCGACTAATTTATTAGTTTTATATTCATTTCATTTACTTTCGACATAATGGTCATTATAAATACTGAGTAATTTGATCGTATATTCATTTATTTATGTTCATCATTAATTAGTATAAACAACTAATTTAGTAGTTTTAAATTGATTTTGTGTTCATTATTAATCGACATAAATTAATTTGTATGATTTAAATGTCATACAATGTACATGTTCATCTAATATGAAAACAAATAGTCGCATATTTTAATTACAATACTAAACAATATCAAGTGCAACTATAAATAATTTCAACCACATAAATTATATTATACCAAATGTTAAAGCATTACAATATGATTTTCCAACTTAATATTGGTTGGATTACAATTTCACGAGATGAAATGGTGTTTCATCACTTCAAAACATTATCATTGTTTTGAGGCATTGCCGAGATGAATTCAAATCGAAGACTTGACCATCGGTATTTATATGTGTGTCTTATGTGTGGGATATTGGCTCTAAAGAGTATCACGAGACAAGTTCTCACTCTCTCTCTTTTTGCATTTGTCGCTCCAATATTTATCGCTCCCCTCTTTCAGTTCATGCCTCTTACCATCAATATTGAGTTCATTCTGCCGAAAACAAAAGAGAATCTGATGCATAGTGTAAACATGAAAGACAATGAACACTAGAATATAAACTAAATTATACTATAAATAATTTATACGACATATACCTTAACATCGACATGTCAAGCCATTTCCCCCATACAAGTAAGAAGCTCGAACAAATTTTCTTCATTGGGCGATAATTGCCACTATAATGTGGCAGGATAACCTATAAACAAAGAAAATAAAATATCACCATATGTAGAAAATAACCGTTGGTGACTTAGCATTCAACTTTGAGGAAGCTTAGGAACAATCATGTCCAACTAGGTTATATGCTAAAAAGCTCAAAAATTGTAGATAACTTGTGAAAACAAATAATACGAGTGTGATGTTTAATCCTTGTCATTTTATTCACAACTTATTTCATTTTCTAATGCATGAACTTAGTCAAGTATATAAACAACATGTACTCAAATAACAACATGAAGTAACTTTATGATAGCCATGAAAATATTTTAACACAAATAGCTATAACGATTCCAATCAATGATGTAATACTAATTTCATCTTCAAACTTTTGGATTTGTTGTTTAAATAAACATAGGTACTAATTATTTTCAATTTCATAATAAAAGACAATAAAAAAGCAAGAAAATATCTAAAATACAATCAAACAATAAAGAGGATATCATGGAATATGGAAATTGCAATTATAAAAAAAATTGTTTACATCTCTACTAGTGTAATTACTTTGGTATTCCTAAAACATTCTCTTGTAGAAATAATAACCATTGAGGTGAAATAATCACAACATTAAAAACCATGGGAATTCTTACTAGAAACATTTCCCAAAGTCGATGACTTAGGTGTCTGAAGTGATCCTCTAAATAGCAAATGAACCATATCCAAGACATGATATGCACCATCTCCCCATCCTTTTTCCAATCACATTTTCACCTTAACTTGCCTGACAAAGTCAAGTAACAATCAAAAAAAGACTGTTGAAATTTGTTTATCTCTTATATCTATAAAATTTGAATGCGATTTGTTTCATGAACATATTAATTTATATTTAAAGCCTTTTCGACATGAAAGTATCAATCAAATGGAACATGGAAAAATCGACCTCAGTGTCCTCAAATAATTTCTACAATATCAATTTTTTTCTTGTTGTGATATCTTGGGTGAAAAAAAGAACATATCTACAAATAAAAATTCATATACGCCTTAATTGAACTTTGTATATGAATTATTATTCTTAAAGCATTTTTTAAGATGTTCCTCCCGCCTTTACCAAAGTGAATTGTAACTTGATTTAAACTATGTCCTTTCATTTAGCATCAATTTTAGCAAGATAAATGTCAAACATTATCCCTTTCCCATTTCTATATTTATGCTATTATGATAAATTAGAAAATCGCATAAAAAGCAAAACAAACCACTTTTCTAACCAAAACAAACAAATATAGTGTCTAATAAAACTTCAAATCAATATTAAAAAATGAAAAAGAGAGAGTGAACATTTTGTTGTTTGACTTTCTAGCCTATTTTTGTTGTGAAGTGTTAGACCTTCCAGGCCAACAAATGTGAGGGGAAGTCATAAATGTGAAAAAAGGTTATGTTGACCTAATTTATAGACTAACTTCAAAATGTGTAGTGTGAATAATGCAATTTTTAGAATGGTAAATCTCATAATAAGAAATCGCATGTCTTAATAAATTACATTGCAATGACACTTCATGAGCCTCCATAGGGTTATAAGTCCTCGATATGTTAATCTTGATGATGAAAGAGATAGCGATGAAATGGGTGGTCCTAGTTTGTATGGTGGATATCTTCAAACAAAGGTCGTCATCTCGATGAACTGGGATTGACATGTTAAACCTGGATCTGGTCTTCACCCAATTTCATTCCATCATACTTTGTCGAGACTCAGGAACCTGTGGTCCTCCATCTTATATGGGGTTTCTTTAGAGGTTATAAATAAATCTTATCCAAATCAAATGGATTTTTGGGCTCCAAAGAGATATGGATAATTTCAATGATAACAATTATATGTTTTTCGAAGATTCAAATGTAGGGTACATTTTGTGGATTTTACTAATAAATAGAATGAGAGAAATAATCCATGAGAATCTTGGTCATTGTGATTAGGGAAATACTCGGAGAGATAATAAGACTATTAAGGTTCGAATCAAAGATGGTGTTCATTCTTTTAGCTGCTCAATTGTTGGTAATTTTTAAGGTAGGAAGTTCGGTTCTTCAAGGTGGGGTCCTTGACATAATTGCATCTACCTTGGTCATATCACCCAAAAAGCAAAACACAGTCAACAATGTGTAAATATGTCAAGTTTAGGTCAAATATTATTTATATAGTTGTCAAGCTTATGGTTCTTTTTCTTTGTGTTATAACTCTGTTGGGGCCACCTGCTCTACGGTAAAACATGGTAGAGGAGCCATTAGACACATAGCTACCCATGGTCTCTTATAGGCATGATAGAAGAATAGGTTGAGCCATTAATTAGAATTGCACATATTTTGAGAAAAGACAATTCATTATCTAGTTAACGATTGCACATTGAACCCTATATGGATGAGTAGCCTAAATAAAGTCGGTTTTTTCCTCTATCACTTATGCCTTGAAATACAAAATAACATTGCTTGTAAAAATTTTTTTGTTTCATGTTATAAATTCCTTCTTGGGAAACTCCTATTCTATAATGGATCAAGGAAGGATGCAAAAATTTCTAATGACATTGAATCATCTCGATTGGATTTTGACCCTACATGACCAAGGAATTCGGGAGCCTTGGGCACATCAAATGATAGCATCCTCAGTAGAAAATAGTATGGTCCCCAACACAACACAAGTATATATAGTTATAATTCATGTCATATACTGACAATGCACATACAGATTGTGGGGTCAACAAATAAATTAAACTGAATAAGAGAAAAAACACAAAATTTCACATTACCCTTGAGTAAGTTGTCCTTGTTTTAGAGAAAGAAGAGCTTGGACTTACATAAATGTGTAAGTAGACTCCCCATAAGATAAATTTCAACATATTTCTGAAAAAAGAATCTAATGTCAAAGAGAAACCATAGTTGAATGGAACAATGGTGCTTTAAGGTCATCTACACACAAATAGTTTCCTCAACTAAATCTCTCACATTGGATGGTATGTCATACAAAATTAAAGAAGAAAAATTCGGAAACTTGTCGACTTCTCTAAAGAACATAATGAAAATTCAAGGAAGCTTTGTAAGAAGGGAAGAAGCACATGTAATATTCTTTGATTTCCATTTCAACCTTTTCCACTAGGATTGAACCTCATTGAGTTGTGAACTCAAATTTCTTTGAAAATGTTCTTATAGTTGAAATTCAACATTTTTCAATCACTTCCACCTCTTTCACATGATGAGTTAAAATTCTTAAACTCTCTTATGTCATTACCCAAAAAATTTCGTTCCTAGACACATGATTTTGCAAATAAAGGCTTTTTATGCAACATAAGTCCTTGTCAAAATTTCATCTCTCATACCAAACTGACATCGTCGGAAGCTGACTGAAATCGGACTGGACACATTTGTCTGTGCGAGGATGTGAATGGTGGAACATTTGTTAGACCACTCTTAGCATAGGCGAGCTGAACCCTTCCTCTTATTCCCTTACCAAGACCTCCCTTAGGACCAAAGAGTTAGGTAGCCATCCTTGAAGCCACTGTGTGTTGAAGGGCTTGGCATAGGCCCGATTTTCAAATTGGAGCCCTATCCACAATCAGAACACGCATCTTGACGCGAATCTACGGTCATGTGGTCCCATATGGGAGTTATGGCCCTTTAATCCCACCCATATGTGGAAGTGAACCCGTATGTGCTGCCATGTAAGGTGGCATCGCGGAGTCCTCTCCCACCATGATCGGAAGTGGTGTCATAAGTCTCAAACCACGAATGTCCCATATTGGTACCTCGAAGCGGCCTCCTTGTCCATGTAGTTCTTGCACAACATCCCAGATGCACTTCCTCTATTTTCTTGGGGCCCTCAACTTTCTTCCTTTGTTTCATCCATTCCTCCTCGAATCGATCGAATCCTTCAACATGAACCTCGGCCTATGGAGGAAGCCCTTGGTTATTTGACATTTTTGTCATCTTATCAAAGTAAGCATCAATATGTTCCTTGGCCATTGAACGGTCAATCTGTATGACCAATAGTGCTCATCGGTTGCACAAAAGCTTCAACATTTTCCTCCTTTGGATGCTGAAATTCTGATTAATTTTTTGGTGTGTGCTTGCATAATTATTTTAGTCAACATACTTTCTTTATAAACCTCACACCAATAAACCTTATATTTCCTAGCATTTATTAGGTAAGGTAATTCTTTGACCTTCTTCTCTAAGTCTTTCTTCTACTAAAGAGCTTTTTAACCATGCTATTTTCTTTCTCAGTGGTCTTCCTCTTCTCTTTCATATTTTTCAAGTCTTCACTGGCATTTTTGAAAAGAACTAAGCTTGAAAACAACCTTCCTCATTATCTTCATAAAATTTAGGTATTCTGCGGCAAGCTAAAAAGCAGATTTTGCATACATTTCACAAAAAAGCCCATTCGATCAAGGCTTTGTCAAATATTTCGAATATTATACCATAGAATACAGTCTGCAGTCAATGTTCACTTCTTTGACATGTTCAAAGTTCTCAAAGTTTTTGGGCGTTGTTGTAAGGATGGATTTAATTTGTCTTTGTTTTCCTTAATCCTCATCGAAACATACCCACTTCACATATCGGTTCTACGATATATGAACTATGGCGAAGAAAGTGGAGAGAGATCAAACCTTCTACGAACCAGGCTTATGTGTTTCCACCTATGTGCTCCAGGTATTTCTCACTGGTCCAACTTGTGGAAGTGGTTCTTTCCTGGGCCCTTTGAAAGGATGACATTCATACTTTATTGCAAAGCGATGTTATAACCTTGGCAGTGAAACACATGGAGGAACCACTATCCCATCCATCCACATATCACAACTGTCCAGCCAAAGCATATGGCTTGCCATCTATCATCATCATAGTAACCATATTTCTCCACAGTGTTTCAGTAGATAATTTACCCTCGATTCTTATCAGTCACTCTTTTACGGTGCTTGCTAATGCTGACCTCTCCCTACCATGACTTACAAGTCTTGGAATTTCCAAGTAATTCAATAATGTCTGGAAAAAATTTCAAAAAATTATTTGGTGAATCTTTTCAATCCTTGATTGTCAGCAAAACATCTGCAGTACTACATCTCCCAGACATTCGGTAACTAAAATAGCTACTTGATTCGCAAGAGTTGAAAGCTGTTTGCATCTTCCAGTCATCCACTTCTTCCATGACTTGCTTCTTAGCTCTGAAAGAGAGAGGTCTCTTGCACTCTTGACATCATCGGTTACTATTTTGGATAGTTTTGGAAGGGATCACATCTTCACGCTTCTCCTCTTGAACCTTATAAGCATTATATAAATCCCAATAGAATATGACCTTCTTAAAATCCTATTTTTCTTCTTCTTAAACCTTCCTTGGATACATCTCACCAATATTTGCAACATTATTCTTTGCAAAAACATTGGAAGAACTTTTATTCTCCTTTTTTGTCAATCTAGCTACTAAATCTGATTGCCTTCACTTTCGGCGGGAAAAAGATGACACTTTCGAAGTTGAAGCGGACATTTCCTGATATCACTATTAGTGGTGGATACTTGACCCTTATCTTGTGTGGCAATTGCCTTCACATTGTCGGTTAGACCTTCCCCTAGTACTTGCCCCAGCACTATCTGGTTAATACTGCCTTTGACCCATATACGGAAGGTGTTTTACGATCAACAACTTTGTTTACTAGGCAGAAAACCTAGTTTTTCCTCGAAATAGCCATATCAACTTTAGGGAGGAATGTTGTAACTCTTATTGTAATTCCCATTCGGACACCTTGCTTGTATTTTTGTTGATTGCTCAGGTAGCTAACACTTCACCCTTTTTCTCTTTGAGGAAGATTTTGATCAACAACCAATGTGCCATTTCCATGTACTAATGATTGAGATGCCCACGACCTACTCTCATACATTTCAGTAGTTTTTCTCTCCCACGACTGCAGAGCTCGTTTTCTTTCATGTGAGTGAAAAATAAGCTAGCTCTTTGTTTATGTCAACATAGAATTGAACTTGACAACTCGAGATGGAGATCAAAAATAACGGGTCCATGCTCGGGATGAAACATTTCAGATCTTTCTCTCCAATTCAAATTATAAAATTATTGTTTTTATCTTTATCTGCATCTCACTTATTGACCCAGAACTGTTATTCTTCCACATTTCTAAGTTTTGAATCTGATTTAATTCATCCTCTTTACCAGTGACTTTTCCAATGTTCCTACAAGAACATTTATTGTTATCAAACTTCATATCTTACATTTGTTTCTACTACTCCAACATCCTTTGTAAAAACTCTATATGGCCTAAAAGTTTGTCTTTCAGCCATATCCCTACTTAGCTTCCCAAGGAAGACATATCGGCAATGATAAATTCACTTACATATTTTGAATCTTATAAAGGTTCCAAGGATCACAAATATCCCTTTCGGTGATCTCATCTACGAATGATGAAAACCCCGATATCTAACCAACGAGAGTGTCCACAACATTAACCATGTTTCTGATGACTTCTTTGGCAATAGTATCTTTTCACATTTTGTGGGATTGTTAAATGACCCCCGGAGAAGGATGGGCTACGAGAATCAATCTTTGGCATTGAAAAAATGAAAAATTTATTTACATGCTTTGGGTCGGAACACAAAGCCACTCTAATAGCATTTTAGACTTACGTGGGGCTATCATTAAAAGGAGTTTTTGAGGTAGATGATGATACAGCTCAAATTAACTCCTCCACCTACTGTGAGAACTACTAAGTTTAGACTCCTTTGCAACCACTCCTTTTGGCTCCCATTCCATATTTGAAGAACTTCCTACCAATGCACCATGTGTTGTTGCATTCTTTGCTTTTTAGGCTTGTGCTCGATTGTCATCTTATTTGAAAATTAATTTGTTGAAAGACACCTTGTTTTTTAGTTATGTTTTTATGCTTTTCACTAGTATGATGAGAATCTAGACTCAAGTGCAGAGACACAAAACAATTTGAAATCATACCATCAAAGAGATCGCATGTTGTCCCCGGTAGGCATGTTAACTGGTAATGGGGTTTAACTCCATCTGCTTATCTATAGTCAATGCCCGAGATGGAGGACTAACGGAAAAGCGTAAACTACAATTATCTTCATTGTTGAAAAATGCAGCACAAGAGAACTTGATTAATTTCCAAGAGATTTTGGCAAGAGTTTGTCTTTCCATCCGGAAACTTGAGCCGGAGCAGTGGTTTCTAAAGCATGTGGGAATGGTTTCAATATATCTAGCATCTCACCCGAGAATATGTGCTTGATTTATTTTGTCTTGTTAATGGGCATGAATCATTTGATATGTCAATTTTTGTCTTTAAAGCTTGATGAAAAGTAGATGAAATGTTACCATATGACCCATTAGCATCGATGAGTGGATATTCATTGGGCGTGAACCACTAAAGAAAGCAGAACCTAAAAAGTGGGATTTGTATGTGGCGGTCACCTTTAATGGAGGAATGGAATATTTAATTGATGACACAACATCAAAAATCAAAGCAATGAAATAAAATCATTGTGGAAAGAAATATATAAAACTTGCTCATTTTTGTATATCAAATATGCTCCAAGTATGGGCACAAACATGAGAGTTGAGTTCCAACTCTCTAGGATCTTGTCGATGTGGTGACAAAAAGATGTCAAAAAATAAATATTTTTGGGGATTCAAAACTTGTTTGGATTGGTATGCGACAAAGTCAACATAGTGGCCCCTCATTTGGCTCAAATTTTAGTGTCAGACAAGTCTACGAGTTGGATTGGTTCTCTTGTGGCCATATATACCATGAACTCAATACCTAACAAAGCTCTCAATTTATTTCCCCGGTGCTAGAATACAGAGTATACTGTAATAATAATTTTGTGAGGGGTTGTTGCCTTCTAGGTATCTTGTTTTTTGTCTCACTTGTGCTATATTTTGTGATTATATATACTTAAACAATCCAATGATATTATTCTAAAAAAGTGATAGAGATTTTTTTGGGTTCAAATGTCAAAAATATGATGATGTCATAGATTGGTGGCGGAAAATGCGAGGTGCCTAAAGCTCAATAACGTGAATTACGATGTTCATTATGAATATCAAGGAACCCATTTGAGGATAATTTAAGGATGTTGAGAAGTAGCCCTTTTATTGGCTGTGTTTTGTGATTATTTAGGCTAAAATTAACATACTGTTTGCTACACTCTTCTACAAACATAACGAAAGCGAAGTGGAAAAAACTATTCACGGATCTACTACTCTTGTTGTGGCTCGTTAAATAAGTAAGTTGTTTCCATTCATGTACCTATTACAATAAACCAGTTTTCATGGTACACTAAAGTACACTAAAAATATGAAAATCAAATTAAAAGCTATGGTTATTGTATGCTACCACCATTTGAGTATTTTATCAATCGCGTTGAATGGAGTTCTTGGTTGTTTGTTCGGTTTATATTGGATGTATAATAGTATATCTTTTTTGCGGGTTTCTTCTCATGTGACTACAAGCTGTATATGAAGGATACACGTATCTTTACGATACCGAGTTCTCCACGGTATCTGCGTGAGGAGGAATACAGTCGTTCTTTCAAAGCTTGTACTATTAAGTGGTATTAGGATGTAATTAGTGACATGTATTATTTGTGGTCGGAAATTAATATCATTTGTTTTGAGATGATGCCACATTGTGTCGATTTGTTTTCAAATATGCAAACATCAGCAACTCTATCTCTATGCACATGCTAATAATTTTGAGGCGATACTCTTTTTAATTGTAGTGAACAATATAATTACTAGAAGTTGGATTGTTCACAAAATTGTTATTACAATTTAAGCATCTTTGATAATTTTGAGACTTATTACGTTTGAATTAAGTGAACAATATAATTACTAGAAGCTTGATTATTCCACAAAATTGTTGTTACAATTCTTGGTCATGGTACAACCCTTTATCAGCGATAGTCTTTATAAGTATTTTTGATGCGAGTGGATTTTGTCTCCATTCGAGAACCAATTTGTTTGATGGTTTTGGAATGTTGGTATTATAGAGTGAAATTAACATATGAGACACCTTGATTGAATGTGGTAATTTATAGTAATTTCCAAATTTTCTGAACTATACTATACTTTTGAACAAAACTCATTAATTGTGAAAAGGCGAAAACACTAATATTTTTGGAAAAATTTTAAATGAATGACAAGATAATATTATGATTAAACATCAATAAAAGATTAGAGGGTGAAAAAAGTCATAAGTTGACTATAGGATCATTTCCACTAAATGCTAACGATAAAGTGATAAAGCCTCCCTAAATCTTTAAAGCGGCAATAACATTATCATTATTTGAAATAATAGTAGAAGGAAAGGAAAGTATCATTGACTTTGTGTTATTGTTAAGATGTTGATGTAGAACTTGATGATGCCCTCTAGAGAGTACCTGAGAGCATGAAGTCTGTCTACGTACAATCCTAGGTGAACTATAAGGTAAAGTGAATTCTCTCTAATATATAGACTAAGAGGAATAACCTCTTCATGCATCCAATCAATATGAAGGCATGCCGAACTTGATGATGTCTGTGGAAATGCAGGAAGTGGAAGGAGCTTGTTTATACAATCTTAGAGCCAAGCTCTAGGGAGACTTGTTGTAAATACGTAGCTTAAAAGCTAATCTAGTGAGTAGCCATTTGTATAGTGTAGTGGCTCTTTACAAACTTTGAACCTTCAACCCATGACTCACACAGTTAACTTTCTCACTTTAGTGCATTGTGGAAGGTCATTTGTGAAGATATGATGTATACTTCAACAACTTTCTTCCTGACAATAACCATGTGTAGATATAATAGATAAGAATCAAGATTACAGTGATGGGGTTTGAAACTTTGACTTGAAGGATGAAACATAGCCAAAAGGACACCCGATTGCCCAAATACTCTTCAGGTTTGGGATCACGACGAAATGCACGGAAACAAAGCCAAAGACTCGACATAGATTGTAAAATACGGCCCAAAATTGCAATCCCGAAAAAATGAAAGCTGGCATGGCCCAAAAGAAAAATGATGTTATTCTCTCTAGATAAATTTCCCATAAATGTTTTAGAATCACACGTATTGGATGAATCTCAACTAAGTAATATTAATGACTAAATTATATATGTAAACAATTTCTACATATTTTTAAGATAGCATTAAAAATAACTGTTTACTCGTAAACAGAATTGCAAAATCCACCCCCAAATACCGGCTTGAGAGAATTCAATATCTACAAAACAAAGACATTTAATATACAAAGAGGCTTCATTAATGTGATAGCCTTCTCTCTCTGCTAAACAACTTGCTAAAGCCCTGCTTGGTAGCATATATTCTGTCACAGTTTATAAATGCTGATGATAATTTCCTTAAAAGATATGTGCGCCGCCTTCCCACCAACCTCACTCCCATGATTACTCGTGTCACCAGAAAACAATTTACCCATATCCATATTTGACTTGATATTGATTTGCGGGGACCGATCAGGATAGTTTGTCTCTTCAATTCTTTTGCAAACATGTCCGGTCTTGCTCTTCATTTCCCATTGCACCTGCTGTCAGCGTCCTCTCTTTGGAACATTAACATACGGGAGAAGAACCAAATATTGGTCACAATTGATTATGGGAGTTCCCACGGAAGTGTGGCCCAAACTGAAGATGAAATGGTGGACTCTGCATGGAATACATAAATTTTCCGGGCATAAAAGTACCGGGGAACATGTGGATAATTGGAAGGCACAGGGATATGTGTCGATTGTTCGGAGAATAAAGAAAGTTGTTCATTGAGAGAAGCCAGCTATACGTAGTGCTGGGCTTGGTGGAATTAAGTGATTTGGTGGAAAACCATGTGGCCTCAATGAGTGATAAACATACGGTTCATGAAGCCCTACCATGGAGTGGTATAGCATTTTCCCAGATGGTTCACGAGGGAAGGGTCTTCCATACAAATGAGTCGACCGGATGTCGGATCCGGATCTTGTGGATCCGGAGAGTTGCCAAGTCAAACAAATTCAATTGTCGGTTTTTTGTGGGGTTTGTTGATGATTCATGTTGATTGGGTATGGCACGTGCCTCCCAAATTTAAGTCATAAGGTCCATGCCCATGGAATCTGAGAAGAATGGAGAGGAGGCGAGCCTGTGTGACGAGAGAATGTGAGTTGAAAGGAGAGGTCACATTTGGCCCCCATTAGCACATTCTTTTGTGATGAATGAGATGTTTGTTGAGGCAAAAACCAAATGCTTCTTTGGATTCCTTTCTGTTAGGCAATTTTTTATTTAACACCACAGTTGATATGTGCATTGACTTAGCGCGATGGAGGATGTAGGTTCAGCCATTCCCATTAATAGAGGTTCTAGATTAGAGCAGCGTTGCATCAACAGCTCGATAGTGTTGAATATGGCTGCATCAAGCATGTTTGTGTTATGATCTTCATATCTACTCTTTTCGTCTTTGAAAGCCATAGGTTTGAACAATTTTTAGCATTGATCTTGGAGCATCCAAGCTTGATAAATTTATCGAGGCATTTGTGATCGGTTAAACGTGTTTGGCCAAAAAAAATCATCAAAAATAGGTAATGGAGTAGAGTTTCCATTGCTAGGTGATCTTCTAAGAAAAGATGACCTCCCATCATTGGTTACTTTACCACCCGATGGGTCACTCTACCCGAGGTGAATCTCGACTTTAGGAATGCATAATGAATTAGAGAAAACAAAATGTCCTTGGGATTTTGGTTGAAAGTAGAGATTAGTGGTATACTACTGCCTAGAGTTTTGGGATCACGGCCACAAATACCAGGGAAAAAGCCAAAGACTCAGATAGCCAAAATGCAGCCCAAAAATTTACATCAGAAAAATAGAAGCAGCCAAAAGCAGGTATTCTCTCAGATAAATTTGAATGCCGTTTTTAGAATCACGTATTGGATGAATCTCAGCGTTAGGAATATAGCCGTTAGAGAAAACAAGCGTCCTTGAAGTTTTGGTGGTAATTATTAGGTATTTATACTACTTCGGTTTGGGATCCATTAAATGCGACAAACCAGAGACTCATGTGAATTTAAAAATCCAGCCCAAGAATTACAAATCAGGAAAAATGAGAAGCTGGCCCAAAGCTTGATGTCTCTCGAGATAAATTTCAGATAATAGTTTTTAGAATCACACATTGGATGAATCTTAGCTTTAGTAATGCATAATGAAGTAGAGAAAACAAAGTTGTCCTTTGGATTTTGAATTAGTAAATTATTGGGTATTTATACTCCGCTGAGTTTGGGATCTGTGGCCGAAATACAAGAAGCAAAGCCAAAGACTCAACGTAGATTGCCAAATACGGCCCAAAATTGCAATCCATAAAAATAGAGAACTATGGCCCAAATCAAAGCAGTATTCTCTCCAGAGGATAAATTTGAGATAACCGTTTTTAGAATCACACACGTGTCTGGATGAATCTTAGGTTTAAAGTCATAATGAATTAGAGAAAACAAAGCTTGTCCTTTGGTTGGTAGTAATTGTGCGTTATTTATGGTTATTAATCAATTTTATGATTGTGGGATACTGTAGGTGGACATCTACAAGTGACTGACTCAGTCCTAGTGAATGATTTAGAATTGCGTATGAGAAGCCTATCTCAAATCCATAGAATATTATATCTAAGCAAAGTCTTAAAAAGAGCAGGAGGATTATTTCACCTTTGACCACAGCTTCGGGAGCCTTCTTTAAACTTCTTATTTTTTTAAGAGGATCGTAGAGATCAATGTGCATATTTCACATTAGATTATTGTCAAGCAAAGTATTTGAACACAAAATATATCTTTAAACTCAACTGTGACATTTAAGAATTTCAATATCAGCAGAGATTTGAGTTCCAAAGTAGAAAGTAAGCGATAGTATATTTTCTGCATGTGAAGTCATGACAAATCAAAGAAATATTTAAATACCTTGGATCATGCAATAAACTTGTGATATAAGGTTGGTATGACAAGCACGACATTCATAATCTTGCAAAACAACCATATCACGGATACGCACGTTAAAAAACGGTGTATAAATATACAGATTGAACATCTACATAGCTTTAAAAAGGAACCAAAAAAAGTATGGCCTATTGAACTTCTGCGTACTTATACGTACGCATATGATTCAGTCACCGTAGCATTCGCAACAAGATAACCATTGGGTCGCTCATTGGGGCTATAATAACATTTTCATGAAATCGGGAATGTGAATGGTTGCTTGATACAATTGCTTATGATTGTAAATTTCTTGAGAATGGGAAGAACATACGCTTATAATGTGAGACGATCTGTGCAATGGAAGATATCCCCTTTCTTCTCTCGACACAAAAACTCCTGTGTCCCTCTCCCTCATCAACGTGCTTTCGATCCATACCTTTCTCCATTCACCTTCCCCTCCCAGTGCCAGTATACAATATCCTTTCGCATTCTCACTGGTTTTCTATTGCCCTTTGCAAAGCCCTCTAAAACTCGCTTATGGCGACATTTGCAGTCCGGTAGCCATGCGGGCGGGAAAATCATTATTTTTAACTTGAGGTCTAAAATTTAAACTAAAAATGAATACTCTCTCACTCCTATTTTTCAGAAATGCTCATTTTTAATGTTATGCTTTTTTCAAATATCATTTTTAATATCATACCATTTTTTTTATAGATGTTTGTTGTTTAGATGAATGTTGAACACTCATGATTTTTTTAATTTCTTTGTAATGTTTCAAATCAATATAATTTTTATTAATAATTTTATTTAAAAGCATTGATAATAATGAATCCCTATACAATGATGGTTCGAAAGGTGTTGATCTTAAAAATTTATATGATTTATCTGAAAGTTTTTAAAAGAGTAATTAGTAGGTATTATTAATAAAATTGAAGTCAATGGTAAATTTGAGAAGGTTTTTGCAACCATAGTTTGTTCTCATAGTATTCCACCTTGCTTTGTGAGGAGAATTAACAGATGTTAAGGTCCCCTTCAGACACCTTCTTGTTTGGAATAGCTAATCATAGGTTTTAAGGATTGTTATAAAGTTAGGGAGAATAATGAGTTCAGATATGATTAAACTTGAGGATTCAAGGTTTACAGGTTTGGGGTTGGGGAAACCTTGATTAGTAGTTAGGGTTAAGGATTAAGACTTGGGGTTAAAGTTTAGAGATTTTTGTTCACAGGATTAGGGAACATGATTATTTAGTAGTTTAGGGGTTGAGATTTGAGGTGCATTTTAGGGAGTTAGAGAACAATAAGTTGTATGTTTGCAGGAATTAAAGAGTTGAGAAACTTAGGTTAAGAAGTTTAGGTAGAGTGGGGTTAAGTGAATATGTGAACATTAAGGAATTGCAGAGGAACTTGAGTTGAGATTTTATGATTGGAATTTTGGGGTTGGTGGGGGTTTAATAGGTTATGAGATAAAGTTCACCAGTTGGGGTTGGGGTTCAGGGGTTTAGGTATTGATGGTTTGAGGATTTGAGGGTTTACAGTTTTGGGGTTGAAAGGGTTAAACAGAGTTTGGGTTTGAAGGTTTGAAAAGGTTAAATAGGTTGGGGTTGAAATTAGGGTTTAAGATTAAGGTTTGGGGGTTAAATAGGGTTGAGAATTTTAGAGTGAGGTTGAGGATTCAGGAGTTGGGGTTGAGTTGGGTTTGAGGGGGGTTAAATAGGTTAATTAGGGGTTTGGTGAGTTAGGAATTTGTGATTTAAAGAGTTTCAGGAGTTGAGGTCATTAGGGGTTAATGGGAGTTGAGGTTTAGGGGGTTAAATAGGTTAGTTTTATGGGTTTTGGGTTTGAGGTTTAAATGAGTTAGGGATTGGAAATTGGGGTTTAAGGGGTTGGGGGTTAAGGGTTGGAGGAGTTTAGGGTTAGGGTGTTAAATGGATTAGGGGTTGAAGGTTTATGAGTTGAAAATTTGATTAAGAATTTTAGGGATTAAAAGTTGGGTTTAAGGTTTCAAAGGTTTAGGTTTAGCGTTACATCGTTGGGATTAAGATTAGGGATTTATGAGTTAAGAAATTTTATGGGTTATGAGTTATTGAAGACATTCCATTACAGAGAGTTAAATAGGTTTACAGGTTTATGGATTTAATAGGTTTAAGATGAAAATAAGTTTAAGGGATTAGGTTTAAAAAGTTTAGGGTTTAGGGGAGTTAATGGGTTGGGGGTTTTGGGGTTTGGGGTTAAATGGGCTGGGAGTTGAAAGTTCTAGGTGTTTAGGGTTTAAAGGTTTGAGTTAGGTTCAAACCCAGGTTTTAGAAGGGTTTGGGATTTGGTTTGGGGATTTAATAGGTTGGGGTTTAAATTATGGTTAATAGGTTGGGGTTGAGAATATTGTTTGAGAGAAAAGTTTAAAGGAGTTATAAAGAGTTTCAAAGGAAGTTTAAAGTTTAAGAGATTCATCGATTTCAAGTATTTAAAGAAGGTTTAGAAATTTAAAGGGATTTATGATTGAATTTTATGGGTTTAGGGAGTTCATCCATTAAGTTTTTAATAGTTTATAGAGTTCATCAGAGTTTTGAGGTTTTTAAGGAGTTTAGGGGTTAAATTAGTAAGGAGTGGGGAGTGAGGTTTAAGGAGTTGGGGTTAAGGGTTTAGGGTTTAGGTTTAGGAGAAGTTTCATGGTTTAGAGGTTTCCCCGAGTTTGAGGGGTTCTACAAAGCCGACTGGAGCAAATTAGTGTTTAAGGGATTAAATTTAAAATGATAGTTTCATTGATCTCGTTTGTGCAAATAGTTGCTTATTCTTTGTGTCTCAATGTAACAATTTTATAGGGACTATTGCTTGTTTCCATGTCTTCTCTATTTATTGGTTCCGATTATTTGTTAGCCATTGCTTTACAGCTGAGCTGGTAGTCTCTTGCAATTAGCCAATGCCTCTTAATCGATTCACGGTGGTTCCAGATGGAGGTGAGTAGACATGTGGCCAGCAGGCCGCTACCTCCCTGTGATCCTACCCGCCCGGATTTATGGGTGCCCACCCTGCCCACTCCTCCCCTATTTTAAACTATTTTGATGTTTATTCAATATTTCGACTAAGCCTAGTCCCTCAAACTTACTTCCTCACCCTCTCTACGTGTGTTAGTAACTTATCATGGCTATGGACAATATTATTACCCACGATTCCCGATCTATCCATTGACATTTTCCCTTATAATTTGAGAACAGAGGAGGAAAAAAAATTATTGATAAGAACTTTTGAGTGCAGGGAAACCCCCAATATAGAAAGGTAAAAAAATTCGGGGATAGGAGGCGGCCTTTAAAGCCCATTCCAGAAATGTGTGTGTTGATGATGGTAGACAAATTTGTCCCTCAAAAGAGAGCGCTTAGAGTGGCGGTTCCCCAGACAACATTTAAATGAGTTTTTCTCTTTTAATTGTGGGGGTTTTAGCTAGTGAGCCCAAAAAACTAGCCTTTAAAAAGCTTGTTCATTTTGCACCATCAGACATCATCATGTTCACGGAAACCTTGGGTATTGAAGCGCAAATCCCACTCCCAATTTATGTCTTATTTTCTTCCAAGTGGACCTTTGTTTCTTTCGATGTCGGGGGCCACTCTGGTAGACTTATGATAGCCTTAGGAACAATTCGGTTAATTTAATCAATTGTTGGACCTGAAATCATTAGTTGGTGTAGGCCTACTCCCGTGGGCCCAGGCTCAAATTACCCCGATGGTAAATATTTGGGCCCACTGTGTTGGAGAAAAATTTCTTTTTGGAATGGTTTGAGGAGCAAATCCTTTATGAATAAGCCCAAACAGTTAGCAGGAAATGACTTAAATTTTTCCTTGGGCCTTTTTGGGCTTAGAGGTCCATGTGCTTGGATTGATTCTTTGGTAGGTGTTTCACGAGATGTATATAGGATGAGTCCCTTTTAGATCCACTCCTTAAAAAATAACTCCCACTCGGAGGAACAATAGAGTGGATGAGGCACACATTGCTAAGGTGTCTTGGTTCCTTTTTAAGTGATGACTTTTCATGATCCTATTGGCTTTCGGCCCGATGGGTTGAAAGCTCCCATTAGGATATCATACCATTCCCTTATTCTCTTGGGCAGGTAGATTAGTTTAAGAAACCTCTACTCCCTTCAAATTCAACGCTGGTTGAGATCAGGCTGAATTATCACACCAATTAATTATGATCGATCATTAGAAACTACGGTGGACAGAGGGCTACTCACGTACTGGGACTTCATTGATAACATGAAAAATATTAAAAAAACACCATTCAATGGGCAAAAATAAGGCCCAAAGATATGGAGATCAATTAACATTATCAATGAGTCCTTGAGCTCCTTGTACGGTGATGAGGAGAAGGGTTTTGTGGATGAGGAGGCTCGAAATAAAATCAAAGAGTTGGAAGCTAGAAGGAGAAAATCCTTAATGATAAAAAGAAAGAGCTTTGGTGCTTGAAACGAGGCATTTTGACTTCTGATGCAGGAGATGAAAATACAAAAAATTCACCAAACCAATAGCTGGGGAGGAAAACACAAAAGTAGTTTGGAAGATGGAAAGTGCTGTTGGGATTAAGCGAATACTTTCAAAGATCTTTCTTCTATGTGGAAAATCATTTCCAAAAGCCTTTGCTTCAAGGAGGGTTAATATCGGGGGGCTCATTCAAGTTGCTCAACTTTTTCCTCATTATGTTGATGAAGGCAATATTGTTTACTCTTGCCTATGAAAAAGAGAGGCCAGAACATATTTTAAAAGATATACAGTGACAAAAAAGACTTGGGCTTTGATGGTTGGATTGTGGAATTCTTTCAACACTTTTTTGACTTGATGGGACTATGCATTACAAATGTGGTGGAGGGAATATAGGTCACTGAGCCACATTCATGGCATCATCAAATCTACATTTTTACCCTCGTTCCAAGAAAATGCTTCATCCTCTTCATTAGTTTTCCCTATATCCTTTGTAGTGTATCTGTAAAGTTATTTTTAAAACGATTTCTGTCGATTAAAGCCTATCCTCTCAAGATCCATATCAAAACAATTTGCTTCCACCCGGATGGAAGGTGAATTCTGCTCAAACCATTGAGCTGCACAAAGAACTCTCCATGATGTTAAACTATCCCACAAAATATGTATAGTTGTAAAATTGAAAGTCTCTCTAAACATGATAGAGTCAATTGGTTACCATAAATTCTGATCACCTTGGGTTCCCATGATTTTGTTAATTGGGTTGCTGCAAGGTTGTATTACTAATATTTCTTTTGTTGTTCTTATTGTGGAGCAGCCTCACAGGTCTTTTCAATCAAGAGGCTTAGGACTCTGGGATCTCCATTATCACCATTACTATTCCTTAAGCTTGGCCCAGAGGCCTTAGTCCAACTCATTCTGCCGAACCGAAGATATGGGACCCACAGGGGAGGTATTAGTAAGCTTCTAATTTGTCATTACACATCTCCTTTTTGTGGATGAAATTATGTTATTTAGTAGTGGTAACGACCACGAAGTCAAAAAAATAAAGCGAAATCTTGGATCTTTTCATGAAGGGAAATAGGCCTAACTATCAACAATCGAGAAGTCCTCCTTGCACCACGAGGCATTTCCGAGAAGTTGGCCTCTTATGGACTTACAGATCTCATACTTTTCTACAAGCGCCATTGGGAACATGCATTAAGTACTTATGCTTTATGCTTAAGCCGGATGGGTATCACAAACAATATTTGTATTGTTGGGTCAAAAATTGAAAAAATAATTAATTCATGGAGTCATAAGTGGCTCTCCTAGGCGGGAAGATTAGTTCTTATAAAAATATGTTTGATTAGCCATCCATGTCTATTAGATCAGTTTAGCGTGGGTTTCCTATTGGTATTCTCAACAAAATCAGAAGCTTATTTGTAGCAAATTCCTTTGGTGGGAAAGGAGGACAAGCAAATTCTTCCTTGGGTGGTGTGGGATAATATTGCAAAAACCTAAGAAATGGAGAGGATGGGGAATTATCGAAGACAAATAAAACCTTTCGCCTCGACTCTGGGCACTAAATCTATCCAGAGGGAATTCTTTAAAATAATTTATGGACCTCGTGATTTACGGCATCTCTTGATCTATTCTCCGGATAGTTGGATTTAGAATATTGGATAAAGAAAATAAAGTTTCGCTTGTTTGGAAAGCTACCATATATTCAAATTTTGATCGGAGTGGGACAAGGACTTGCCTAGAATATTGGTAATAGGGAGGCTACGGGATTGGTTTAGACCCTTGGAGTTGTTTGCAATGAAAGATGTTTTCTCTCGGAAATTATTAGGGGCTTCTTCATAGAAGGGCCTTATTAATACTTGCCCAAATCAATGCACCTGGTTAGTCCACCATTTGGGCTCACGCTTGGAGAAAAAGTGGATGAGATTGGGCAGAGAGGAAAATCAGTGGGTTGATGAATAAACGAGCCTACATAAAAAGAAATTTGGAAAAATACACAGTGCGTTTAAAAGTCTCACAGTAGTTTTGTTTGGGTTCATTCAAAATGCGAGATAGACTCACGTGTTGGATATACTTATACTATGGCCACTAAGGAGAGAATAAATAATGGTGGTACAAGGCTACGTGGGAGCTCGGTTCCTATAGATTAAGTTATTTCTGGGAACATTCTCTTCACGAAGGGTGTCGACATGGGATTCTCTACAGCACTTCCTCATGGTCCGTTAGTTACTATGTAAATAGGTGGGGAAACTATTGACCCTACTTATTCATCTTTGTCCCTTCCCAAAGGAAGGTCGGGAATATAATCTTACCATTTGATGTGGATTTTTCTAGGCGGGAAATAATTGTAACTATGCACTGAAGTCCTGGGTGAAGAATCTGAGTCCGAATCACGAATGTATACTGTTTGATTATTTCACCGGGCATCTGGCTATCTAGGAACAAATGTGTCCTTCAAATATTTCCTTTCCTCCTCGCCTTTAGTGGCGAGTCAAAGTGATGCGATATTCACGGCCTCCTCGTCCACTTCCTCAAGCGCTAATCCCCAGAGATGGGTGCTAAACAAAATCATTCTCCCAGAGATACTCCTTGGGCATATTTTGATGGACGGTTGCTCGAGCTATGTTAAAATTTGGCATGGTCATTCAAAAAACTCAAACATTTCTTTTGCGGCCTCTATCGGTTTGGGCGAGGACAAACAACTGTGACTACAAACTTTAAAAATCTTGTTTGTCTTTGAGTTACTTCACCTGGATATCACCTCGATTCGAAATCTTTGGGGACTCATTGAATGTCATAAATTGGTTTAAAAAGTATTGCAAGTGTCAAAACTATACATTGACCATATTGATGTGGAGGAGTTCTATTTACTAAAAACACACACATGGATTTACACATACATATTTACGAGAATAGAACCAACGAGCTGAAGTTTTGTCTAAGATCGGTCTTAGACAAGCTCGGGCTTCGTGGTCGATGTAGAGAGAGGATGGTAGGTAGTCCGTGTCGGACACTGGGCCATGCGATGGGAGAGCAGCTTCCTTCATCACATCCAGTCATGTTTATATTTACTATTTTGTTTTCTCCCGACATTGTTTATATCTTTTGGAGCTATGTATATTTGTTGCCTCATATTTCTACAAACATATATGTTTTTTCTATATTATGGATTTACATTGATTACATAACACATTATTATTTTATTGAACTTGTTGGTCTCTTGGCTGTGGAAGAAGGTCGGGTTTAGGATGGTTTGCGCCATTGTCATATTATCTATCGGGTGTTTCTCCTTATTCGAGACGAAGTGACATGCTTATGGTTGCTATGCTGTTTTTACCACTTTAGTAGGTCTTACATCTAATATGTTCTCCTGGATGATATCTTGATTTCACAATTGGAACCTTCACTCCCATGGGTGTTGGTTGGCCGGTCTTTCCCTTGTTCCCTCGAGGACAAGGACTTATGGAAATGCTACGACATATGCGATGCAACTTTTTGTTTACATTAATAGAAATTTTGATTTTTTTATGGGAAAAATAAAAATAAAATGTTATGTTATCTATTTATTAAATGTGAATAGAAGATTTAGCAACCAGATTTTAAAAACTCACATGTGTTTAACATAAATCTATGAAGTTTAAAGAATCAAAGCATATTAAATAATAATGTAAATATAAATATTGTTGGCTGTCTAATTAATATTTATAACCTTTACTAAAATTATAATGAGGCATTAGTATAAAGTTGATAGATGATACATGCACAATTATTTAATTGTAGATGAATCCTGCTGATTAAACTTTGGGAACAAAGATGTATTCATAAATTTAACATTGTAAATTCGAGACCCCTTTGTCTCTAACGTTAACATTGTAAATGGATTAGAGACACATGGTGAAATGTAACACTTCGGTACAAAATTGCAATTTTTCCATATTTGAGTGACACGATTAAAAATTATTGACTAGTATTCAATTCATATACCATTTTTGTACTTATTGTTAGCCATATTTTTATTCTTGGACTAATAGTCATTTACATTAATCTATTATTAAGTTTATGTATTGTCTAGATGAGATATTTGTAATCTTAGATAGGTAGTCAGACAGTTAGTCTCCTTTTGTACCGGTCATATATTATCTAGTCATATATTTTAGCCTAGACTAGAGTGGTTGTTTAAGTTAGTCACTTTTAGTTTAGTCACTTATTATCTAGTTGTATATTTTATTCCAGACTAAATTAGTCATTTAAGTTAGTCATTTTTTAATTCAGTCATAAAATTGCTCCAAATTTATTCAGTAATTCACTTGAAATAATTAGGTGACTAACATTTGAGTCACTTAGTCATTATTCATCATTTTTTACCTAGTGTACCTAGCCTGCCAGCATAGCATTTTTTTCTTTCCTTGGGTGCACTTGAGTTGGGAAACCCTTGAAATTCTTTTATTCTGAAAAAAAAAAAAAAAACTATCTACTTCTATCTTTATTACTTCCAAGAGTCCAAATTATGCTAGTGAACTCCTTTTATTCTCTATCTAGACTAACTGACTGTCAAGATTAAGGTGTATGACAGACTTCACTCTCTAAAATATTAACATGAAATTGAAAACATGGCTTAAACCAGGATTAAACCATCTGATTTACCATGGGTTGTGGCATTGGGACAAGATGCACACAGAAATAATTTTGTTACAAAAAAAACTATAAAGTATGAGGGTTGTATTTCATCATTTGTTAAGCATCCCTATATTTTCTCTGGTTCAGATTTGATCATGGAGAAACAATATATTTTCTTCCTAATCTATTCCTACTGACAAGTCAAGTTTAGGCGTTTTGAAAAGTTCTATTTCACTAACCTATAAACAATAAATTTAAAATATGTTAAGCCATGATTAGGCTAGATGACTGAACAAGACTCCTTTTTGAACAAGTACTGGAATTTAGGATTGCACACTTTTAGCATTACTATTTTTTGGGTATGGGGTTGTACCTCTTTTTCAAATCTGCCCTCTTTTTATTTCTTTCTATATTTTTGTATTTTTTTTTACTAATTTTTTCATCATGTAGTGTTATGTGCAATGAAAGAAAGCTTGAAACTAGGACTCTTGACAAAAATAGTGCTTGAGCATCCTGCCATTGACAGGACCTCCAGATAACTCTTCTCCATTCAGCCCTTTTAAAAAGAAAGAATTATTACCTCTAACTAAATGAATGATATAAGGACCTTTCCAAAAATTCTCAAATTTTCCATGTTTACCTTTGTTCTCCCTCCTAGAATCCCATTTCAGCACTATATATCCAATGTGGAAATCATTGGCTTTGGTTCTTCTGTCAAATATCTTCTTTATGTTTTCTTGCACTAATTGTGTCCTTTTGTAAACTTCCTCCCTTGAGTGTTGCAAATGAATGGTTTTTTTCAGCCTTCTTTGCATGTCATTTTCTTCTGATTTCACTTCTTGGAGGAGATTCATGACTGGAACTCCTAAAGATGTTGGGAAGACCGCATCCATGCCATACACTAATTAATAGGGAGATATACCAATTGACTTCTTGGTGGTTAGTCTATCAGCCCATAGTGCATGCACCAGTTTTCCATGCCATGTTTTTTGCTTCTGTTCTAGCAGCCTCTTGATAATGTTCACCAGAATTTTGTTGGAGGACTCAGCTAGCCCATTACCTTCAGGGTAATAAGCTGTGGAATGCCCCAATGTTATATGAAATTTATAGAAAAATTCAATCATTCTTTTGGATTTAAAGGCAACAACATTGTCTGTAATGATTTTTCTAGAACAACCAAATCAGTGCAAGATTTTGGTCTCAAGAAATTTGATAATGACTGAATCAATAGCACTCCAATAAGGGATGGCCTCTATCCAATTGGTGAAATAATCAGTGGCAGTAAGGATCCACTTGTGTTGGATAGATGAAGTGGGGTGAATCTCTCCAATGAAATCAAAATGCCATTGTTGAAAAGGGGCTTCAATACTGATGGGATGCAAAGGTAAAGGTAGAAGTTTCCTCTTTCCATAAAAAATTTGGCACTTATGGCAAGTCATGACTAGTTTTTGGGTATCAGGGAAAAGGGTGGGCCAATAGTAGCCAGCTCTAAGGATTTTTTTGGCTATGGCCTTCTAGTAGAGATGACCCCCACATTCTCCTTCATGCAGCTCATGCATGATTTTACTTGCATCATCCTCAAGCAAACATTTAAGCAATATGCCAATGGAATTTTTCCAATACAGCATTCCATCCAAAATGCATAATTTTAAAGCTTTTTGTTTCAATAATCTAGCTTTTGTCTTTGATAAAGCAGGAGGAGTTTTAAGATAAATAAGCACATATAAGATATCATCATACCAAGATGAATTCAAAAATATTTCTTCAATGTATGGAGCTGTGAACTCTTCCTGTTCCTGTAATGCATCAACCATGTTCATGTCTAGTGCTTGGAAATTTGATTCAACCATGCGTTTTGCTAATCCTTGTCCTTTAATCAGCTTAGTGGGTCTGATCTCTAAATCATATTCTAAGATAATATCAATCCATTTACCACTTTTACCATCGAGGTCTTGATTTAGAATGTCTTTGACAACTATATGTGGAACAAAAGCAATGATATAAAAGTGAAAAATGTAGACTCGGAAATCTTTCAATGCTTTAATCAAGGCAAAGGCTTGCTTCTCCATGATGTTATATTTTAGTGGAGCATCTCTTAATGCCTTACTGAAAAAGGCTATGGGATGTTCTTTCCCCATTGTGTTCTCTTGCAACAACACTGCAACAATGGTGTGTTTGGATGCAAATGAGAAAATGTAGAAATCCTTGGTAAAGTTAGGACTGATCAGAACTAGTGTTTGGGTTAGTGCTTGTTTAACTAGTTCAAATGACTATTTGACCTCCAAATTCAATTTAATTCCTATATCCTTATTGAGAATAATTTTAATATTCCTTAAGAGTTTATCAAGGTTGGGGATGAACCTCCTCAAAAATTTGATCTTTCCTATGATAGATTGCAACTCCTTAAGGTTTCTAGGATGAACGATTTGCAGTATACCTTCAATCCTTTTGGGGTCTATTTTGATTTCCTCTTTAGAGATGATGTGGCCTAGGACTTTACCTTCTTGAAGCCCAAACAATGTTTTCTTGGGATTCAATGATATGCCATACTTCCTACATTTTTCAAACACTTTTCTCAGATGGACTAAGTGTTCTTCATCAGTCTTGGAATATACAATGATGTCATCAAGGTATATGACTATGAAGTAACCAATGTCTTATGAAAAATCTATGTGCATGACCCTTTGGAAAGTGGCCCTTGCATTCATTAACCCAAAGGGTATTTTAACATACATGAATGTGCCCCAAGGTGTAGTGAAAGCAGCTTTATGTTGATCACTTGGAAGTACTAAAACCTGACTATAACCAGAGAAACCATCAAGCAATGATATTATCTATGAGCCAACTACCCTCTGAAGTATGTGATCCATTTTAGGCAAGGGATAGTTATCTTTCAAGGATGCCTTATTTAGATTTATAAAGTCAATTCATAGTCTAATCTCCTCAGTTTTATTCCTAACTGACACAAGGTTAGAGACCCATTCCAAGTACCTAAGAGGGATTATGATCCCAAAATCATACATCTTTTTAATCTCTTTCTCAACTAAAGGCGCTACAATGGGGTTTCTTCTTCTCAATTTTTGTTTGAATGGTCTTTAATTTTCCTTGAGAGGAATTTTATGTTGAATAATGCTTGTGTAATAGGATTTCAAGTCCTCATACCCCCATCCAAACACATCTTTAAACTCATTAAAAAGCTCAATATATTTATGTTTTATGTGAGGAGAAAGAGTTTTAGAAAGCTTTATCATTTTGGGTTCCTTCATGCTGCCTATGTTATAATATTCTACATTAGTCTCCATGGGTTCCATCTTTGGTTTTTTGGCCACATCGTTAAAATCAAATAACTCTTCTAATGGTGTGAGGCCCCTTGGTAATGTGTCACATTTACATTGTAAAACCTCAAGGTCCCTTTGATCTATATTTTCAAACAATTCTGTCCTACAAGGATGTTCAAGAAAATTTATATCAGTTGTAGAGGACAACTTCATTTTATGGGCTTGTTCTTCAGTAAAAAAATCTTCTTCATGCCTTGAGCTTGGTGTTGGTAATGCAAAATCATTTTTAGATTGTAGAAAATCATCAATTTTTTTATCACCCTCAAACACTTTCCAATAGTCTTCGTTGTCAGGTACTGTAGGTTGGTTTTTTACTTTCACAATGAATTTCTCATTTGCATGAGGTATTTGGCAATTGCTGGCAGCAAATGCAAGCTCATTGGCAAGGTTGTTTTGAGCTCTAGGGATGAAAGTGAGCTCATATTTCTCAAAGGTATTTAGGAGATCAAGGGCAGCATTACTATACTCCCTTTGTCTAGGATTCTTAGCTGAATACTCCCCTTTTTTCTATCTAATGATTAGTTCTGAATCTCCTTGGACTGAGATATTTTTGGCTCCTATGTTTTTAAACAAACATAAGCCCAGAAGGAAAGCCTCATACTCTGCAATGTTGTTAGTGCATTGGAAATGTAGTTTATAGGAATGACCTTCATTTGTGTTATGTATCCAGACACCAACTCCTGAACCAACTTTACCACAAGAGCCATCAAAGCTGATGTTCCAAAGTGTTTCTAATTCATACTCACCATTATGTTGTTGTTCAAAACTGCAAGAGTTTGGGTTGTAATTTTCCTGATTTGAGGATAGATTTGATTGTTCTGGTGGGCCTAACTTTTTCTCATTTTCCTTTACTTGTTCACTGATTTCATATTCATTGTATAGGATGAATGAATCAAGATCTGAATTAATGGAATAAACATGGGTGTTGTTTGGCCTATCTAGGCTGCTCACCATATATTTCATGTGATATTCCCAATGAAATCTCCTTGTTTGGTTAAAAACCAGGATGGTAGCATAAGACATGTCTATTTGAAGGATCCCTTGAAGTTTGGCTCCCCATGATATTTCCATACTTCGGGGGAATGTCAACAACAACTATGTCCATGACTAGGCCCTTAGCAGGGATTTGTGCCAAATTGACACATAAATCCTTGATTAGACCCAAACATTTGACTCTACTTGAATCAAAAGAATAGAGGTCTTTGTAAGTTTTAGTCATTTTTAGGCCTAATCTTTCAATCACTACCTTTGGCATGAGGTTGTGAGAGGTACCAAAGTCTAGCACGGCATTGTCTAAGATTTTAACATGTATGTTTAAGCTAACATAGAAAGGAGGGACAACTCATTGTTAGTATTTTCCTTCTTCTTCAGGACCAAACAATAGCTTTGGTTTGTCATCAGTCAAGTTTAAAGTGTCATTGTCATTTCCTATATTCAAAGCTTTCAAAAATTGATTTCTATATACCTCTTGGGTTACTAGTTCAGCAAGGGGCATGCTAATTTTGATCTTCGAAATCTCTCCCTCAAGACTAAAAGGTGCTAGTGTTTTTGACATATTTAATTCTTTTTTGTCACACATAGTATTTTCAGCAATTTTAGTTTGTTGAGTTTTATTAGGAATGTCATTTAGAACAAATTTTGCAGGGCCACTAATAGAGGTACCAAGGCAGCTTGGGTCACCATTTTGTTGACTAGTTTTTCCTTTGTTTTGCTCAGTTTTCTTAGTCATTATGGTGGTATTTTTTGTTGTTTTTTCAATGGTGTTTTTAGGTGTTTTCTTAACAGCAGTGTCTAATTTGTTATTTTTGGATATTTATTGGTTCTTTTTGCTCTTAAGGTCATATTTCCTATGGACTTCCATTATGGCATTTTCAAATTCCAAATGATAATTTTTACAATCATCATAGTTTGTTTCAGTTTGATCTGAGGAAAATAAACCTTTTTCTTCCTTAGTGAGAAAAAAACCACCCTCATTATCAGAACCTATCAAGTTCATATGGTTTTCTTCAAGTTCTTCAGCCTCTCTTCCTTCTTCATCTACATAATTATCTTGGAAAGGAGGCCTAATCCATTGGTCATTGTCTCTTGGTCTATTTTGGGGAGGGTCTCTTCTGAAGTATGGATTCCTATTTCTGTTTTTGGAATTTGCTTGGTTTTCCCTAGGATGCATTCTTTCATTTAGGCTTATCCTCTCCATCATTCTCTCCATTGTTCTAACTAAGTTGTAAATATTGGCATCAAATGAGGAGGTTGAGGGCATAGTTTCATATTTATAGGTTACTCCCTTTTCTGATCTTATCCTAGACCTTTTTTCAATTAGGTTGGCTTCTGCAATAATAGCTCCTCTTTGTATTTCTTCTAAATTTAAGGGGTCTCTCTCTCTTAATTGGTATGTCATGTCTAGATCAAAGCCTTCTACAAATTTCACTAGTGCTAGGCCTTGTGGGGGTTTCATGTGAGGTGGGAAAGCATTGTACACACTATTGAATCTAGTGCGATAATCTTGGACACTTTCCCCTACATTTCTCTTAAGATTGTTGTATTATGAGAGGATTTGGAGAGGGTTATTCTTAATTTCCCACCTGTTTATAAATCTCTGATAGAGGGAAGGGAGATCATGTATGTTGTTAGGAGTCAATATTTTGAACCATTGTTTGGTTTCTCCTCCTAATATTTGTGAAAATATCCTCATTTTAATGGTTTCCTCTTCTATTTCCATGTAATGAAAGGCATTATTTATCCTATCTACATGTTGTTCGGAAATAATGGATTCAGCTCTGGTAAAGTGAGGGAATTTGGATTGGTAATCATGTGGCAAAGGTAACAAAGTTTGTGGCAATGCCAGGGGAGCATACCATGCTACCATAATGGGAGTGAATGGGTTCCAAGGATGATTTACAAGGGGAGGGTTTGTGAGAGGAGATGGAGGATGAATTGAAGTGGTTTGCACAATGGTGGTATGAATGGGTGTGGTGAAAGTACTTGGATTAGAAAATTGATTCTAAGCAGACTTAGTATGAAAAGAGCTAAAGTGATGGAGAAGCTAAAAGTTAGGAGGAGTGTAAGGAGAGGCTTCTCTGCTTGAAATTTGTTGTAAATCTATGGGCTCAAGGTCAGTTTAGTCAATCCCACTTTGTTACTTGGTTCTAAAAATGTTTCTTTTATGGGGCAAGTCAAACTGGGGATCTTGCAAGGCTATAAGATGTTCAGGGACAGAACTTTCTCTATGAATGATCCTAACAGTAGTTGAGTTTTCATTTCTAGAATTTTGCCACAAAATCCTTTCTAGGTCATCAACTATAGTAGGAGGGTTTGGGTCTGGATGAGATCTCGTACTAATTCTTTGTGAAGCCAGATTTCAAACTCAAAAATGTAGAGAGGTTGAAATTTTTAGGACTGTTTTCGAAAGGCTGACCTCTCTTAGTGCTTGGTAAACTCACACAGTGTGTGAATTAGACTCTAAACTTCTCAGGGCTATTTTGGCACAATCCTGGGTAAGTCTAAGGAGAACTAGTAAATTAATATGTCTACTGGAGGATAGTGGAGTCACTAGGTGGATGTTTTTTAATTTTTTTGAGGATATTTATGTTATGATCCACCACCAATAACTGACAAAAAATAATCTAGGGATGTTTTGGAGTTTTCTAAGTTCTTTTATGCAGCACAAAGGTTTCTATGAGTGTCTTCCAGTTGAGTCATCGTTTTGCTAATATGGTGAAATAATTAGATTCTACTATTTGGCTAACAATTTGAGTTCTATATGATTTGATAAGGGTCTCTGAAGTTCTAAGGAGTACTTATATGGTTATTGGCTCAGAAGGTCCCACCGTGATCACTATTATGTTAGGTTCCCATGATTTAGTAGATTGGTAGACCAAATGCATAGGGTAACATCAGACCAGTCTTTGGAGTCCTGGGACATAGCCTTCTTGGAGTTAGAGAGGGCTTTCTCTATTGTATGCAAAGGATATGAACTTGTGTTCTTTTAGGGTTTGATTTTAGGCTAGTTGTTAAGTTTAGGGTTTGTTTGATTGTTTTGGTTGGGTAATATGGTAAAGTAGAATATATGGAATGAGGAACTATTCAAGTCATGGGCTATGGAGTCTATCAAAGTCATGGAAAGTTCAACAATGGATCAGGGAGAATCACAGGGAAAATTTAGCATTGGTCAATGGATTTTCGAGGTTTATGGGAAATGATATGGACATGAAGTTTGTGAAAAAAGGTAGGGCAAAGGGAAATCAAGAATCCTTTATCATGTACCTTTTTAACAAGAAGGGACATAAATACATAAGCATAAAGAAGCAATCAATAGACAGGGCAAACTAGTAGCTCTTTGATTCAACTTCAAGCGAATAAGAATTCAAGAGAAACATTCCAATGAAATATAGAAGGCAAGAAACTCATTTAACTTGTAGTGATTTCACCTTGAAGGTTATAAAACATTCAAGATACACATATAACTTTAATCAAAGAAGAGGGGATGCCTAAACATCATTGATCATAGTTATGAAGATCTCCAAAATAATTATTCAAGCATGGACAAAGGGTATGATCGAAACATAGCCTCTTTGGAAGACCAAATTAATGGTACTTTGGAGAGAGACCTGAAGAATAGTGTTTAGTGACATCAAAAAAGTAGGGCTAGCCATAAATCATATTTTATACCTACTGTATTAAACCATTCAAGAAATAAACAAGCTTAGGGGGTCTAGAGAGAAATTAAGAATTCTCTAAAATGTCATAGCAGAGGAAAACATAGAGGCAGTGAAGAATAAACAGAGCTAAGGTGCCTTTGAAGAACATTTTTTAGTCTAAATCCTTTATCCTACTACAACATAGAAATATGGAAACATAATGAAACATGAGAAAACAATAACTGAGATAGAAGCACTTCACCATTAACCAAGCTCAGGGATCCTACAAGCAAGCCTCCTCAATCAATAAGGAAAACAAGGCATTCAAAATCTCCAGAACACCAATTTATCTTTCACTTATAAAAGACCATATATTACTCTCAAGATTCATCAAATGCCAACCCAAATAATGAGCTCAAATGCAGTATTTCTCTACAAATGACCAGGTGCTACTAAACTAGGGTTTAGATGTCATTTATTACAGAGTTTAATATGTTTTTGACCTTTAAGACCATGCAAGGCCCAAGGCAGAAGTACCTAACTGTGTTTCTCTAGAAAAATAACTCCTAACTTAACTTCTGATTTAATATATGTGAAATATTTGACTTTGGGGCTTTGTAATAAATTTTCAATAACTACTGGTAGATGGAAAATATCTCTCACTAAGTATAATCACTGTTTGATTCTTTATTGAAGGAAATAATGTTGTAGGTGGAAAAATATCTTCGAAGAAGTAACTGCCTCTCTGGATCTGATCCATGAAATATGTTCTTGTGTCTAATCAGTCTTTAATTTATTGTTGAAACTCTACCTTTAGGTCTTTAATTATGATTTATCCTTTCATCTTCTATTTCACTGTCTTTTTCTTTGTTGTCGCCTTTATTTCTGTGTTTAGGATTTAATCCTTTTGATTTAATATTTTGATCTTCTGTCTTTTTCATTTGATCCTTTAATCATTTGAAATTTATCCTTATGTTTTTAGTGTCTTTAAACTCTGTTTTAATGGCTAATCCTCAATATTTATCTCGAAAACGTGATTAGCCTCTAACCTTGTCTTTTGCTTGGTTACAATATTTTGACTGTCTTTCCTCTTACTGTTCTTCTCTTTGTTTGTATTTTTGTTGCAGCGACGCGTTTATTTCATTGAAAGAGGGTTTATTAACCATCGATGATCATGTTTCATCAATGATCAAGCTTGACAGAGGGCCTTTGGTACCTTTTATATTTAAATTAGCCCCTGGATCATCACCCATGGCTTCATCCATCGTTTCTGGACCATCAGAATGCATTTACTTGCATTTACACCCTCATACCTCCACATGAATAAAAAAAAATTAGTATTTAAAGCCTGCGAAGAGGTTTACTACATTCTCTGAGGTTTATGGGATTCCAGAGGGCATTTACAGAGGAGAAAATGGTGGAGCAGGCATGGTTCCCAAGGCAGAACCAACAGGAATTCAAACGAAGGGGGGAGGGTTTGAAATTTGGCGCGGAGGGAAAGTATTTTTGGAAAACCGAAGGAGGTTTATCACACAGTAGAGCGAGCGGTAATGGTTTTCAGGAGAGCTGATGAAATTCCATTGGGTGATTACCGCATGGCAGGGAAAAACCGCCCGTTTCGCGTGGGTCAAGAAACTTTAAACTCGACGCTACATTATTTGCAATACGAGATTTGGGACGTCGGATCTCGAGGAACGAGATCGATGGTGATCACACATCAGGGAAGAGAAGGGCAGGTTTGGAGGTGGAGTGGTGGGCCTAGGCACGAGGTGACATGGCGCAATGTTCGAAGGAGAATGAGCCTCGGGGGTTTAATAAATCAATGAATGCGTTGAATTTATAAGGTTTTTTGAGGGGTTTTTAATATTAAAGGTGGAGGCAAAATATTTACATAGGAGGGGATTATAAGGTAAGCGGAGTTGGGGTCATATGGGTGCGAGGGGGGATGGGACTCAAGATAGAAAAGGGGCTTGGGTTTAGAATATAAGGCCAGGTTTTTAATATAAAACAGGGTTTTATAAGTAAAACAAAAAGACCCAATAGGTTTAATATTTTTATTTTAAAAAATGTAAAAGAGGGCCTTTTACATTGTTTTAATATATACAAAGGAAAATGAGGAATGGAGGGCCCTTTTATGAAGGATTCTACAGGGAAAATAGGTTTTTTTTATAGGGGGAAAGGAGTAAATGAGATTGTTGGTAGGGAGAGTGAAAAATAAGATAAACCATCCCATGGTGAGTTATTTTTTGAGAATCAAGGTAAAATTTAGAAAGCAGAGATTAAATATATAGTAAAATAGGTTGATTTAGGATAATGAAGGCAGTGATATTTCTAAAACTCACAATATTCATAAATATTTTTTTTAGAAATCTAGGAAAAATACTTAGCAATCTTTAAAACAACAAAAATTACTGATGACTAATAACTACAAAAAAATATTTTCTTCCAGTACCATCATTATATTCTTATAATTTTTTAAGCCCCTGAATTTCTTATAGTCACATACAATTTCCCTTTGCCATTTTAATCGCCTTACTGGAGTCTCTTTTCGAGATTCCGTAAACAAATCTTCAGCACCAACACTATAAATTGGATACATTTTTCAAGAGTTGTCACAAATGAAAAAAGAACCAAGAATTATGCTGTAAATAAATCCCCATCCTTGTTGAACCCTTAGTTAAACTGAGAGGGGTGGTGAATCAGTTTAATACAGTCAAGGTCTTGTAAAACTTTTTTTTACACGTATTTACATCTTCATTTCATGATCAAATTAATATACAATGGAACAACAATCTTAATAGGTGAGTAGCAGGTATTAAGCAGATTAAATACAAAATATCAACACATAATAATCATGCACATAGACAACAGATATAAGTGGAAACCCATAAGGGAGAAAACCACATCTTATTATTGTTGTGATGCAAAGGCAAGTTCCAAATCCCTCTCACCACTGATTTTCTGTAGGCTCCAACTTACAGGAGGCTACTACCTCAATTCTGCAAGCTACAACATGCAAGGAAGCTCCAACTCCCATCTATTTTATGCAGGCTGCAACCTAGAGGAGGCTCCTACCTCAGCCAGCTACAACTTGATATGCAAGCACCAACTTCCTCACTGTACAATAAAATCATATGTTGTTTTACCTGGATATCAGCTCTATTTTTGTTTCTTCACTGTTTTCCTCCATCCTTCATGTCTGCCTTATATTATCTTTGAATCTTCACAATTTCTCGATCTTCTCCTTATTCTTCATACACTCTCTCCCATATAGTCCTCACTCTGTAGCCTCTTTTCAGCATATTACTATAACATCATTTATAGAGATCCCCTCATAGTTGTTTTCATTCCATATGGGAATATGAAATGGACAGGTATGACTCTTTGCATTCCACCTTCTCATTTTCTCGCTCAGCACTACAAGATGTTATAATATTATGTACTCAATTCAGTATTACAGGGGAGAATTTTGATTTGCCTTTGGAGAGTTTCTTTGCATCACATACTAAAAATAATTAACTCATTTACATTGACAGTGACAACAAATATGTTTCACTTAACCCTTTCAGCTTTTGGCTTGCTGTGTATTTGTATTTTTTTTGCTGTCACTGTCTTTTCAATTTCTGCTACATAATTACCCTGTTTCATCTGTTCATTCCATTCCTTTGTGACCTGTAGAGTATGGCCCACATACTATTTCCTTTATGCCCGCGATGGATTACAACTCCGAGCTTTAGTCATCATACATACGTTTAAAATGATCAACAGTGTAAACATTATACCATGGCACATTTAACATATACGAAAAAAGGGCTTATAGGGTCCCACACTAGACTTCAATTCCTTTAAAATTTAGCTTTGAACTATATCACGTCCGCTTTCTATCACACTTCGGCGATGCCAATTATCCCATGTGACTTTGTCCATCTAATCTCCTGATATGTGATATGCGATGGGTCCCACTTAACTTTATCTCTACTTCTCATCGCAACTTTTATACTTGCGAATTCTTATCACGTAAGCATCGCTGATTGCGATATGCGACGGATCCCACTTGACTTTATCACTACTTCGCATCACAATTTCTATAACTTGCGAATTATTATCAAATAAGCATCGCTGATTGTGATATGCGATATGCGAGCTAGGTTTATGTCAGTGACCACATCACTTGCCATGTCGCTGCCTACGTCATTGTCACGTCACTGCCACGTCCTCATATCGCACTTCGCATTTTCTATGAATTCTAAGTTTATGTGATATCTCTCCTGCCCCGATTGCGATATGTGATTGCATCGCATCACATCCATCGCATCTCTTCTATCCATCACAATGAAACTTTGTTCGTCCATCCAACGGCTATCGCATTCTCTTGCGATGTCCGATATGCGATCGCATCGCATCCATCGGATCACAACTTTGTTCATCCAACCAGCAGCTATCACATTTTCTTGCGATGTCCGATATGCTATCACATCTCATCTCATTGCATCCATCGCATCACAACTTCTCAAGGTTTATTACCCGACTTAACATAAGTCATAAATAAAATATAACTTTCCCTTCCATACTTTGGTTTAAACACAAGATATCAACATTATAATATATATCCGGGCCCACAGATTTCCTAACAATCAATCTCACTTTTAAAAAAAAACTATGGTTATAAACCATGATAAACCCACTGGTAATAACTTCATATGTGGAAGCTTTTATATCAATTTTTAAACACACCATAATAAAAACCCATTCATTTATCTTCCGACTATACCAAATCAACTTTGGATAAATATACCAAAGTACCAACATGTATCAACATTGATCCACATCTGTCAACTATCACAGCTTGGCTTAATCGTATTTATGAGTTTACTTTGGTTAAAACCCAAAGCACCAAAATAATATTATATTCAGGTCCAACATTATATACAACTTACATATTAATTTGTGCAGTCCAATCTCTGTTTTCCATTTAACTGCTCAAGATATGACGAACATCACTCGATATTGCACCCCAAATAGCACGATGGGTAAAACTTTAGAACTTATGCGAAATTAGTGGTTTTTAATTGCCACGCGTTGGCCCACGACCACTATCGTGTTCACTCTAGAAATTACAACTTACCATCTTTGAGCTATGAGAAAACCACTAGTTGGTTTTCAAAACGATCCACTGTTCTCATTTACTCCATCATTTTGTTTTTCATTTAACTCGGGTTTCTAAACAGAACTATGGTTCCAACTTGAAAGAATTACACCATGGCTACGCCATACATATTCTGTTTTAATGATATCAACCAGTATTAAAACCATCTCTGGCATTCATTCCACACATGACTTTAACCTCTATTATTCATTATCTGTGGTTTTATAATCGTTTATAAATATAATAAAGCCCCCAAAATGTGACTTCAAACTCTGGACCTCCTTCAATGTGTATACACAACAGAATGTGTAATAACTCCTTGAAATTATTTATACAAAGTCAACCAATTGCAAAATACATCCAGGTAGATTTTGTACCTCAATTTAGAAGTCTAACTGTTCAAAACACTTCTTCCTGTCTAAACCCTCCTCTTGTAGCCTCTGCCACTTTACTTTCTTTCTCTGCAAAAATTCCATCTAAATCTGATCTGCTCCCTTGTCTTGGTGTTTCTCCTTTGTGCTCCGTTGCCATCAATGACACTATTTCCAACAGTCTCCCCCTTTGGGATTGATGGCAATACTCCAATTCTTCCTCCAAGACTTCCTCTGCTTTCTTTTCAGAAGACCCTTTCTTCTTTTGCTTGCTTTTCCTCCCCCTTTGACATCAATGGCAAAGGGTTTCACTTTTCCCAGTGTGGTTTCTATCTTTCATAATACTTTTATCTTTAGGACCTATTCCATGCACTGCTCCATTTTTTTGGCTCTTTTATTACAATTTATTGAATTCTCTCCCCCTAGAATGATGCTTTCTTGTCCGATATTGACTATCACTTGTCTTCTACATTGATCCTGTTTCTTGTATGCAGCCCTTATTATTATTATTTGTTTTTGTTTTTTTTGTTTTTCAATCATATCAGAGAGTAACATCTGCAGACACTACCCCTAGCTTGTCTCTTAGATATTTGAATGGTTATTTAGCAAGAGATTTTTTGAATATGTCTGTTGCATTTTCCTTAGTTGGTACATATTCCAACTTCACTAATTTCTGTGCTACTTGTTCTCTGAGGAAATGGTACTTTATTGGGATGTGCTTTGTTTTTTAATGAAGTACAATATTTTTTGATATACTTATTGCACTTGTACTGTCACATTTGATAGAAATGGGTTCATCAATGCTTACCTTCATGTATTGGAGAGTTTGTTTCATCTACATTACTTGTGTGCAACATGCAACTGCTACTATGTATTCTTCTTTTGCTGTATATAGAGAAATAGAAGTTTGCTTATTGCTTAGCCATGCCACCAAACTTTTTCCAAAATAAAATGCACCTCCACTTGTGATTTTCCTATCATCCACATAGCTGGCCCAATCTGCATCTATGTATGTTGTTCATGTGAAGATTTTTCCTTTTGGATACCATAGGCCATAATGTGAAGTTCCTTGTAGATATCTAAATATTCTCTTGATTGCAAGTAAATGATTTTGTTTTGGTTCTACTTGATATCTTGCCACAAGTCCTACTACCAACATAATGTCTGGTCTAGAAGCAGTTAGGTATAGCAGACTTCTTATCATGGATCTGTAAAGTTTTTGATCTACATTTGTTGATCCATCATTAGCACATAGTTTACATCTAGTGATCATGGGAGTTGACACAGGTTTGCAGTCTTCCATTTGAAACCTTTTCAACATTTCTCTTAAGTATTTTTCTTGCGAAATGAATATTCTTGTGTTCTTTTGTTGAATTTGAAGTCCTAAATAGAAGGTGAGCTCTCCAATCATTGACATCTCAAATTCTGATTTCATTTCTTCAACAAATCCTTTTGCTAACTCATCTTTGTTGCTACCAAACATGATGTCATCTACATACACTACTACAATTAAGAGTTCATTTTCATTAGCCTTTATGTACAAATTGTTGTCTACTCCTCCTTTCTTGAACCCTTTTTTTTGCAAGTATTTGTCCAGCCTTGAATACCATGCATGAGGAGCTTGTTTCAGACCATATAAGGCTTTCTTTAATCTGCACACATAGTCATGTTTATCTGTTAATGAGAATCCTTCAGGTTGTTCCATGTAGACTTCTTCCTCTAGATCTCCATTCAGGAAGGCAGACTTCACATCCATTTGATATACCTTGAAATCATGATAGCATGCAAAGGCCAAAAAAATTCTGATTGCTTCCATTCTGGCTATAGGGGCAAAGGTTTCATCATAATCAAGACCTTCAATTTGAGAGTATCCCTTGCATACAAGTCTGGCTTTATTTCTGATTACCTGACCTTGTTCATTCATCTTATTCTTGAATATCCATTTTGTGCCAATGACATTTTTCCCAGTGGGTCTTGGAATTAATTCCCAGGTATTGTTCTTCTCAATTTGGTCCAGTTCTTCATTCATAGCATTTACCCAGTTTTTGTCTTTGTTGGCTTCTTTGAACTTCTTTGGCTCTATTTGAGATAGCATGGCTAGATATACTTCTTCTATCTATTCAACAAGCTGTCTTCTTGTCTGGACTCCCACACTTTTGTCCCCAATGATTTGACCTTTTGGATGGTTCTTTTGAGTGTATCTTGAGGGACCCTTTGAGTTTAATTCAGTATCTTCTATTGTCTTGTTATGTTCATCATTATCTTGGTTCTCAGCTTCATGATCATCTGGAGGATTGGCACAGCTTGTGTTTCTTGTACTGTTTGGTAGATCTTCGTCAACTCTTACATCAATTCTTTCCACAATTTTGTGCAGTCTTTTGTTGTAACACCTGTAACCCTTACTCTTGGATGCATATCCTAAAAATATTCCTTCATCAGCTCTTGCATCAAACTTCCCCAGTTTTTCATCATTATTTTTTATGAAACACTTTCTTCCAAAGACTCTAAAGTGCTTGATTGATGCTGGTTTACCATGCCATAATTCGTAAGGAGTCTTATCACAATTTGGTCTTAGATGAGCTTTGTTGAGAATGTGAACAACTGTGTGTATTGATTCTGCCCAATAGGTTTAGGGAATGTTACTTTCTTGCATCATGGCTCTGGCAATCTGTTGTACTGACCTATTTTGTCTTTCTGCCACTCCATTCTGTTGAGGTGTACCTGCAATTGTAAACTGTTGTTTTATCCCATGTTCATTGCACAGGTCTGCAAAATCATAGTCTGTGAATTCACCTCCTCTGTCTGATCTGATGCATTTTATCTTGCATCCTGTTTGATTTTATGCCAATGCCTTGAATATCTTAAATTTCTCAATTGCTTCAGATTTATATTTGAGAAATGCCACCCACGTCAATCTGGTAAAATCATCTATTATTAGCATGAAATAAGATTCTCCACCTGGTGCATTATTTCTTGAAGGTCCACACAAGTCCATGTGAACAAGCTGAAGAGGCCTACATGTATATAACTCTTCTTTGGTCTTGAAATATGTGTGGGTCTACTTGCCCAGTTGGCAGGATTTACATATGGTATTTGGAGGCTTCTTTATTGCAAGCATATCTCTGACTGCATTCTTCTTGCTCATACTGATGATGTGGTCAAAGTTTAGGTGTCCCAATCTTCTATGCCATAACCATGATTCATCAAGTTTGCTTATGTGGCATGCTTCATTCTCTTCTTTCACTATATAGACATTAATTTCTGTTCTAACACCTTTGATCAAGGTCTTTCCTGTGGTGCTCGATCTTACCTCACAATCTTGGGCTCTGAAAAGGACCTCACAGCCTTTATCACACATTTGACTGACGCTTAGTAGATTGGCTTTCTGCCCATCCACAAATAGTACATCTTGAGCCTTTCCTCTTCCATTATTCAGACTGATTGAGCCTTTTCCTTTGATTTTCCCTACTTTATCATTGCCGAATGTTACATTTCCAGATTTCATTTCATCAAAGGTTACAAAGTTGCTTCGATCTCCAGTCATATGCTTTGAGCATCCACTGTCCAAATACCATTGGCTTTTCTGATCTTGGGCTATTAGAGCTAGGTCACACTTATTCAACTTCTTTTTCCACTACAGGCAGCTATTTGTTTGGCACCTTTTCTAAGAAGATGGACCACATTCTTTGAGAGGACATTTGGAAGACATGTGTCCGATTTGATGGCATACAAAGCATTTGATTATATTTTTAAATGGATTATGTGTATGAGTGAACTCTCCATTGTTCATAAATCTCCTTGGGGTTTTAAGCATCAGTCTTTGTCCATACGTTTTGCACTCCATGGCTTTATGGTTGAACCCCTTACAACAATGTAATATTCCCAATTAGCAATGGCTAATTGGAATATTTATTTTTTTTCATTTTTTCCTTAAGTGGTTAGCTTAGGAATAAACGTAGTTAGATTATTAATAAAACGTGAGTAAAAGGGGCCACGACTCACTCTAGATAAGACGCACATGGTAATTACGGGGAGGAGCCGAATTGGGCATACAGCGAAGAGGTAATACGATGGTATCATGAGAGGAGGTGCATGCAGCAAGGAAGATTACCGTGGTATCATGGGTTGAGGCGGCCATAGGATTCAAGAGCGGCCAAACGCTATATAAAGAAGATAGTTTCCTCATTGAGGGGATCATGGAGAATTTATGCTTTTGAATCTCTTCATTGCGACTATTAAGCACGCTAGATGTTTAGACTGTCTACAGCGCTGTTTAGCGCATTGAGTGTCTCCGTTCGGAGATCTCGCCCTCAGCCCCAGGGGACTTTGAGTGCCTGCTCGGGTGAGGTAGACTCGTCAATATTTTTAGATTAAAAATCTTTTGGGAAATCACATGAGAATTTTAGGACCGACGCGTTTCGAACTACCACGCGTTCAGGTAGAGATTAATGCTGGCTGTAAAAGACTCCTAGCGATTCAACTAATCGTCAATATTTTGTAGGAGGATAGATCTGTTGTAATTGTGGAAGAGCAGCGTGTTTATTGACTGCGCAGGAGGTCGCAGTTCGTAATTGGGGAGCTCCGATTGTATTCTGGGAGGATCGTGGACAGAAGATTGAGTGTAGAAGTGCATCTATTGGGGAAATTTCTAGATTAGCGGGTGACCGTATTATTGTAGATCCCAGACTGTGGAAGCGTGATCAATTGGAAGAAAGCACAGATCCATAAGGAGAAATCTTGGGACAGCCATTCTCAACAACTGGAACGCAGATATTTAACACGGTCATTCCACGCAGACTTCTGAGAATAGATCTTAACTTGCTTGTGCAAGTTTAGGTGCCATCGCTTGATCATATATTGTATTCCTCTATATTTATCAGATTAATAAAATGGCTCAGCGTTCTCTTATGTCATGAGTATCTGTGCATACTTGATATACACTCTATTGAATGTCTGCAAACTGTTATTTCTTCCCTTTGCATTTAGATTTTTGTACCACTTGTTGTGTTTTTCTCCACACTCTTAGACAGAGTCTGGAAAGGGCCAGATAGCCTCCAGATCTCATCCTCTTTTTAGAGGTGAAATATCTGGTAAATTCCCTCCTAGTCCATCTCTGGTTAGAGTTTTCTGTATTTTAGAAATATTCCCAAAAAGGAATATTACAGTGGTATCAGAGCATAGATCTAGCTCAGCCTGTGGAGCTAGTAGTCTATGTCATCGGAAGAAAAACCCTACATCTGCCACAGAGATAGGAAATACAGAGATATTGAGTGTAGGTTGAAAAACACCTACGGAGAAGGATACTGCGTTCGGGTGGTTGATACAAAACAGGAAGAGCCTATGATAGAAGCAGAGCAGAGAGAGCCAATGGCGGATGATAGCAATGTGAAACAGTTTGGGGAAGCACACCTCAAATCATTGCAGGATCTGGCAAGGCAGATAGAGGTGATGGGCCAGAGATTCACGACTATGGAGGCTAGACAGCGTGAAATCCCAAAATATTTCCATGTTGATGAGGGGTCGGACACATCCCACCATTTGTAGGAGAAGGTTGCCGCTCCACACCAAGCATCACATGCCCCCGTTCGTGCCACTATGCCCACTTTTCTGAGTGTAGATACGGGGTCAGGAGCACAAGAAAAAACAGACCACATAAGTGAGTATTTTGCTGAGTACCAGGCAGCTAGGCAAGAGTTCAGGGATGCCATTTTATTTAAAGACTTTGTTCGGATCAAGCAGGACAGCAGACCCTGTGACCATCATAAAGGGCACAGACATTATCATGATGGAGATACCTAGCGCACAACAAGCCAATTCCATTTGCCTACGCTTGATGGTTCATCAAACAATTCGGCAAACTCTTGGGTGGAGAAGATGGATGTATATTTCCAGCTCAACCAGATGGCAAAAACAGAGGCTATCAAGGTGGCCACGCTGCATTTGGAGGGTGAGGCTCAGGATTGGTGGTTCCATGGAAGGGTGACACTTGGGCATTCCTCCGTGACTACCTATGCCGAGTTCACTCGGAGACTGATTGAGAAGTTCGATCGGAAGGAACTGGAGGAGCACTTTGTTGAACTGACAAGGCTCAAACAGACCGGGAGTCCTGAGAAGTATATTGCAGATTTCCTGAGGATTTCAGTGATGGTGCCAGATCTATCCGCAGCACAGATGGTCTATATGTTTGTGGAAGGGTTGACAGAGCCACTTCGAGGTCTAGTCAGATCCACTAGAGCAGCCACACTCCACGATGCCATTAGCAGGACTAGGGATTTGCAGGATGCCTTACCCCAGGCCAAGACATCTTACCCCCAGAAACCAGCTTTCTAGCCAAAGGGGAAGGATGTGAGGGTTCCGCCTCCAAAGGGGAATCAGGGTAGGGTACAGCTCGATGATGATGCCCGGAGGGAGTTGAAGAAGAAGAGGTTGTGCTTTACCTGTTAGGAACCATAGGCACCAGGTCACAGCTGTGCTGCGGGCAAAGCACATTTTATTGAGGTCTTCTCCGAGAGTAGCGGGGAAGAGGATGAGTATGAGGATGGGGAGGCAGGAGATAGGCAGACGGAGCAAGATCATTTTCCACCCCCACCTTCAGGGGCAGGAGGTGCAGCTTTTGCACCCACAGGGGGAACCCTTGTAGCATTGTGAGGAGTACCCAAGTATCTGATGCTACAGGTCCGAGGGATAGTACGTGCGCAGCGAGTTTTAGTCCTAGTAGACAGTGGGGCAACCCACCATTTCATCGATGCACAGATGATTGAGAGGAGAGGCATACCGACAGAGAGCTTTGATGGATTTTCAGTATTGGTCCCAGGGGATCAGACGATGCAGTGTGCCAGGTATGTTCCAGAGCTGGCTGTGACGATGGGAACCTACACAGTGACCGAACACTTTTTCATGGTTAACATACCAGACACCAATGTGGTATTGGGTGTACAGTGGCTGATTACTTTGGGGAAAGTCACCACAGATTGGGAGGCCTTGGAGATGGAATGGGATGACAAGAAGACCGGGAAGCATGAGAAGATACGTGGGATGCACACTTACCCACCTCAGACTATTTCAGCTCACCAGATGGAGGCAGACTTCCGGAAGGGAGACATAGAGTGGGTAGTTGAGTTGCAGGCATCAGTGGCAGGGGCTACCGGGTAGACAATTCATCTAGATATATAGGCCATCCTCGACAGGTATGAGACGGTATTTGGAGAAATACTGCCAAGGCAACCACCAGTTCGGGGGTTTGAGCACACTATTGAGCTAGAACGGGGCATCCAGGCCGTTATTACCACACCCTATAGGCACCCCAAGGCCTATTGGGATGAGATTGAGCGGGCCATCCAGGAGTTGTTGGCTCTTGGACATATTCGGCCTAGCACCAGTGCTTTTGCTTCTTCGGTGGTGTTGGTGAAGAAGAAGGATGGCACATTGAGAAGGTGCATTGATTATAGGGCCCTAAATAAGAAGACCCTAAAGAACAGGTACCCCATACCACGGGTTGACAAGCTGATGGATGAGATAAGAGGAACCCAATTCTTCTCAAAGATCGATTTGAGATCCGGGTACCACCAGATTTGCGTGAGGGAATAGGGCATTCCCAAGACTGCTTTTAGGTGCCATTACGGCCACTTTGAATTTTTGGTCATTCCTTTTGGGCTAACCAAAGCCCCAGCTACTTTCCAGTCATGCATGAACCATATCTTCCGCAGTCATCTGAGGAAGTTTGTGTTGGTCTTTTTCGATGATATATTGATATATAGCAGGACTTGGGAGGAGCATCTCCAACATATAGAGGCAGTACTGCATATCTTGAAGGAGCAACAGTTCTATGCTAAGCTCTCCAAGTGTGAGTTTGGGATGACGGAGATGTTGTATTTGGGACACATCATAGGAGTGGACGGAGTAAGGGTCCACGAGGAGAAGATCAGGGCCATCAGAGACTGGCCAGAGCCGAGAAACGTGACGGAGCTTCGAGGATTTATTGGCATCTGCACCTATTATAAGAAGTTCATCAAGAGTTTCTCTCAGCTTACGGTACCCCTTACAGATTTGACAAAGAAGGGGGCATTTAGTTGGTCGGATACAACGCAGTGAGCTTTTGACAGGCTCAAGGAGGTTATGAGCAGCTGTCCAGTGCTTGCATTTCCAGATTTTACGCAACCTTTTGTTTTGGAGTGTGATGCGTCAGGAGAGGGGATTGGCACAGTCTTGACGCAGGGAGGCCACCCTATAGCCTTCGAGAGCAGAAAGCTCCTTCCTCATGAGCGGTTGTACCCTATATACAACAAGGAGATGTTGGCCATTATGCATGCATTGGCCAAATTCCGACAGTACTTAGTGGGCAATAGGTTCCGGGTAAGCACTGATCACAACAGCCTCAGGTTCTTTTTGGAGCAGAAATGGATCAGCAAGATCCAGGCTTATGACTTTGACATTGAATATGTCAAAGGGAAGAATAATGTGGTAGCCGATGCACTTTCACGTAGGCCAGCCACGTTGTCTCTGATGAGCTTGGATACAGATTGGAAGGCTCGGCTTTTGGTGGAGTACTCCAAGGATAGATTTGCCTGTAAGGTTCTGGATGGTCAGGTGACAAACGACAGATATAGGGTGATAGATGAAATCATCTACTACAGAGATAGGATCTTCTTGACGGAGGGTTCCCAGCTCAAGGTTAAGATACTTCAGGCATCTCATGACTCACCATTACCCGAACATCAGGGGTTTAACAAAACCTACCGGGCCATCAGAGAGAGGTTCTCATGGAAAGGCCTCAAGGAGGACGTGCACCAGCATATCAGGGAGTGTGAAGTTTGCCAAAGAAACAAGGGGGAGATGAACCATCCCACAGGCTTGTTGTAGCCTCTTCTCATTCCGGAGGGGAAATGGGAGAGCATTTCGATGGATTTCATCACAGGGTTGCCCACTGTGCAGGGCAAGGACTGCATATATGTCGTCATTGATTGGCTGACGAAGTACGCACATTTTTTCGCCATATCCGCACACTATACAACAGCACAGGTGGCGGAGCTGTTCTTTAAAGAGATTTTCAGGTTGCATGGTCTTCCCAAGACCATCATCAGTGACAGGGACAGTCACTTTATGGGCGGATTCTGGCAGGAGCTTTTTCGGCTGGTAGGAACGGAGCTGACACTAGGCACTACCTATCACCCACAGACAGATGGGCAAAGGGAAATAGTTAACAAGTCGCTGGAGGGTTACTTGCGTAACTATGTTAGTGGGCAGCAGAGAGCGTGGCTGAAGTGGCTGCATCTGGGGGTGTATTGTTACAATAACACATATCATATGTCCATCAGTATGACACCATTCTATGCTTTGTATGGGTACCATTCTTTGTCTTTTGTTGATATGATGTTGGGTGCTAGCAAGGCTCCGAGAGCCAAAGATTGGATCCAGGAGAGTCAAGACATTCGCCGTGCTTTCAAGGATAACACGCCTATAACGCAAAATCAGCAGAAGCGGTATGCCGACAAGGGTCGGATGGTAAGACAGTTTGAGGAAGGAGACTTGGTCTACCTATGTTTACAGCCATACCGACAGTCATCACTGAAACAGAAGGGAGCTGAGAAGCTCAAGCCTCGTTTTTATGGACCATACAGGGTGATACGCAGAGTTGGATAAATTGCGTATGAGTTGGAGCTGCCCCAGGCAGCAAGATTCATAATATTTTCCATGTATCATGTCTGAAGAAAGCATTGGGGCAGCAGGTGACAGTAACAAAGGAGCTGCCACCTACAGATGATGAAGGGAATTTGGTATTACAGCCCGAAGAAATTATTGATACCAGGGAAAGGCAACTATGAAACAGAACAATCCGGGAGTTCTTGGTAAGGTGGAAAAATTTTCCAGATGAGGATGCGACTTGGGAGAATGAGAAAATATTGCAGCATCCATCACTACAGTTGCTTGGGGATAAGCAACACTCTGCGGGGGGAGACTGTAATATTCCCAAATAGCAATGGCTAATTGGAATATTTAGTTTTTTTCAATTTTGCCTTAAGTGGTTAGCTTAGGAATAAAAATAGTTAGATTATGAATAAAACGTGAGTAAAATGGGCCACGACTCACTCTAAATAAGACGCACATGATAATTATGAGGGGGAGCCAAATTGGGCATGCAGCGAAGAGGTAATACCATGGTATCATGAGGGGAGGCGCACACAGCGAGGAATATTACCGTGGTATCATGGGTTGAGGCGGTCGTAGGATTCAAGAGCGGCCAAACCCTATATAAAGAAGATAATTTCCTCATTGAGGGGATCATGGAGAATTTATGCTTTTGAATCTGGTCATTGCGACTATTAAGCACAGTGTCTATTTAGCCTATCTGCATCGCTGTTTAGCGCATTGAGTGTCTTCGTTCGAAGATCTCGCCCTCGGCCCCAAGGGACTTTGAGTGCCTGCTCGGGTGAGGTAGACTCGTCAGTATTTTGTAGGAGGATCGATCTACTGTAATTGTGGAAGAGTAGCGCGTTTATCAACTGTGCAGCATCGGTGGATGAGCAACGCATTTATTGACTGCACAGGAGGTCACAATCTGTAATTGGGGAGCTCCGATTGTATTCTGGGAGGATCGTGGACAGAAGATTGAGTGTAGCAACGCATCTATTGGGGAAATTTCTGGATCATCGGGTGACCGTATTATTGCAAATCCTAGACTTTGGAAGCGTGATCAATTGGAAGAAAGCACAGATCCATAAGGAGAAATCTTGGGACAGCCATTCTCAGCAACTGGAATGCAAATCTGTAACACAGTCATTCCACGCAGACTTCTGAGAATAGATCTTAACTTGCTTGTGCAAGTTTAGGTGCCATCGCTTGATCATATATTGTATTCCTCTATATTTATCAGATTAATAAAATGGCTCAGCGTTCTCTTATGTCATGAGTATATGTGCATACTTGATATACACTCTATTGAATGTTTGCAAACTGTTATTTCTTCCCTTTGCATTTAGATTTCTGTACCACTTATTGTGTTTTTCTCCACACTCATAGACAGAGTCTGGAAAGGGCCGGATAGCCTCCAGATCTCATCCTCTTTTCAGAGGTGAAATATCTGGTAAATTCCCTCCGAGTCCATCTCTGGTTAGAGTTGTCTGTGTTTTAGAAATATTCCCAAAAAGGAATATTACAACAAAAACAATACCCATGGAAACGATTAGTGTACCTGGTGAAGGGTTGTACTCTCCATTTGTTTGCTTGAGGTAGTCTTTTCAATTTCTGCATCCTTTGTTGGTTTAAATCAATTATCTTTGTCTGACAGTATGCAACAATATGTCCCAGTTTGTGGCAGGTAAAACAAGTGACATTTCTCATAGAAGGAAATAATCTCCTTTGAGATATTCTGAACTTGTTCAATTGATCTTCAGGAACAATTGAACTTTTTGTAACTGCTTTCTTCTTCCTCTCATTCATTGTCTCTTGATGTTGCTGCTTGTTTCTGTTTGTTTCATCACACATCAAGTTCTTGTTGGCTTCTGCTTCTGTGGTTCCTTTTTGAGATGCTTCATCATTCCTTTCAATGTTTGCCTTCTCCAAGGTCTCCATGGAGGCAATATCATCTATGAGTTGCTTACACCCCTTACTCCTTTCTTATATTAGTCTTATTTCTACAAAAATCTCAGATTGCTAAAAGTTAATTTTTTCTTTTATAGCTTTCACAAAAATGATATTCTGGTTATCCTCTACCTTAGATTTTCTGGTTTCTCCTTCATAACCTATCCCAGTCTTTATGAGAGGAGATCTTTGAGCATTTAGTATTTTGTCCAACTGTTCAATGCTTGTCATTTGAGGAGTGGTCATTTACAATTCCCTTTGGGTGTTTTCTAGTTTCTTTCTCAAGCATACCACTTCTTCTTCCAATTTATCTTGCTCCAGGTGTTTATCTTTAGTTTTCTTTAGTAGAATGTCTTCCACCTTCTTAGCTTCTTCAATTTCTACTTTCAATTGAAGGAGGTCTTCTGAATTTGGTACCTCTTTTAGATATTTGAGAAGAATGTATTTCTATTTTCTGCACTTGAGTTTAAGTCTGTCTATTTCCCCAGGGCACTTTTTAGCTCCCCCTCAAGATCTACCTCACCTTCTTCCTCATCTTCTAGAACGAATCCTTCAGACTCTTCCTTGGCCATCAACACAAATTCAAAGATTCCTTCTTCATTTCAGGAGTCATCCGAGTTTTCTGACGCACTTCTATCTTGCTGAGCATAAAGTGATTTTCTATTGAATCTCTTCCCTTTCTGCCGGTTATTTGTTTTGGTTTTCTCTGTCTCTTGAGTCTGATTCTTTGTTTTCTTATGAGGACACTTAGATGCATAGTGCCCAAATCTTCCACAGCTAAAGCATTTAAAAGGAAGTTTATCTTTATACTTTCCTGAGCCTCTATCCAATCTTTTGACAAATTTGGCCTCTTCTTCATCAGAGCAGGAGCATGTATCTTATTTTTCTTCTTTGCTCTTCTCTGCCTTAAAGGTTGTCTCTCTCACTTTTGACTTCCTTTGTGGAAGTCTCATCTCATGGGCTATTAAGTTTCCAAGTAATTGGTTCATGTTCAAAGTTTCCCAATCAGTTGTTTCTTCTATGGCAGAAACCTTGGGATTAAAACTGGATGGTAAATATTTCAATATATTTTGAACAATTACACATTCTCTAATGGTTTCTCCTAGAGATTTCATCTTATTCAAAATTTATGCAACCTTTAAGAATAATCTGGCAACATCTTCTTCTTCATTCATTTTTATATTTTCAAATTGGGCTCAATAGACTTGTAGTTTGGAAATCTTCACCTTTTTATCTCCCTCATGGATACTTTCTAATGTATCCCATATTTCTTTGGCAGTATTTTTGTGCATTACTTTGATAAATTCTGCCTCACACATACCACTTAAGAGAGCATTCATGGCTTTCACATTAGCTATAAAATCTTATTTCTCTTATTTCTCTGGGTCAGACTCCTTTGGGGCATATCCCAAATCCACAACAACCCAAACTTCTATTCCTAGAGACATTATGTACATCCTCATTCTTATTTTCCAGAAGGAATAATTTTTGCCAGTAAACAAAGGGGATTTATTTGTTGAGCATCCTTCTAGACTAGCCATCTTGGGGACCAAGGATCTCCTTCCAGTTTTTAAACTAATACAGAAGGAACCGACTATGATACTAATTTTTGAACCCTTAGTTAAACTGAGAGGGGGGGTGAATCAGTTTAATGCAGTCAAGGTCTTGTAAAACTTTCTTTTACATGTATTTACATCTTCATTTCATGATAAAATTAATATACAATGGAACAACAATCTTAATAACTGAGCAGCAGATATTAAGCAAATTAAATATAGAATATCAACACATAATAATCATGCACATAGAGAACAGATATAAGTGGAAACCCATAAGGGAGAAAACTACATCTTATTATTTTTGTGATGTAAAGGCAAGCTCCAAATCCCTCTCACCACTGATTTTCTGTAGGCTCCAACCTACAGAAGGCTACTACCTCAATTATGCAAGCTACAACATGCAAGGAAGCTCCAACTCCCATCTATTTTCTGCAGGATGCAACCTACAGGAGGCTCCTACCTTAGCCAACTACAACTGGACATCTATCAAGCTACAACTTGATATGGAAGCACCAACTTCCTCACTATACAATAAAATCATATGCTGATTTACCTGGATATCAACTCTATTTTTCTTTCTTCAATTTTGTCCTCCATCCTTCATGTCTGCCTTATATTATCTTTGAATATTCACAGCTTCTATGTATGTTCCTTCTTCTTCATACACACTCTCCCATATACTCCTCACTCTCTAACCTCTTTTCAGCATATTACTATAACATCATTTATAGAGATCCCCTTATAATTTTTTGCATTCCATATGGGAATATGAAATGGACAGGTATGACTCTTTGCATTCTACCTTCTCATTTTCTCGCTCAGCACTACAGTATGTTACAATACTATGTACTCAATTCAGTATTACAGGGGAGATTTTTTATTTTCCTTCGGAGACTTTCCTTTGCATCACATACTAAAAATAATTAATTCATTTACATTGACAATTATAGAAAATATGTTTCACTTAACCCTTTCATCTTTTGGCTTGCTATGTATTTGTCTTTTTGCTGCTATCATTTTCTTCACAGTTTCTGCTACATAATTACCCTATTTCATCTGTTCATTCCATTCCTTTGTGACCTATATAGTATGGCCCACATACTATTTCCTTTATGCCCGCGACGGATTACAACTCTAGGCTTTAGTCATCATACACACGTTTAAAATGATCAACAGTGTAAACATTATACCATGGCGCATTTAACATATACGAAACAAGGGCTTACAGGGTCCCACACCAAACTTCAATTCCTTTAGAATTTAGCTTTGAACTGTATCGCATTCGCTTTCTATCACACTTCAGCGATTCCAGTCATCCCATGTGCCTTCGTCCATATGATATCCCGATATGCGATATGCGACGGGTCCCACTTGACTTTATCAATACTTCACATTGCAACTTTTATAACTTGCAAATTCTTATCACATAATTATCGCCAATTGTGATATGCGATATGCGATGGATCCCACTTGATTTTATCGCTACTTCGCATCTCAATTTCTATAAGTTATGAATTCTTATCACAGAAGCATTGCTGATTGCGATATGAGATATGCGGGCCAGGTCTATGTCAGTTATCACGTCACTTGCCATGTCACTGCCTATGTCATTGTCATGTCACTACCACATCATCATATCACACTTCACATTTTTTGTCACTTCTAAGTTTGTGTGATATCTCTCCTTCCCTGATTGTGATATGTGATCACATCGCATCGCATCCATCGCATTACATCTATCCATCGCATCACAACTTTGTTCATCCATCCAACGGCTATCGCATTCGCTTGCGATGTCTGATATGAGATCACATCACATCGCATTACATCCACTGCATCACAACTTTGTTCATCCATCCAATGGCTATCGCATTCACTTGCAATGTTTGATATGGCATCGCATTGCATCCATCACATCGCAACTTCTCAAGGTTTATTACCCAACTTAACATAATTCATAAATACAATATAACTTGCCCTTCAATACTTTGGTTTAAACACAAGATATCAACATTACAATATATATTTGGGCCCATGATAAACCATGATAAACCCACTGGTAATAACTTCATATGCGGAAGCTTTTATATCAATTTTTAAACACACCATAATAAAAACCCATTCATTTATCTTCCGACTATACCAAATTGACTTTTGATAAATATACAAAAGTACCAACATGTATCAACATTGGCCCACATATGTCAACTATCACAGCTTGGTTTAATCGTATTTATGAGTTTACTTTGGTTAAAACCCAAAGCATCAAAATAATATTATATTCGGGTCCCACAGTATATACAACTAACATATTCATTTGTGCAGTCCAATCTCCGTCGTCCATTTAACTGCTCTAGATCTGACAAACATCACTCGATATCACACTCCAAATAGCACAATGGGTAAAACTTTAGAATTTACACAAAATTAGTGGTTTTTAATTGCCACGAGTCGGCCCATGACCACTATCGCATTCACTCCAGCAATTACTGCTTACCATCTTTGAGCTATGCGAAAACCACCAGTTGGTTTTCAAAACCATCCACTGTTCTCGTTTACTCCATCGCTCTTTTTTTCATTTAACTCGGGTTTCTAAATAGAACTATGGTTCCAACTTGAAAGAATTACACCATGGCTACACCATACATCTTCTCTTTTAATGATATCAACTAGTCTTTAAACCCTCTCTGGCATTCATTCGACACATGGCTTTAACCTCTATTATTCATTGACTGTGGTTTTTTAATCTTTTATAAATACAATAAAGCCCCCAAATGTGACTTCAAACTCTAGATCTCCTTCACTGTGTATACGCAACAGAATGTGTAATATCTCCTTGAAATGATTTATACGAAGTCAGCCAATTGTGAAATACATCCAGGTAGATTTTATATCTCAACTTAGAAGTGTAACTGTTCAAAAAAAGTCTTCCTGTCTAAACCCTCCTCTTGTAGCCTTTGCCACTTTACTTTCTTTCTCTGCAACAATTCCATATGAATCTGATTTGCTCCCTTTTCTTGGTGTTGCTCCTTTGTGCTCCTTTGCCATCAATGACAATATTTCCAACAATCCTAACTTCTTTCCCTTCTATATTTTGAGGCTCCATCAAAATTAAGCTTGAAGAAGCCTTTGCATATTCTCATTAATATAATAACTCTTTAAAGTGGGGTTTCTTGAGATATGTCCTTTTATAATGAATGGTGAATTTCTTGATATTTGTCTTTCAATACTAAATGTTGCACTACCAAAAATAATTTTAGCAACACTGCTCCATTTTTATTTTCAAGCTTCAATGCCAGATATTTTTTTCCTAGAAGCCTCATGAGAGGTAAAAGGAAAGCACAATGGAAGGGTTTCATCTACCCAAATATTTATTTGGCACATAGAAGTAGGAGGATGTGGGCGATGAATGGAAATACTTTTGTATCGAAATTGTTAGGAAGGTACACTTACTGGTACATGAATGATATCCTACTACTTATTGTACATAAATCCAGGTCACAATAATGAAATGTATAAACCAACTTAATTTGTTGATACTGAGCAAGAATGAGGAAATAGAAGGATTAAAAACTTGGATTATCTATTCTTCTTCGAGCCAAAGAATGGTGAGACAAAATATGCATTGATCAGTTTCCAAACATTATTTCCATTTCAATACAGTTAATCCCGTGTCTTTCTAAGAGGTGGGGTAAACTCTACGTTCCAAAATGGTCATGATGTAGACAAACGTTTGTCACCTATTTTAATTTTTTTGTATCCTTGCTCCCTGATATACTTCAATGAGTTTAGGTTCAACATTGCAACCACTATTGCAAATTTGGTGAAATGGAAACCTCTAATTTCAAGTCTCTCCAGTTTTAATAATCCATTTGAAATTTCAAGGAGATCGTAGTCATATTCTCCATAAAACCTAAGAGAATGTAGCTTCTCTTTGCATTCTTTTTCCCAACATAACCAAGTCTTGTATATGTAAAGTTCCTAGGCCTTGAGTACAAGTCAAATCTGCTCAACTTTCCACACCCATGTAATAGATACATGACTCTATTATCAAGTGGCAAGTGAGTGATTTACTATTTTTTATCTAACAAAACAAAACATAGGTCCCTAATATTTTTTGGAACATTTTCAATGGTCATCAATTCCAAGTTGTGTATGTTTGTAACATAAACAACAATAAACACGAAATTGAGGCAGCCTTGGCTATGGTAGAAACCCCTCTATGAAAAAGTAAACTTTTCTCACCATCTTCAAATTCTTCTTGTCCATGCTCTACTCTCATTATGCTTAACCTTTGAAAATAAAAACAAATTTTAACTCTTTATTTCCATTTCCACTTCTTATATCTTGAACTTCAAGACCAGTGCAGAAACTATGTAACTCATAATGATTTTCTATGTTCAAATATATCAACTGTAATGATCATTTGTTTTGGGCTATTTTACTGCAGTTGGTAATATAAACTAATTTGAGATTGTTGCTAAGAAAAGTATATCCACTATTATCAACATCAATCAATAATATTTTAAGAGTAAAATTCTTGCAGTGGTCAAATGGTTTTCATATTCATTGTCTCCATATTCTTCAAATCTTGTGGAAGTGCATTGAAATAGGGGAAACTAATATTATTTATCCTCATGGAAGTTTATTTCCACAATATTTTGGGATCTCTTATGTTTCCGGCATAAAATTTTTTATGGTTTGGCCATTACTTTACATATATATGATACCTTTATAAGTGTTCACCTTATATATTACATCTATACTCTAGCATAACTACTCAATCACTAATACCATCATAGAAAACGAAAAGAGGGAATCAGTATTTCTCCTTTTTTTTGGGTATGTGTTATATTCTTTCCACGACTAGTCACACGTGGGGGGGCGATAGTCCCCCCTGTCGGGGTTCGGGGTAGTGCCCCAGTGAAAATTTGTTGGTCCTTGATTTCCGATGGGTGGTTCGTGCCCATGGTTTTGTGCATGGTTTTGCACATGGTTTTGGGGTATGATGGTTTTTGGCCCCTCATATTTTGTAGATCCGGTCAAGGGAACTACGGTTATGATCTAATCCAGGGTTAATGGATTATGGTTTATGCATGCTTCGAAATGTACATATATGTGTTGTAACACTAAAAGGAATATAATGAAATATCAAGCTTGTCGTCCTGATTTGGGATCCAGGGGAAAATCTATGTGTTTATCTGTTTTATGTTTTATGCTCTCGCTATTGTTTATTTTTTGTTATAATATTCATGTGTAGATAATTTGTGTTCAGGGTTAAAACCTACATTTGGTATCAGAGCTGTTTCGGCTTCAAGGGGACACCTTTGCTGCTGAGCGTTTTTTTCTTAGGTTTGGGGTAGACCGTGTTGAGTGGGAGGTCTGCGGGATCGATTCTTGCGGTGAAAAAATATGGCGAGTAGTGGAAAGATAGATATTGAGAAATTTAATGGTCAGATTTTTGAGTTGTGGAAGCTCAAGATGGAGGATCTACTGGTGGATAACGATCAGTGGATCGCGGTAGATCCAAGTAACAAACCAATGACAATCTCAGATGAAGACTGGAAGAAACTGGATCAGAAGGCTAAGAACACAATACGGTTGTGTGTCTTAGATTTAGTATTATTGAATGCATCTCGGGAAGCTACAACGAAGAATTTGTGGGACAAACTTGGGACTTTGTACCAATCTAAGTCTCTGGTGAATAAATTGTTCTTATGGAAAAATTTGTATAACGTGAGGATGAAGGATGGAGACTTGATGATAGAACATCTGAACGCCTTCAATACTGTGGTAATTCAGTTGTCATCTGTTGATATTAAAATCTCAGATGAAGATAAGTGCATCAGTTTGTTGTGTTCTCTACTAGAATCATGGTACAGTCTGGTTATTGCAATAGGTAGCAATACAACTACCTCGAATTTTGATGACATTGTCTCAGCCTTACTGTCAGAGGAAATGAGACGGAGAAATACGGAGGGCCAGAATGGAGATGCCTTATCTGTACAAGGAAGGTCCCAAAATAGAAACAAGAATAAGGTTTCGAGTGGGAGATCTAAATATATAGGGAGATCTAAATCTCCTGGAAATTTTGTAAAGGTATGTTGGAAATGCGGAAAGGAAGGGCACTACAAAAGGGAGTGAAGATCTAAAGCTCCTAAGAAAGGCAAGGGATCTGATGATGCTCCTTCTGCAGAGGAAAAAACCACCTCGGATGAAAGCGGGGATGTGTATTTGGCTTCTTCTTCAAATACACATGTAGATCATGAGTCATAGTTGATTGACTTAGGTGCATCCTTTCACTTCACTCCTCATTGGGAGTGGTTCTGCAAGTATGAGAAATATGATGGAGGTGATGTCTTCGTAAGGGATGATAGGAAGGACAGAATCGTTGGACGTGGAAAGGTGAAGCTGAAGCTACAAGGTGGAAGGATTAGAACACTGGTGTTTAGCATATTCCTGAATTGGAAATAAATTTGATTTCTGTAAGCAAGATGGATGATGTAGGTGTAAAAACAGTGTTCGAGAAAGATGCCTACAAGATGGTTCAGGGAGCACTGGTATTAATGCGGGGAGTTCGGACTGGAACTCTGTACAAGCTACAAGGTAGCACTGTTATTGATGGGTGTAATATTTTTGTGGTTCCTGAAATTGGAGCGGAAAGCCTAGCTGTCTCTGGAGAAAATACCATGCTATGGCATCAAAGGCTTGGGCATATTGGAGAGAAGGGCCTTCGGATACTGCATGGAAATGGTGTGGTAGAAGGTATGTCAAATTTCTCTCTGGATTTCGATTTCTGTGAACATTGTGTATATGGGAAGCAGAATCGGGTGAGTTTTCCTTCCGGTGCCAAGAGGGCGAACAAGATATTAGAACTTGTGCATAGTGATGTGCTTGGACTTGTGTCGGCTCCATCACTGGGAAAGTATGTGTACTATGTTTCATTCATAGATGACTTCTCAAGGAATACATGGATATATTTCTTGAGGAAGAAATCTGAAGTCTTTGACAGATTTAAATAATTTAAGGCTCTAGTGGTAAACCAGACAGAGAAGAAGATAAAGGTGTTGAGGACAGATAATGGTGGGGATTTCTTCAAGAAGGAATTTGAAGAGTTCTGTAAGAAGTGTGGTATAGTACGGCAGAAGACTAATCCATACACACCTCAGAAAAATGGAGTTTCAGAAAGAATGAATAGAACGTTGATGGAAAAGGCAAGAAGCATGCTCAATGGTATCGGGTTAGGACAAGAATTCTAGGCAGAGGCATTGGATACTGCATGTTATCTGGTTAACAGATTGCCTTCTTTAGTGTTGGAGGATAAGACTCCACATGAGGTATGGACTGGTAGGAAACCCTCTCTTTCACATCTAAGGGTATTTGGGTGTGATGTATATGTACATGTTCCAAAGCAAAAAAGGACCAAGTTGGATAATAAATCTATTGGGTATAAGGATGGTTTAAAAGGTTACAAGCTTTGGAACCTGGAAACAAGGAAGGTTGTGTACAACCGAGATGTGGTGTTTAGAGAGGTGAAAGATGTTGTTAAACATGAATTCATACCAATGGAACTTGAGAAGATAGAGTTTGAGCTAAAGGATTATGAATCAGACTCTACAGCAGAAGAATATTCAAAAGAGGAAGAGCCATGAACTCCGGCTATGAGAAGATCAATTCGAGAAAGAAGGTAACCATAAAGGTATAGTCCATCTTCTTTCTATTTAGATTTTTCCTTAACTATAACTGATGATGATCCTAGAACTGTCAGGGAGGCAGTAAATTCAGAGGATGGAAAACTCTAGAAGGAGGCCATGGTTGATGAAATGGCATCCTTGCACAAAAATGAGGCATGGGATCTGGTGGAGTTTCCGGCTGGAAGGAAGCCCATCAGGAGAAAATGGGTGTTTAAAAAGAAGATGAATGTAGAAGGAAAGGTGGAGAAATAAAAATCTCGGTTGGTAGCAAAAGGTTATTCCCAGGTGCCGGGAATTGATTTTGGTGATATTTTTTCTCCTGTTTCCAAAGTTACTTCTATTAGATTACTTTTATCTGTTGTTGCTGCATTTGATTTTGAGGTAGAACAGATGGATGTGAAGACATCATTTCTTCACGGGGATCTAGAAGAGGACATCTACATGAAAAAACATGAAGGCTTTATGGTGAAGGGGAAGAAAGAGCTGGTATGCAGGTTAAAGAAGTCTCTGTATGGGTTAAAAAAGTCACCAAGGATGTGGTATCAGAAATTTGATACCTATATACGGGGACTTGGCTTCACCAGAAGCAAAGAGGATCACAATGTTTATTTTAAATTAATTGGTGACCATGTTATTTATTTGGTCTTGTATGTGGATGATATGTTTCTGATTGGAAATGACAAAGAGACTATCCAATATTTGAAGACCCGGATGTTCTCCAAATTCGACATGAAGGATCTTGGTGCTGCAAACTATATTTTGGGCATGGAAATTAAGAGAGATCGGGCAAAGAGGAAGCTCTGGTTAAACCAGAGGAAGTATGTCAAGACTTTATTGTAGAGGTTCAATATGCAAGATAGTAAACCGATGAATGTTCCTATTCCTGTAGGTGTAAAGCTGTCTGTTGAATAGTGTCCCAAGACACAAGAAGAAGAGGAGGATATGTCCCATATTCCATATGAAAGTGCAGTGGGTAGCCGGATGTATCCAATGGTCTATACTAGACCAGAAATTGCACATTCAGTGGGATTATTGAGCAGGTTTATGTCAAACCCGGGGAAGGAGCATTGGACAGCAGTGAAGCGGGTTTTCAGATATTTATGTGGCACTAGTGATTATGGCTTGTGCTACCAAGGAACACCAGGATTGGAAAGAATGTTAGACATTCGTGGTTTTGTTGATGCAGACTGGGCTGGAGATCTAGACCAAAGAAGATCTACAAGTGGGTATGTGTTTAGCCTATTTGGAGGCGCAGTCAGTTGGATGAGTAAAAGATAGTCTGTATTGGCTCTTTCAACTACGGAAGGGAGAATACATGTCGGCCACTCATGCAAGCAAGGAAGCAGTTTGGTTGCAGATATTGTGTTCAAGTATGGGGTTGGTGCAACAAGCTATAAGGATAGATTGTGATAGCCAAAGTGAAATTTTCTTGGCTAAGAACCCTACTTATCATTCAAAGATAAATCACATTGATGTTTAATATCACTTTGTGAGAGATATGGTTGAGGATAAAAGGGTGTTTTTGGTAAAGGTGGACACTTTTAAGAATGTTGCAGATGCATTGACGATGTCTATGGGCACTCAAAAGTTCTCTTGGTGTAGAGAAACAATGGGTTTTGCAGAGCTGGACTGATTATTAAGCTCTCCTGTGGCCCCCTGTGGAAAGAAAAAAAAAGTGGGAGAATGTTGGGTATGTCTTATATTCTTTCCACGATTAGTGCCACACGCGGTTGGAGTAAGAGGGGGGGTGATAGCCCCCCCCTTTGTTTGGGGTTCGGGGTGGTGCCCCGGCGAAAATTTTTTTGTCCTTAATTTCGAGGTGGGCGAGTCCCTGCACATGGTTTTAGGGTACGATGGTTTTCGGCCCCTCGTATTTTGTAGATCCGGTCAAGGGAACTACGTTTATGATCTAATCCAGGGTTAATGGATTAGGGTTTATGTATGCTTTGACATGTATATATATGTATTGTAACACTAAAAGGAATATAATGAAATATCAAGCTGGTCGTCCCGATTTGGGATCCAGGGGAAAATCTTTGTGTTTATCTATTTTATGTTTTTTGTTTTTCGCTATTGTTTATTTTTTGTTATAAGATTCGTGTGTAGATAATTTCTGTTCAGGGTTAAAACCTACACTTTCCACAAAATTAATCATCACCTTATATAGACAAAGTTGCATTTCCTTTATCTCCAGTAGATGATGTAGAATGAGGGGGTGTAGAGTGGGTATTATGGCTTGTGGAAACTTCCATTGACAGTCAAACTAGCCCCTTCAATTTATTTTCCAAACAAGAAAATGGTTGCAGAGGAAAAAAGTATTGTTGACTAAAATGGTGATCAGCCGTTGTTTTAAGCAACATAAATCAGATTGACAAAGTGCACCAGTGTAAGAATTAAGTAATAAGAACATTTGGTTTCTTATAGTGCCCATTTGAAATGACTCTTTGAGAGTGTGAAATTCTCATGATCAGCTTTACATGATTGGAAGAGAATGAAGTCATATAATACTGAGTAAGAATCTGAGATAAATTTTGGTGGAAATCTTGCAAACAGTGATGGAATGATGACAATAATATGTAAATAAGGCATTGAATATATTCTTGACTTAAATACAGTGACGTTGGGGCATGGCAAGGAAAGGCAGTGATACATTAACCTTTTGACTATGTTGACTAAGGGATAGTGTCTAGTATGACAATAGGGTTTTATCAATGTTATGTGGCATAATAACCTTCAAAGAGTGGATGTGAATCACAAGATGAGAAACCAACAAATGAATTAGAATATAGCCTTTAGATCTCATAAAGAAAATAGAATGATGCATATAACATAGAACTGTGCCTGAAGTAAAAAAGCAGATAACAAAAACAAAGTGCACCTCACACTCTTTCCATCTAAGTTGGTATGTCTATATTCAGATCTCTGAAAGGATACAAAGAAAAGAAGTGAATCAAGTAAGAATTTTTTTTTTGTCATTATGATTCTGTCCAAGCCTTCATTTGCAAGCTCCACCAAGGAAAGGAGATGGCTGAAGCTATTAAGCCGAATATATAGTTGATGAAAATCTTATGAAAGTTCAAATGAAGTAAAAGTATTTCATAAAACTGGGAAAAGCTATATATCAACTCATCTTCATACAAAAATAGTTGAACGAATTAGTATCTCCTCTTTCCCATTGATTATTTTAAGAAAAATATCCATGTAATTAGGACTGATAATGAGTTGCAAATGTCTCATTGGGAAAGTTCTCTTTTCAAATATTCAGAGGGAGCTATAATTCAGGGGGAGTTGATGTTTTCTTTAGCTTTAAGCATAAGTTGTTGATCCAGACATTTTGGAGGTACTCTGAGGTATGCAATAAAAATTGCTAAAGCACAAGTATGATGAATATTAAAGTTATAATTCATCTTAATTTATAAGACTGAAGTCTGGAAGCTTCATTTAGGCTATACATTGAAAGCATTCAGCCATGTACTTTGGCTAGGCATAAGAGATATAGCTTAAATAACTCTCTACGAAAAATAATGTCTTGGAGAGAGCCAAGGGGACATTCCAACTGACAATACCAAGTTAATGTGTTTCATTGATCCCATAGGCCAGAAAATGACCATTCATTGACCACATTGACCACTCAAAACCCACTCTCTACATTATTTTTCCAATAGGCATATTACCACAAATATTCTAACTTTATTATATGTGATAGTAGGCAAACAAGCACTCTCAAGGCACAAGATTCAAATAGGTAATTGAATATACAAAATAGATAAGAACATACTTGGTAGAAGATAGTATACACCCATGAGGCATGAGATTCAAATCATAGGAATCAAAGATATCATCATACTTTATTGGGAATTATAGTAGCTACCTAAACACCCATTGAGCATCAACTCCAAATGATAACTCATCTAGTGCAATAGTATCCATAATAAATGAATAAATGAGAACATGGTTGATATAAATCATCTAATCCCCTCCCAAGAATGGCATGGACATAATAGGAATTACTTATAGAATCATATTTTATTGTTCTTGGTCCTAGTTATCTATTCATCCCTAAGGAATGAGATTCAAATGATTTCTTATCTACCTTAACATATTTAGAATAAGAAGAGCATAATAATAGTAAGTGATGGCACTGAGCCAATAAAAATTTTAATTGGTGCTCAAGGATGAGTCATTTGATCATAAACAGAACATAAAAGGGGCTATAGGTACCCACTACCATTTGTATAGAGAGTGTGCAGTGCAGAGCTAATACAGTGTAAACAGAGCACCATCAAATTAAAAGATATGTGAATGTTGTATCGGTATCTCATTCCTGTGAACAAAGACTACAAAATGATGTGATTCTGGGATGGTTCTTGTAATTTACACAATATACAGGCAATGAATTAAAACTAGTGATCTACAATTGAAAGAATGGGCTAGATGCCAGCCAACAATGCTATGGAATTTATTTCAATGCTCTGGGTGTCAACCAAAATTAAATCATAGTACTGGAATTAATTAATGTAAGAGCTAATCAAGGATATGAAATTAATGTTCACACAACAATTAATCCCATAGATAACATAATTTACCCTAGAGAAAATGCAATGGAAAATCTCCAGCACCAAATGGATTTGCTCAGGATTTATTCTCAGCAATTGAATTACAAGGGTGTTTTAGATCTTTGGTGGACCATAGATCAATTTCATGACACTCTTTTCAGAATCACAAGTCTTGCAAAATCATCACTGTAAAAAATTTACTCTTGCAGACTCTTCTATAACACTCCCCACTCCCCCAGACTCCTCTGAAACTCCTCAAGACTATTAGATGGCTGGACAGATTATAGGAGTAGAAATATCATCAACTTTATTGTGGATTTCCCTAAAGGAACCTTGTTATTGCAATCCATCGATGCATCCTCACATGTAAAGGATGCAAATATGATATATTCATCTTTGGATGATGTTGTGGAAGAAGTTGAAGTTAAAGATATTGTCCAAGTAATCATATATTCCAATAAATGATATTCTATTGTAAATAATATGGAGCTCACTAAATGATATCCTATTGCAAATAAAATGGAGCTCAAATCAATGTAATGATTTTCTCCCTCCATTTTTATTCATGGTTGAATTGATAAGGAAACCCCTCTAATCATAATTGAACATCTTTTAAGAGGAGAAAGTGAAGGTACAAGCAAGTATATGTGAGGCTTCCAACATCCCTCTCTTTTCTTTTGTATGCTTGTGGTATTATGATAGAGTGGTTATGCTTATGGTATTATGATAGAGTGCGTAATATTTTTATTGTTGGGATCTCTTTTTGTAATATACTAGGGAAGTTTTCTATTAGGGCTTTCAGATAACTAGGGTTTCAGTTTTTTTTATTAAACAAATAATCCAATCGGTGGTAAAATATACTAAAACAATACCATTGTTTAACAATAGCATTCAACAATATTGCAATAGTCCAAAAATTCCAATACCATCTAGGTTCACAGCTTTGGTACAATGAGTTCCACAAGCTCAAATACTGTGCACATAAAATCGAACTATATTGATCCACACTTTGAAACTATTCTATTACCACTATCTAGAATACACCCAAGCTAATGCCCCATCAAGCAGTTCAGTTGATAACAAAAAATCGATTTAATACACAGCTTCCTAAGTAGCTCAGGTCCACACTCCAATAAGATTCCTATGTGGCTCCACTAACTAATGACATTTTGGAATGCAGTTCTGTCAAATATACCCTACAATTCGGTGGTACTTCCAATCCAATGGGCCACATGTATTACTGAAAAGTCATTAGGATATATAGGAGGTTCCTATTTAAATATGGGTTCATAATTCTATACACACCTTAGAGCCATTTCCAAAGAAGTGATATTCTGAGGTAAAATTTCAGTGGCAAACAGCTAGCTAGGTTGAATTATGAGAAAGGTTCTAGAACACTTTATATAAATCTACAAGGAGGAGGCACAGATTGCAAGGTTGATAGAATGCATTTGGTGTTTCCCATATATGGACCATATACAAAGTCTAATAATTTGTTCCGCAAAGGAGTACCCCTTATGAGGAACTTTGGCATCTGTGGTATAAAGAAACCGATTCCCTTTTGAAACTATTGATAATGTGATAGGTGGTATTTCTTTGGAAATGAGAAGTATTGGTCTCCTTGTTGTTCTGTTAGTTGTTGATAGTGTATAGGAAGGTGGTGGAAATAATGGGGAATAAGATAGATCTACATTCTATTTAAAGGATCATTTTTCAGCAAGGAATGTGTTGTAGCGTAATGAAATATGCATGTTGTAGTGTAATGAAATCTGATGTAAGGATCATTTTATTGCCAACCCTGCAATGCTTGGTCTAAATACATCTTTGGGAAAGTGAATGAGGTGTTATCACCCAAAAAATTTCAAAACATCATTTTGACAAGGTTACAAAATTTCATGGATCAAAATAGGGTTTTAGGAGTCAATTTAGGTTTGATCAAGGGAAGGTTTTGGATTTTTTATAGTTTAAAGCTCATCCTAAGGTTCAAATAAAGCCTTCTTTAAAGTTCTTTCATGTCAAACATTCATCATTTTCCATTTTTATTTCATTTCCAAAATTTTTTGTGCCAAAACTTCCTAATCAGCTAAGAATCCCTACTTTCATAGTGCATCCAATGTAAAAAAGGCAGAAAACGCTACGAAACTACTGAAATTTATGAAGAAAAAACTTTATTTTCTGGTTTTGAGCATTTAAATTAAAAGGGGGTTTATGAGCAAAAAAAAAGAATTTTAAGAAACTAAGAGAGGTTATTTTCAAAAACCTATCAAATAAAAATAACCTCTCTCACGTTTCTCATAGGTGTTATCCGTAAGGATATACAAGGCTTTCTTTGAAGCCCTATTTTCAGAAAACAAAGTTTTCTTGTTTTACACATGTTTTTCAAAGGCCATTTCTGGACAGTAGGAGATTTTTTAAAAAAAATTAAGAGAGTTTTGTATTAAATAGATAATGTTCTAGAAAAACCTCCTTCAATTTCTAAAAATAAATCATGGATTAGGAGATATAGGCTCTGTCCCAAGACCTATGTATCAGGAAAAAAAACAGGAGAAATATGCAAGAAATGCCTCAAGGAAGCTAAAATGAAGTTGTTTTATGGTTTGTAGATGATGAGGACAGGTTAGATTTTGAGTTTTTTGGAAACCAAACTTTCCACTTGGCAAATCTATGAAGAATATTCATACTCAACAGTTTCGTAGCGCATTCAGTGTAAAAAACAAAAAAGAGCTATGAAACTGTTGTAGCTTCTTTTCTTTCTTATTTTGATAAGATTCTAAAGGGTTGAAGACTGAGTTAAGAACTAAATTTTCTATGGAAGATGTATTAAAGGGTAATTAAAATGATGCAGAGGAAATAATTGAGTTTTTGGAGGATAAAGACTTGAAATGGCAGCACTACAAAAAGCGCTACGAAACTGCTTTGTTTTCGTAGCGCAGGACATTACAACATTTTGAGCAGTGTTTAAAGCAGTTTTAGACAACTGGAGGCTAGGGAGGATTTATGGAATTTTTTAAGCCAACTTCCAATAGCCAAGGATCACAAAATGAAGAGTAAATGATGGCCAAAATTTCCAAAGAATGCAAAATATCTTATGCCTAAAAAGTTGGGTACTATTTCGTATTTTTGTGGAGGTCAGCAAAGTGGTCACGAAGAAATGAATCCCATCATATAAATTCGACCATGTGAATGTATACTTATCAAATATGTGATTTATTTCAGTAGATAAGGTTGTTAAAGATAATAATTAGTTTGATTCCTATTTGAAATAGGACTATCAAGTAGGATAGGTGTCTGTTTGTCACTAATTTGATGTTTTATGGTTATGCAAGGTGTCATTAGGAAAAAATTTGATGTATCTAGCCTAGAGGAAGATCATATGATGATGTAACATGTCTATTAAAAGCCAAGGGGTCAAATTAGCAAAGGGCTGGAGACTTCTTGGCAAAACTACTACTTTATGTAATTGACTATGATCAGTAATGCAAAGAAGTTTTCTTCTTGACAAACCTAAGATTCTCATGGGGTTTTAATGTTTTATTGATCTACATATTATTTTTCACTACTTGTAGTATATTTCATTGCTATTAATCAGAATTCATAACCCTATGCTCTGACCTCCTTTAGTAATGATATGATTGTGTTTTTCTATGTTTTATGAGTGGATTGCCTTTGAACCATTAACAATAGATTTCATTTCTATTATTCAGAATTCATAACTCTGTGCTCTGACTTGCTTTAGTAATGAAATGATTCTGTTGACCTATGTTCTTGAGTGAATTGTCTTTGTTAAAAACCCCTATTTGCCTCAGCTTCCATGTCAAGAAACCTTGCCATTGAACCTACTAATTTGTTGACTCCATAAGCCCAATGGTCGTATTAGCCTTCATATTTTCAACCTGCAAACATGCAAAACCAAGACACAAACAATAGAGTTAGACATCTATCTATATATTTATTGAATATCATTAACCCTTGAGAGAGCCCTCTCAGACTAAGGAGGCTAAGCCTCAATCACAAGATTGGTTTGAAATAGTTACACTAAAGTTGTCTGATCAACAACCAATCAAGTACGATTTTGGTGATAACATTTTGGCACCGTTTTCGAGGACCAAAGGCGTAAATTTTCCCTGGGAAGAACAAATTACTTTCAATTCTAAGTTCTGATAACAACAAACACTTAGGAACATATTGGCTGTATTTATGCTCTGGTGACTCCACACATCAAATAACCAATTGGAATGTGACTCCACTGCTTGAAGATAAGTAGCTTGATGAAGTTTCAAGATGAGTTCCATTGAAAGAATAAATGCCAGGTATGCTCTTATGAATCGGTCTCATAGGCCTGGTTTTCCAAATCCTATGCCAAAGGTCAAATGGTTAATTGATCTTCCTATATTTAAAGATGAAAATAAATACAATGCTTCTCTTAGTTTGGTTAGATTCCATATGCATGTACATAGTCTTAAGGTTCAATTCCTTGAGGATTGTCTCGTGAAGATGTTTATGGCCACTTTAGAAGGAAAAGCATGGTATTGGTACGAAAGCTTTCCAAATGGTTTATTATATTCTCTTGCTGATTTCCATGTTGCATTTTATGAGATGTATGAAGAATGTCATCCCTCCTTATCGCTAGTCAAAGACTGTTGTAAACACTGTGTGAATTTTATTGAATATTTGGAGAATTGTTATGAAGATGATGAGTTCATGGATGAGGAAATTTTAGAAGCCCTGCATGACAATCTCTTTCATCACCAAGAAGAAAGGATAACCTCTTTCTTAGATGAAAATGAAACCCATCAGGAGTTTATTTATGAAAATCATGTTACATCCTCTGAGTTTGATGAAAATTTGTAGCAGACCTCTCAATCCTTTGATCATCAGGAGTATGAGAATAATTTCAAACAGAAAGAGGAAATATTGGAAGATAATTGCTACAATCCTCAGGTAAAGGATGAAGTTTATTATTCATGCCATTTCTTGCATCAACCTACATCAAATAATGATCACAGTAGTGAAGAAGTGGGTGAAATTTTTTCTTTATCCTTGTTTTCTAATTTGAAGTCATTTGAGTGCAAGTCAGAAATTAAGATTCAATTTGTGGATGAAGTTGCTTAGAAAATTGAAAAGGACATTGAAGTTTTATAGGATAAAATTCAATATTATAGGCTTCAAGATCAAGATCATTCTTTTCAAAATCTTTCCATGCCAAAAAACAAAGGGAGGGTGTTGCTTACTTTCTCTTTTGAGATTGAGGAAGAATACACTGTTTTTGAAAATCAGTTTGAACAGAAGTTTGATAGCACACAATTGAAATCTGGTGTGGCTGAGCAAAGCATATATGAGTTGTCCAAAGTTGCAGAATTTTTGAGAATCACCAAACAGATCATGTCTTCTTTGATCCTATAGTCGAATATATCGAAGATTCCTATTGTCCATATTTTCACTTACATTTTCATTATGAGGATCAGATACATTATATGTTGCCTTGGTCTTTTCAGTATCATGCTTACTATTGGTTCAAGTGCAGTCAACAGGTTCAAATGTCAGATCAGATCAATGAATGGCTTCATTGGAAGTTTCATGTTGCTTGAGTTAAAAATGGAGATTGCACCTGATAGCGTAGGTAAGAGTGTGTGAATAGGCTCAAAGTTGACTGAGCATCTTTTCAGTAGGTACAAATTTGGTTCTTATACAGTGATTATCAAGCTTGAGCCCTAGGTGAAGGCCATAAGAGCTTGGTGAAGCTTTCATAAATTTCAGAGTTTTTATTTCCAAGAAGATGGATGGCACTGGAACTACAGGTTCTTTGGTGTACCATAGGGGAACACCATCCCAAGTGGAGCCACTGTTATCACCCAAAAAAATTCAAAACATCATTTTTACAAGGTTACAAAATTTCATGGATTAAAATAGGGTTTTAGGAGTCAATTTAGGTTTGACCAAGGGAATTTTTTAGATTTTTTATAGTTTAAAGCTGATCCTAAGGTTCAAATAAAGCCTTCTTTAAAGTTATTTCATGTCAAACATTCATAATTTTCCATTTTAATTTCATTTCCCAACATTTTTGTGCCAAAACTGCCTAATAAGCGAAGAATCCATACTTCCGTAGTACATCCAATGTAAAAAAGATAGAAAGCGCTACGAAATTGCTAAAAGTTGTGAAGCAAAAACTCTGTTTTCTGGTTTTGAGAAATCGACTTCAAAGGAGGTTTTTGAGCAACCAAAAAGGTATTTTAAGAAATTAGGAGAGGTTATTTTCCATAAAATATCAAATAAAAATAACCTCTCTCATGTTTCTCACAAGTGTTATCCACTAGAAGATACAAGGATTTCTTTGAAGCCCTGTTTTTAGAAACTAAAGTTTTCCTGTTTTACACATGTTTTTCAAAGGTAGCTTTTGACAGAAGGAGATGTGTTTCAAAAACCCAAGAGAGATTTTTATTCAAAAAATAATGGTTTACAAAAACCTCCTTCATTTTCTCAGACGACATCATGGATTAGGGGATATGGGCTCTGTCCCAAGACCTATTTTTCAAGAAAAAACAACAAGAGAAATCTGCAAGAAATGCCTCAACGAAGCTAAAATGAAGTTGGTTTATGGTTTGTATGGTTTGTAGATGTTGAGGACAGGTTAGATTTTGAATTTTTGAGCAACCACACTTTTCACTTGACAAATTTATGAATAATTTTCATACTCAGTAGTTTCATAGCGCATTCAGTGTAAAAAAGCAGAAAATCGCTACGAAACTGTTGTAGTTGCTTTTCTTGCTTATTTTGATAAGATTGTAAAGGGTTGAAGACTGAGTTAAGAACTGAATTTGCTATGGAAGATGTATTAAAGAGTAATTAAAATGACATAGGGCGAAGAATTGAGTTTTTGGAGGATAAAGACTTGAAATGGCAGTGCTACAAAAAGCGCTACGAAACTGATGTGTTTTCATAGCGCAGGAGATTACAACATTTTGAGCAGTGTTTAAAGTGGTTTTAGACAGCTAGAGGCTAGGGAGGATTTATGGAATGTGTTAAGCCAACTTCAAACAGCCAAGGAACATGAAATTAAGAGTAAATGATGGTCAAAATGTTCTAAGAATGCAAAAGATCTTATGCCTAAAAAACAGGGTACTATTTCCTATTTTTGTGGAGGTTAGCAAAGTGGTCATGAAGAAATGAATCCCATCATATAAATTCGACAATGTGAATGTATACTTGTCAAAGATGTGATTTATTTTAGTAGATAAGGTTGTTAAATATAATAATGAGTAGTTTGAGTCCTATTTGAAATAGGACTGTCAAGTAGGATAGGTGTCTGTTTGTCATTAATTTGATGTTTTATGGTTATGCAAGGTGTCATTAAGAAAAAATTCAATGTATCTAGCCTAGAGGCAGATCATACGATGATGTAACATGTCTATTAATGGCCAAGGGGTCAAATTAGAAAAGGGTTGGAGACTTTTTGGCAAACCTGCTGCTTTATGTAATTGACTATGATGAGTAATGCAGAAAGGTTTTCTTCTTGACAGACATGAGATTCTCATGGGGTTTTAATGTTTTATTGATCTACATATTATTTTTAACTACTTGCAGTAGATTTCATTGCTATTACTCATAATTCATAACCCTATGCTCTGACTTCCTTTAGTAATGAGATGATTGTGTTTTTCTATGTTTTATGAGTGAATTGCCTTTGAACCATTAGCAATAGATTTCATTGCTATTACTCAGAATTCATAACTCTATGCTTTAAATTCCTTTAGTAATGAAATGACTATGTTGACCTATGTTCTTGAGTGAATTGTATTTTTTAAAACCATTATTTGCCTCAGCTTCCATGTTAAGAAACCTTGCCACTGAACCTACTGATTTGTTGACTCCATAAGCCCAATGGTAGTATTAGCCTTCATCTTTTCAACCTGAAAACATACAAAAACAAGACACAAACAATAGAGTTAGCCATATATCTATATCTTTATTCAATATTATTAACCCTTGAGAAATCCCTCTCAGACTAAGGAGGCTAAGACTTAGTGACAAGATTGGTTTGAAATAGTTACACTAAAGTTGTTTGATCAACAGCCAATCAGGTACGATTTTGGTGATAACATGAGGAACACCAAAAAGAACACAATTAAAATATTTTATTGAAAATCCATTCAAATACCAAGCCACTCATAGGCACCAAAATTGTGGTGAGTAGATCTAGTATATTTATCATCAAAATCAGCAAGGATAATTCTTTCTGTAGCTTTTGGAAGTATATTTATTTTTGTAGCTTTCTCAACTATACATATCTAACTATATATTGCACACATATCAGTCAACTCAATAACTCTAAGAGGTTGTAAGTGCATAAAGAATTCTCCCCACTATCAAAGGCACTCCTATAAGCGTACATGTACCAAAAGTAGAAGCAGAGACAAATGTGGGTGCAACAGAGAAAACAGTTGTTGAGAGAGTTGATGCATAAACATATTTTTTTAGCCAAATACATTATTCCTGCCTCAAACATTATAGCTTCCAAATAAATCTTGTCTCCCAAGCTTGCAAATCAAGTTTGGAAATTCCAATGGAACAAATGAACATTTACTTCAGCATTGACTTCACATGTTCAGATCACTAATCTACATTTCATTGTAGTCTCAGAAGTCTTCTTAGGGACATCATTAATCAATTTCCACACACGTTTCTTTGCAACATTAATCCTTACATGGGTCTTTTTTGTTGGTTCACCATTTCTGTGGAAAATCCCCAACGAATTTCTATGACAACAATCTCTTTTGAGCTTGATGATTGTGATTTTGTAGAAATTCTTGTGTTACGAATATATTTTAGCCAATTTGGAGCAAATTCCCCAATCGGGGAGGGGCTTGATAGCATCCAATAATGTCTTCTTATTCTTCCTATTTTTCTTGACCACTGCGCATTCCCCTACTGTGGGCTTAGCAACAGCAATGCTAAAACCTCTTTGCATAACTCTGCATGCCCACATTAATGTTGTTTTTCTTTCCATATCTTTGATATCCCCCGACACACACAATGTCCCTTCCTCACTTTCTATCTTGCCCGGCACTCATTCAAATCATATGCCATGAGTAAAACCCCTTAAAACCCTCTGTAGATTTATTTTTTTTGTCATACACTTTTGTTGATATATGAAACCTTTCAAGCAGCGGTCATTCTATTTTCCCTGTTTACCAAATAGTAGAGAACCAATGCTCTTGGTGGCAAGAACACTCCTCCTATGGAGGCACATCTACTCCTTCAGTGGATTCAATCCCTCAATCAATTTCATTACATATGAAAAGTGGATTCAATATCTCAACCACTATAACTTTGGCACCTTATATTTTATATGAATAGACAATACCTTTGATGTTAAACAAATAATGAGCTATTCGGATGTCCAGGAATGGTAAGGGGAAGGAATTGGATACCACAAATTTCCAGGAATGGGATGGGGAATGGATTGGATACCAAGTAAAATATATGTGATTAAAAATAATCAAAATAGAGGATTGCATTGGTCATTCTCTATAGAGGGAATTAATGCATTCCAAAAAAATTATCCCTCACTCTCTTGTTTTACTTATGAGTAGTGAGAAGCACCATTAGCACTGGGAAGGAGGGAAATTTTTATATTTTATACCAAATGGTATCACAAATACAAGCACTTTTGGTGCTTGCTGGAAGATAAATATATTCACTCTGTTGTTGAAAAATTCATGTGTGATATTAGTGTATTTGATCAATTTATCTCAGACCAAAGCAACTCAGAAGCCCAAAAATATTTATGTATAGTGGGTCTAATAACCATGTTGATGCTCATTTAGCACCTAAAACAAAGCCCTCAACCTAAAGTTGTTGGCATCATAGAATCTTTAAATACCGATGGAAAACATGAAGGTCCATGTTACGAGAATAAGCCTTGTAAAGAGCACAAAGACAATTAAAGATGCATTGAATTCTTTTGTTGAGAATGAGTTGGGAAAAGAAAAAGGTCTTCAAAGCCAAGTTTCCACTGACATTGAATCTCCTCAGAGGGGAGGGTGTTTTGAATTCCATTCAAGTAATGGTAGAAGAAAGGAAACATTATCAGAAGTAAATAAGTTAAGGGTAGGCTAACCTACATATGATCATAAGCCAATTTTTTTAAGGTCAACTAGAAGATGGAAACCTGGAAGAGAATATCCAATCAAATGTTACCCTTTGATATTCATGGGTAATATATAAATTCATATAAGTTGGTCCTCCTATCTACTTTATAATGCTTGCTTATGTAGATGTACAAATGAGAGTTTCCTGACAAGTTGCTGCATGCGAGCCAACGATGTGCATCCTTTAGAAGAATTGCAAACTAAAAAAAATTTCTGGGTGTTGAGAAATGATGGACAAGTTTCCCATCCCACATCATCCCAGATTTGCATTGTTTGATAAGGTACATAAATATGGATATTGTTGTGAGTTTTCTAAGGAAGAGAAGAAAGGAATATAGAGGCAGTTCTTTTCTGAACAACAATTAAACAAGAATGATAGTGAATTTAATGTGTCAAAAGAAGAATTATAGCACGTGGTGGAAATTAATTTGAGGTGGCCTTTATGGTGTTGCCCTTGTTGTAATAAATGTATCAACTAATCACATCTCTGGTTTTATAAAAACATGCTGAAGGTATTGAAGGAAGTTGGTGAAATTGTTTCAGATTTGCAAATAGATCTTTGTAGGCTTTAGCTATAGGCCTTTCCCCATATTTAGTAGGTTGGAAATCACATGCATATTAGGAAGAATTGAATGAAGAGTTATTGACATTGAAATGATGGATTTATTTTTGATATCACATGGATTCAAAAGTCAAAGAAAACTTTATCTAAAGCTGAGCTAGAGATGTTGACCTTTGTGCTTATTATGCATGGCCACAAGCATTTGGTCTCGTCCTGCAAACTGCTAGTAGAAATAGTTTGGAATGCAAGTTTGTAAAAAGGCTAAAGTCATAGGTATATAGTGTGGTGAATAAGGTACAAAATCGATTCTTCCAACATCAACATTGGATGTATATTAGCGCATACAAGCTTTAAAGATTCATTTTTATAAATAATTTTATCCCCAACAATTAAAGCACTACCATCTATGGTAATACAACACCATTTTGCAAGAAGGATGAGAATATTCCTTACAGGATTTGAGGATGAATACATGTTATTTATTGAACCTATGGATTAAGCATCACTTGCCTCCCATACCACAAAAAAATCCAGATAGTTTTCAAAAATGTAATTGCGATATCAATTGAAATAATATCATGTCCTCTAGGTAAGCCACAGAGGAGAATTTCTAGAGCTGGTTGGAGAAGACATTTATGGTGTCACAAAGTTTACAAAAGTTCTTGTGGGGATGGATAAACATATCATGTTGTAAAGCACGTCCAAGGTTGTAACCTCTTGCTGAGATATTTCAATTGCAATGGATTAAAACCTGTGGATTTGAATTTTATAGATGGATGGATAACAGAGTTTGTTTCTCGAAGAGGGGGAGCTTCTAATGGATTTATGTAAGAGTGGATTAGATTTTTCATGTGTTCAGTAGATAATTTTTTTTGGAAATTTTTTTTGGATGAATAGGTGATTTGAAGCATGCAAATCATTATTATTATTATCCAATTTTAACGTCACGACTAAGCCAGACACCAAATTGGTGTATGAGACTTCCTTGTTTGTAGGACAAGAGCATGAGTTATTTCCACAACAATACGAATTTCTGTAGTAGGGGCATGCATCATCTTGCCTAGAACTACACCGTCTTTTGTGGGGCCAAGTCACCCTCTTCTTCGGTGGACCACAAGTGCCACCCTAGGGAGGCAAATTATACTCATCTTTGGTGGTTGGGAGGATACCACACATTTCTAGTTCAGCTAGGATGCAATAAAGGAGAAGGAAATGAAATTGTGGGGCATTTTCTAGCATTTTGGTACCAACTCATCCAACAGCTAGATGAGCTAGGGGGAAATTGGGCCCAAATTTTGAGGCCAAAATTTGGAAAATTCCTTCGTGGGTTTTTGTGAGTTATTGAAGGAGAACCCGAGGTTAATTTCTCAGAATTTTCTAGGCACTAGATGAGGCCCCAACAACCATTGTTCACTATCAACAGTGCAATTTTTCACTAGGTTAGCATAGAGGTTGTTGGGTACAACCACATTGCATGTTAGAGTAGTTGATTTCATCACCTGAACATTGTTAGGTTGCCTTAGGCAACTCCAAGTGGATGCTTTCTGATCTTACCTTTGTACTCAACATTTATATTAATAAAATGTCTCAACTCAGTGCAGTTAATGGAGATTTATTGGTGTTTAATGTGTTGTAAATTATGTGTGTTTGTTTCTTTTACTATGATTGCTTTTCTTATCATTGTAAATTTCCATTAGGAGTATTAAAATGGTATCTAAGCATGATCTTGGCTCGTTAAGGGGAAGCTAGCAAGATCATGAAAGTGTTAGAATCACATGCACAATGATTGGTGAGCTTGTAGACACTCCAATGATGCAAAAAGGGGAAAGTACACAAGGGCTCTTGAAGGAGTTGATGAGGCAAAGCCAACAATTGGCTTGTGAAAGGGATTAAGGAGTTGGGGTTGTTTGGAATTAGATTGGGGATATCGTGGGGTATTTTCTAGCATTTTTGTGGAGCAACAACCCCAACATCTGCTATAGGTTACAATTTCTGCTTGTGGAGGAGGGCCAATCATTTTAAGGTCAATTTTGGAGCGTCAAAACTAGAGCAAGCCCTTTCTAGGTTTTTCTGGGTTTTTGACAAGGATTTTAGAAATGATTTGGTAGAATTTTATGGGAAAATTCGAGGGGTCAAACATGGGTCCCAACTCAGCCAACAAGTGGAGGAGCTAGGGGGAAATTGGGCCAAAATACCGAGGTCAACATTTGGCCGATTCCTTCGTGGGTTTTTGTGGGCTATTGGAGGAGAGTCTGATGTTAATTTCCCAGAATTTTCTGAGCACCATTTGGGTTGCAACCATTGTTTGTAGCTAATAATGCAATTTTTCACTGGGTTAGTAGAGAGATTGTTGGGGACAACCACATTGCATGTTAGAGTAGTCAATTTCATCACCTCCGGGTGCATGTTTTTTGATCTTACCTTCGTACCCAACATTTATATTAATAGAATGGCTTAGTTCAAAATAGTTTATGGATATTTACGGGTGTTTAATTTGTTGCAAATTTTGCATGTATGTTTTTTTTTACTATGCTTGATTTTCTTATCATTGTAAATTTCCATTAGGAATAATACGGAGAATGTAAACGCAAGATTTGATAGAAAATCCATTGTTGAAATTTGGGTACCGGAGGACAGGTGGTTCCCTAAGGATTTGATCTTTGGCCTAGGGAAAAGTGTCCAAAAGAATTTAATTTTTCTCCTAAAGTGACTTTATAATTTTATAAAGTCAAATCTAATTTAAAAGTGACTTTATGTGATAAAGTTACTAAAGTCTAATTTTAAAGTGACTTTAATAAAGTCAATGTAAAATTAGAAAGGAAAAGTAACTTTGGAAATAAATGACTAAGTGGGTCTTTATTAAAGTGGGGTGAATTAAAAAATAGAAAGTGAGATTTAAATGAGCATTTAATCTCAGCCCTAGATCTCAATCTATTTCGGCCATTGGATTTAGGGATTCCCCAAAAGTCACTTAGGGTTAGGTTAAAGGAGGAAAAGGAGGAAAAGGTCATTCATTCTTTCATGAGAAGATTGAGAGAAGGAGAGCAAGAGAGCAAGGGAGATTTCTGGGCAGTGAGGAGAAGGAGGCAGCAGCTTGGCACACATTCCAAGGCAGCAGTTCAGCAAGTTCGTACTGCAGAGTTTGGCACACATTCCAAGGCAGTTTTTGGCACGATTTTCTAGAAGACCATACAACAGCTTTTTGGCACGATTTCCAAGAGCCGTACAGCAGTTTGGCTTAGTTTTCGAGGCAACAGAGGGCTGTTTTATTTGGCACGAATTTCTAGGTAGGCCGTACAGCAAGTGGCTGTCCTCTTGCACGGAAATCGAGGCATATTCTGTACAGCAAGTTTTTGTTGTTCTTTTGGCACAAAAATCGAGATTCGTACAGCAACATTTATTGCTTTTTTGCACAGAAATCGAGGAGGCCGTACATCTGCATTTATTGCAGATTTTCTGGGCACGAAAATCGAGGAGGCTGTACAACATTTAATGCTGTTCTGTTTTGCTGTTTGCACATTTTCCGAGGCAGTGGTTAAGCACGGAAAATGAGATAAGTTGTAAAGTTTACTTGCTGATTTTTCTGAATATTTCTCTCACTGTAAAAAGCATTTTTTCCAGAAATAAGAAGGAGCTTTCGAACTGGGTTTCCCCAAGAGTTGTAGGGGGTTTTTCCAGGGTCACCTTGACCAAAAATCACTGTGTTTAAATGTGTTGAATGGTTGTTTGTATGTGCTGATATTTATTTCTGCATTTTCCAGCATTCTGTAATATTTCCAGAATTTGTGTTTTCAGCAAAATTTATTTTTCAGTTGTTGAATGTATGGATATGGGAAAGGGCATTTAACTATTTTGGAGAAATAAGGTGAAACTGAAAACCGGGGTGGGGAAACAAAATTTCTACATCCATCAGAATACTAATCCATGCATTGGCCCCAACATTGTGGTGACTAGGTCTAGTATACATATCAATCAACTAGAGATTTCTCTCCATGAACCAAGACTCCTGGTCAAAAATTCTAATGGTGGTTGCTCCAGAGATTGATTCTCCAATTTTTTTTTCGATTGGAGCTCTAGAAACTAATGACAACCGAGCCACTTCACTAGTTGATAGTATGTAATATTGATGATACCATATAAAATTTGAACCCACTAGTATAAACACAATGAATACCAGCCAAGAAATCTGAAACATGAATGCAATGATCCCCAAAAGTTGTATAAATGCAAAATCCAAAGCTCCTGGTTGTGTAGGAATCAATGTGTCCACTACACTCTGATTAGTTGATGCCTGATTCAATATTCACCCAAATGGAGTTGCATCAAAGAACATTGGTGTACGAAATATACAACTGTGCAGATTGTTGAAAAGTTGATTGCCAATTTTAATTCCAACCAGTGAAAGAAGCATAGAGATCATAAGAACGCACAAAGAGTTGCTTAATTTCAAAGAAACATAAACGAGAATGAGAAGGGAGTTTCTAACAGGGGAAATCTCACTTTATTTTCTAGGGGTTGCCCATGCCACCTAGTAGTTACTAATTATTTGAAGTAGCTGAAATATTATTTGGGCTACTAGTATTATAGGTATCAAAGTACCATTGTATGCAACAATAATGTAAGAACAGTATACCGACATGTTTACCCTTCTTCCTCTGCATCCACCCCTTCCCATAGCTGAAACGTATTCACCTCTCTGGAATTTGAGATGCACAGAGCCAAAATGGAGAAGCAATAGCTCTACATACTCAAACAAGCCATATTAACAAGGGCTTATCTGCACTACATTGCTACCCAACAAAATCAATGTTAAATATACAAGTGTCTGCTCCAACTTTATATTATGTTGGTTAAAAATATTTACTAAATGCAGAATATATACAGTGTTCTCTCAAGATCAGATTTAGAGATTCATGAAAACGGTCCAACATTATCTGGCTAGACCCCTGTGTTAAACAAGTTAGTGCTCTACCAAGCCACTAGAACCCAACCTCGAGTTACATACGAGTAAATTGGCATGGTTGGTTGCCTATTCAAAACAATTGTTACTGCATTTTCTATGCAACTTCATGGAGAAAACCCCACAAATCCTGGAAAGTTTTCTAATTTCAGATTGTTGTTGACAATCTGGTTGTTTGTGCTAAAAGGAAATGTAGCACATGTTAGATTTCATTCCCCTTGTAATGTTATTATTGCCATTGTGTTTGTGTTTGTCCTAGAAGAAAATTTAACAGGTCCTGGTTTTCTTTTGGCATGGACCTTGCTAGCAATATGCTTGTCTTTCTACTAAAAGTAAATCTGGCACATGTTAGATTTATTTCACCTTTCAATGTTGCTATTGAGAATGCCTTGTATCTATGATATAAAAAAATCTAGCACAAAATAGATTTATTTTTGCCGTGCAATATTTGCTTTTGGAAATATACTTGTGTTTGTGCTAAAAGTAAATCTAGGACGAGCTAGATTTCATTAACTCTGCCATGTTGTTATGTGCTTATGTTTTTGCTATAGGAAAAATTAGCATGGGTTAGATTTCCTTCGCCTTGCAATGGTGTTATCGAAAATGTGCACTTATTTATGCTAGAAGGAAAAATATCACTCATTATATTTTTTTCATCTTACAATGTTGTTATTAGCAATGCACTTTCATTTATGATAGAATGAAATATAGCACGTGTTAGAATTCATTTGCTTGATAATGTTGTTGGAAATAGGCTTGAGTTTTTGCTAAAATTAAATATAGAACATGCTAGATTTTTTTTGCCTTACAGTGTTTGTTATGTGCTAGAAGGAAATTTAGCATGCGCTAGATTTGTTTCACAATGCCATGTTGTGGTTGGCAATCTGGTTGTTTGTGCTAGAAGGAAATATGCTAGATTCCTTGACCTTGAATTGTTGTTATTGGAAATATGCATGTGACTATGTTAGAATTAAATTTAGCACATGTTAGATTTCTTTTCTTTCAATGTTGTTATTGGCAATATGCTTTAGCCTATGCTAGAAGTAAATTTAGCATGTTAGATTTATTTAACACTACAATGTTGTTATGTTCTTATGTGTGTGCTAGAAGGAAATCTAGCACGTGCTAGATTTGTTTCATCTTATAATGTGCTTGTGTTGTGTTGTAAGGAAATATTTTTAGACTTCCTTTGCCCTATAATGTTGTTGTTCTCAACATGCTTGTTTTTGTGCTAGAAGTAAATCTAGCATGCACTAGAATTCTTTCACCCTATAATGTGCTTGTCTGCTTGTGTTTATCCTAGAAGGAAATCTTACACATTAGATTTCTTTCACCTTATAATTATTTTATCGGTAGTGCACTTATGTTTGGGCTAGAAGGAAATCTAGCACACGTTATGTTTCCCTCACCTTGGAATGTGCTTGTGTTTGTGATAGAAATAAATCTATAGCATGCACTAGATTTCTTCAGTGCTATAATGCTATGTGCTAGAAGGAAATATAGCACGTGTTAGATTTATTTCAATTTGAAATGTGTTTGTGTTTGTGTTGGAAGAAAATTGATCACATGTTAGATTTCTTATACTCTACAATGTTGTTGGAAACATGATTATATTTGTGGTAGAGATAAATCTAGCACTTGATAAATTTCTTTCACTCTACATTGTTGCTATATGCTTGTGTTTCCGCTAAACGAAAATCTAGCACATGTTAGATTTCTTTTACCTTGCAATGTTGTTATTAGTAACATCTTTGTGTTTAGGCTAAAAGGAAATTTGACATGTGCTAGATTTTTTTTGTCCTGCATTGTTGTTGTTAGAAATATTTATATGTTTGTGTTAGAAGTAAATATAACACAAGCTAAATTTTTCTCACCCTACAATGTTGTCATGTCATAATGTTTCCATTAGAAGGAAATCTAGTATGTATTAGATTTCTTTCACCTTGCAATTTTATTATTTGTAATGTGCTTATGTTTCTGATCCGAAGAAATCTAACCTGTGTTAGATTTTTTTTGCTCAATAATGTTGTTGTTGGAAATATGTTTGTGAATTTGTACTAGAAGGAAATCTAGTATGTGTTATATTTTCTTCACAATGCCATCTTATTTTTGACAATCTAGTTATTTATGCTAGAAGGAAATCTAACACTTTGCATTGTTTTTATTTGGAAATGTGTTTATGTCTATGCTAGAAGGAAATTTAGCACATATTAGATTTCCTTTTTCTTGCATTGTTGGAAATATGCTTGTGTTTGTGATAGAAGTAAATCTAACATATGCCACATTTCATTCACCTTGCAATGTTGTTATGTGCTTTTGTTTATGATAGAATGAAATATAGCGCGCGTTAGATTTGTTTCACCTTACAATTTTATTATTGGAAATGTGATTTTGTTTGTGCTAGAAGAAAATCTTGTGGGTGCTAGATTTCCTTTTCCTTACAATGAAGTTTTTGGTAATATCCCTGCATTTATGCTAGAAGTAAATCCAACATGTACTATGTTTCTTTAACCATACAATGTTGTTATTTTTTTATGTTTGTGTTGTAAGCATATGTTGCATGTGCTAGATTTCTTTTTACCCTGCTACAATGTTGTTGTTGGCAAGATGCTTATGTTTGTGCTAGAAGTAAATCTAGCACACACTAAATTTCTTTCACCTTGCAATGTTGACATGAGCTTTTATTTCTTCTAGACTGAAATGTGGCATGCTTAAAGCTCTTTCACCTTCCAATGTTGTTGTTGGTAATGTGCTCATGTTTTATCTAGAAGTAATTCTACCACATGCTAGATTTATTTTACAGTGCAATGTTGTTATGTGTTTGTTTTTATGCTAAAAAGAAATTTAACATACATTATATTTCTTTCACCTTGGAGCATTTTTATTGACAATGTGCTTGTGTCTGTCATAGAGGGTAATATAGAATGATTTTTTTCACAATGCAATGTTGTTGTTGGAAACATGCTTCTATTTGTCCCATATTTCATTCTTAGACCACATATTCCATACAAAGGGCCTTCTAATCATATGAGGTTTTAACATTTCTTATACTGTAACAACGATCTACGTAGGCATGGACTAAAAACTCATTGTCTTCAAAAAGTAAGGACAAATTTTGTAAACATGGAGATTTCCTAGGAAATATTATTGTTGCAATGCTTTTTTTGACAATGTGTTTGTGTTTGTGATAGAAGGAATTTCATCATGCATTAAATTTACTTTACAATGCAATGTTGTTGGAAATATCTTATATGTGATAGAAAAAATTCTTCAATGTGTTTGCCTTTTTATGGTCTCTATAGAAAACTAAGAATATACATGACTATAAAAGATAAATTTTGTGTAAACATGATGTTGTTGTAGTATCTACTATTGTTGTTATTTATTCACAGTGTATTGTTGTCTTTTGGTAACATGATTATGCTTGTGATAGAAGGAAAGCTAGTAGGTGCTAGCTTTCTTATAGACACGATTAAAAGAACATAATAAATTATTTAGGGGTTGCGCCCTTTTCCTAATCAACACCATGATTAACTATTATTGTGAGTCCTACACTTGTTATTGTTCTTGTTCATTTTGTTACACATACAATTATGCAAGTGGTATTAGTATTTATAAATTCATATTTTCTTCAATAATTTGAAACTATGATAATAGTTTCTTAGTTTATTTTCAAAAACCATGGACCCTGAAGCTAGTGGGAATTCAAAGGAATCATCCAAGGAAAAAGGAAGTTCACCAAATACAACACGAAAATCTTAAATGGTATGAAAATTTTAAAATTAGTTTGTACTTTGTTACAATGGTTGATAATAAATTATTGATGATTAATGAGGTTCATGTTATTCTTATTTTTTAAGAAAACTTGCATATGCTTTGAGCTTCTTTGTTTTTGTGCATATATATGAAATGAAATGTTATAGAAGATAAATTCATATTGTTTTTTAATTCATTTAAAATTTTACCATTATAAATTCTTACAAATGTTTGTAGATGCTAAGAACAATGGTACAAACTGTGAGACTCTAAAAATCTACTTTATATTCATTTTCAAATAATTTGACAAAATTCTAGTATGCAATTTACAACTTAATGAATTTTGATTTATTATTGATTAATCTCCTACCTAATATTGCCATGAAAATTGAAATATACCATGTTAGTTGGATTTTTCACATTAAAGATCCACTTTTACACAAAAACACATGCATATAGCACTAGGAGTTGGTTTTTAATGTGGAAACCCCATACCAACATGGGTATTTTTCTTTTCTTGACAATTTTAGCTAGGTGATTACTGTTCGTGTCATATAGTAAACTTGCATAACACATGTACTCCTTTATTATTGTGTATGTAAATGAAAATAGTGTATTATAAGGTTTAGTAATATTTGGTATTTCATGCCTTCCATAATTTATTTATTTATTTATTTATTTTTAATAAGTTGTGGAATATCGTGTTCCTAACATTCCAAGTAAAGGAGTGAAGAGAAAATGAGAAAAAAAGTGATATACAAATAATGTATCCTTCAATTCGTATGGTTGTTTATATTTTATGTATACTCTCTTCTAAATGGTTAGATTAGGTGGTCTTGTAAATTTTAAAATAACATTACATGACAATATTTGAAATTTCAATTTCATTTTGATTTATGCAAATAAATTTTTATTTTTTTTTGTAGAATTGGTTGGCACCAAATCAAGTGAAATGTTACAGTCATCATTTAATAAAAAGAAAAAATCAACTCAAATGGTAGTATCAATAACACCTTCAACTTCTACCTTTGAAATGATTAAAAAATATAACACATATAATAAATATGACTTTCTGCATGATTGGTATGTCCAGATAGAAACTCCCATGAATATGTATCTTGATATGTACCTATTTGGATCCATAGATGGAAAAGAACCTGAGATATTAGGAATAATTATTAATTGCTATGCTTACAATGAAAATGATATTGACTTTCAAGTGGAGGTGATTAAATAAAATGAAGTAAAATTAATTTCTTGTCAAGTGGAGTATACAAAGATTTGATTGAAGCTTCAAGTAACGATTCACCAAATATGATATTACAACCAAGGCCAAAATATTATATGTATGATTAAAGATGATTCAATGTTTATATAGTTGGTTAATGCTTTTATTCATTGTCACAATTTATAACATTTTTTATGTTTATTATAGTGACAAGCAAGGAGAACAAATACATTGATCAAATTCATCTGAAACAAAGCTATAATCAAGCAAATGATATCATATTAGGTAGTTAACATGAATTTTGTTGTTTATTCTTTTGTCTGTTTTTTTATTCAATCAATCATTGTCACAATTTATAACATATTCATTGTACATTATAGAGACAAATAATGAGAACAAATATAATAATCCGAAGATTGAGAATCAAAGTTATAATCAAGAACAAAATATAATATCAAGTACTTATGATTTTCCCACTTGTTTTCCTTATTATTTAATGAATTTTATTCATTTTCACAATTCAAACTATTTTATATGTTTAATGTAGAGACAAATAAAAAGAACAAAAACGATGATGAAGTGAAAAGTTATAATTATGAAGATAATGCCATATTAGGTACTCATTACTTGTCTTTTTGTTTTTATTATTATTCTTCAAATTTTAATGATTATAATACCATAACATTGTATATGTTTATTATAGGAACAAATAAAAATAACAAAACTAACAATCAAAATAATGTTAAAAGTTCCCTGTTTGTATTTCGTAGGTTACACTGCTAATGCTTTTCTTTAATTGCAAATTTTGTATTGAATATATATTATATTACATAATTTGATCATATTTAATTGACGGTTTAATATTTTTACCTCCAGGTTTTGTGAAGACGATAAAAGAGAATATTGTTTCATCTATAAATAGTCGAAAAAACACTCATGGTAAGTGTATTGTTTCGATATTTTTTTAGTAATTTTTGTGACAAGAATAAAATGGTTTGAATAGACTATTTTTTATTATATTACAGCCCAAATAACTGAAAAGAAATCAGTTATTCTTGAATTAAAGGACGTTTTTTTTTTATCATAGCATCGATGATGAAGCAACAAACAAAGGACATATTGAGAAAATGGGAACTGATGCAGATTACACAATAGAGAGAAAAATGTTTTGGATTCATCCACATGCAAAAACATTTTTTGAAATTTCAATTTGGACGACAGCTTCAAAACAAAGCACAACAAGAGTTCTAAAAAAGCTGGTTTCACAAAAATTACAAGATAAACTTGTCTTTATGTGGACTGCTTCAGAGTGTAAACAAAAAAAGGGACATAAGGCCATTGACAATCCAACGAAAGGTATACACATTAAATCAATGAAAAAAGTGTGGGAAATGCATACTGAATATGATGCAGCCAATACTATTATAGTGGAGTGTTCACTTGAGAGAATGAAAGGAAATCCAAAAGAAAATGTGATTCTTGCCCCTCAATTCAATGGAACAACTCAAGAGGATAATTAATTGAGCGATGAGCTATGGAGAATTTTGATTAAACGCAGCAAGGAAACAGAGGTGCAAGCTATTTTGAAGGATGTTCAATCACATCTAATAGTACCTTAAGATGATTGGTGTCTATTTCATGTCATAATATGTATGACATCATGAATTATTACTATATGTTGCAGCCCTTTTAAATTTAAGTTGACTTCTACTTCACAATACTAATAAAAGAATTGTTGATTTGATTGTCATAAGTAGAATAAAATAATTTTATGTTCTTTATTTTTGTGAGATATTATTGTATTGATAACAATTATTGATTTGAATGGTTGTTTAATGTTTTCGTATCAAAATTTACCATGCTATAGAAATTTTTACAATGGATTGGATTGTAAGTAAAAATTAATAGATAATTGATCTATTTGTTTGAATTGGATCATTACAATTACTTTTTTCAATTGTGGTTTAAGTTATCATTATACCTCTTAGAAAATAGTAATGCAAATGATGGTTCACTGCATTCTTATAAACTTTTTTATTTCATATAAGTTGAAAAACCATATTAGGATGTATGTAGCACCAACAATAGACATAGAAACTTTACTAAAAGAAGCACCAAAAGCAGCTATATAAATTAGCGTATAATTAAGTAGGTTTGAAATTTAAAATTTTTATTATATTACATGTGGAAACTAATATATATTTTGTTTAATTGCAACCATTGTAATTATATATTTCAATTCAAATTAAAAAAATCGTCGTAAGTCTTAAAATCAATGATTTAAATGGTGGGTTAATGTGATCCTATGAGACTTGCTTATTCCATATAAATTTAATAAAGGTATTAGGTTGTATGTATAAAGTAAACATATCATTAGTTTGTTCACTTTACTGGGGCCATTGTAATTATAATTTGTGATTACCATTAATTCATAATAAATACTAACATCATTTTTGAAATGTTAGGTTTTTATATCATTAAGCCATAAAGTGTTGAAGTGGCGATATGTTAATATCATACATGTGGTTGCAGTGTAGTTGCAGACGCAAATAGGCATCACTATAAGTCAAAATATGTTGGCGATATTTGAAATGGAAGGAGTTTTCTTCTAATCATACATCAAATATGAACAAAATTGTTATATTTAAAGAGAACCAAATTGGGAGTTTGGTGATAGATCCTATTTTTTAAGGCATTTTCACTCAGAAATGTTAAAATATTTCTTAAAAAATTATGATGTTGCAATATGGACAATAAATGTCATTGACAAGTACATCTGACAAGTACTTGAAATATGAAATATTGATAGAGGACTTTAAATTCGCATGGAACAAGGCTCATTTTCATTTGCAAACAAAATTAGAAGCAGGGAGGACAATACAATTTTATGAGAAAATGTTGACTGATGTGTGGTCCCAATATGGAGATAATTATGAAGAATCAAATTTATTGCTTATAGATACAACAAATCATACTTCTCAAATCATTGGATATCGATCAAATCACATCTTGATAAAATCCTATACGGGAAAAGATCAAGATACTTGGATTATGCAGCTTTTATTCCTCTTTCTTAAGACACTTCATCGTATGATAGAGAAATGTGAGTACATTCGAATGTTCAATAAAGCATGTACTTCATTGTAGTGGACGAAGATAATTTTCTTTATAAATTTGTTCACAAGTACATTCCAATTTTTTAATACAATTTGAACATTGTTTTTTCTGAATCAATTTGTATGATTTTATATATTTGGAATATTACATGAGAATTTTTATTTTTTTTTGTCTAAGGAAAAAAATTAGAAATTTTTATTAATAATAAAAAAAAATTACATTGGGAATTGTCAATTATATTATTATTTATAATTATTTCTGAAAAAGACTTTGTTGTATCGATTTTGTTTTGCTAAGATGTGTGTGTATGTGTGTTCTTAAATGAATTATTTTCCATTGAAATAATCTTACACGAACCGTCAAGGCATGCTTGTATTTTTATTGACTTCTATTTACTTATATGCATAATACTCATATATAAATGTGAAATATAAGTTTTGAAATAGAGCTCATTGCAAACAAAACTGTAATTCTTATTGAAGAAATTATAATAATTTACTTGATAAATGCTACATGCACTATTGGCTATTCAGGCTAACGGGAAATGTGTCATAGGTAAATGATTTGAACTTTTTGAAGCATACGATTTGTGATTTCTCAATCTATATTTAAAATAAATTTATATACTTCAATCAATTAATGGTTGTAATTAAAATCACATCATATTGAAAATCAGCAACACTCAAAAGTTAGTTATTGACCTTTTACCTATAAAAAGCATTAACATGAGTGCATGAATGTGATATTTAATTTTTCAGATAAAAATCTATTATAATTTTTTTTGCATTTCTAAAAAAAACATATAATTAATGAAATGATTGCTAAGTGGACTATGTAGGTTTGATTGGACGCTATCATAAATAAATTATGTCTTTGAAATTTATTTGCAGATTTGTTGCTGTTGTTGTTGTAAATTTGTATTTTAAATAACTGAAATCATATCATACAAGCCATAAAAATATTATTTTCTTTTACTTAGTTATATCCATTAATATAAGTGTATAAATGTGATATATAATAACCATATACTATAAGCCATTTTTTCCAAAAATAAATCTAATAATTTCTTGGTAATAAGTATTAAGTGGAATATTTAAGCTAATGGGTGATGGGTCATAGGTGAATACTTCAAAGTCCTTAAATTGTAAGGCATTTGATTTTTAATCCATAATTTATTTATCTATTTTTTAAATAAACTATTTGCGTATGTAATCATATTATCCCACATAAGTTAGTAATGAATCCATTTATTAACCTTTATTTGTCTACCACTTAGTTTAATATGAGTATTAATTTCATATTGTATTTTCTTTGAAATAAAACTCCATGTAAAACAAAATGTTCTTCTTAATAAAACATGGAAAAATTAATTAAAAACATGTTAAGAGGGACATCTAGATTAATTAAAGAGATAGATCATAAATGGTTGTATTTAAACATTTTGCAACATAAGACATTTATTTTCCCATCCATTTTAACATTTTTTCATTTTCAATTATTAAATAATTTACTTGTAATTTAAACAATCTCATAGAATCCAACATGACTCGAAGCTATTTACTGTATTCTATTTGATTATATGCATTAATGGAAGTTTATAAATGTGATGTATTTTTTAAATGTAGCTCCTAATGTAAATAAATATATCTTTTTTATAAAACAAATTAGAAGTATTGGATAATAAGTTATAAGTGGTCTAATATAAAGCCATTTCTCCACTTTTATTTTCTTATCATGAATTTTAATATAACTGTATAAATGAGACATTGTTTTTTTGAAATAAAACTTCATGTAAAATGAAATGTTTTTCCTAGCAAAACATGAAACAATTAATTGATAATGAATAATAAGTAGATTCCTCAAGTTATCTTAAGATATAGATAATAAATAAATGCATTTCAACTTTTTACAACATACACCATTTGATTTTCCCATCTCTATTAGCATTTTGTAAATTTCAATTCGTAAATAAATAATTTCTAATTGAAATAATAAAAACCAACTAGACATAAAGCATGACATATTAAATTCTATTTAGTTATATGCATTGATACAAGGTTATAAATGTATTATATTTTTGAAATAAAGCTCTTAATGTAATTAAAGATACATTTCTTAGAAAAAATAATAATTTAAAATCAATCGATGATGAGTTCTAAGTGGTTTATTGTATTTTCAATCAATAACTTTTTCTAACTATGCATTTTTAAATCAATTACTTTTATATAAAATCATGCAATATAAGTCGATAAGTCAAGAAACAATTGATTGATTTATATTTACCTTTCATGTGGTTTAATATGAATGTATAAATGTAACATTGTTATTTCTAAAAGAAAACTCTATGTAAACAACATGTTTCTATTAAAACAAGGATTAATTAATTCATAATGAGCATTAAGTAGACTATTCAGGCTTATTCAAGAGTTGCGTCACAAATGAACATATTTAAACTTTTTTCCACCATATGACATGATTTTCCCATCAAGATTAACATTTTGTAAAATTAAATTATCAAATAAATTATTTGTAATTAAAATAATCTTATAGAAGTCAACAAGGTCTGAAGCTATTTATTGTATTCCATTTAGTTTTATGTATTGATACAAGTTTATAAATGTAATATATTTTTGAAATAAATCTCTTGATGTAAGTAATGATACATCTTTTACAAAACTAATTAGAATTTATTGATAATGGGTTTTAAGTGGTTTATTTAGACCACATGGAAAAATCATGTGTAATCGATAAATGACTTTTAATACATATTTAATATTCAAAATTAATATTTTAATGATAATTTATTAGTAGTTACATTAAGTATTTAATAATTAAAGAGCATGAGGACTTATATAAATTTCAACTAAAATCCATAAGTTGTGTTTCACATTTATTTATTCCCCATTAAAAATTCTTATCATTTGCTTCTCTTGGTGAAAGTAATGGTCAATCATGGTTTTCCGTACAATAGGTTGGAACTATTACATTAGGACCATTATTAGTTTTTGACAATGTTGACAAGGAGAGATAAATATCCGAACTGCCATCAAGTGTACTATTTTTTGAAAACCCTTGCTTCCACTACTTACTTGTCTATGTATATTGATTCTCAACGTCCGCTAATTCTTGTTTACTTCAATTTGTGAGAGTGTCTATCATAATGGAATGACTTGAATACCCATTTAAGAACTCTCATTCGATGCACTTGGCTTTGAGTGGAGATAGATCAATGATACCCAACCATCTTGAAATACCTAGATCAATAGTGCCTAGCTTTTATAGTGGATGCATGGATGTTGTAAGAAGAATTATCACCTCCTCATTAGTGTTACTTAAAGGCATGAAAGGGTAGAAAATTTAGCACAAAAACATTTTACTAAGTTTATAGTAGACTAGTTTCAAAGCAATGCAAGGGAGGCACCCCTCCTTTCCACTTGAAAAAATATCCTCACATCACCATTATTCAATCAACAAATCTCTCACGGGTTGTGGGAAAGGGGGTTAGATTCATGCAACAAAAAAATAAAAATCGATGACTTTATTATGTTATCCATAACTATAATATCTTTCTTGGATGTAGACATACTAATATGATTCTTTTATTAAAATAATTGTTTTTAGAGTTTTCTTTCACACTCATATTGTTGTCAAGTACTATTGTACTTAAAAACCCATGTTTGACCTATTCATGGTCTGGAGTGGTTTTGAGATTCCTAAATTATTTTTATCTTAAATTAAGTTAATATGGTGATTTACAAAAGAATTAATGTTGTTGAAAGCCTTGTAATAGAATACTTCCAAATTTAATAGAAATATGTGTTTTTCGGTGAATCAAAGTTTATACCATCTTCGATCCCATAAAAAAAAAAAAATTAAAATTTCCTTAGAGTTAAATATGTCTCACAATGACACTAGCACAGGTCAAGTGCCGATTCTAGTGCCAACGGAGACCCTTCGCCAGTATTTGTATCCAAAAGTTGGATTTTGGTAAGGGCTTTGTTACCCCTCTTCTTGCCTAAAAAACACCCAATTACCTAGAAAAAATCCAAATTACCCCTCTTCTATGTTCCCGGATGAGGCCAAGAAAATAATGTTTGTGTTATCTTGCCTCTTGGGCTATTTTAGTGAATGGGTGAATGAACCCCTATTAGGTTTCCTTTCCAATTTTCACCTATTTGATCATAAGCCTTGATAATTTTCAATTTCAATAAACGTTTGGTTGATAGTATACATGAACAACTCCTTAAGTTACCAACTAAAAGGGTATTTCATATCTCACTCTTTATTTATATGTTTATCTATGATCGAGTAGACGAGATTTAAGTTTGCAAAGTAGAAACTAGATGAGGAGAGGAATCAACAATGCAATATTTTTGGACTTCCCTAATGAAAGATTCAAAGGAATTCACATTTAAATAGTATATTGAGAATTTTACACTCCGATGATGAGCATGTTGACCGGTTCGGCGAACCAAGAACTAGTGAGAAATAAAGAAAATTTTACATCTCACGAGAGCGAGCAAAAACCAAAGATTGATACGTGTACCAAAACTATCTTGAAATCAAGGTGTATGGGTGTGAATTTCTACCATACAATTTTTCCAAATACCTCCCCAATGAGAGTATTTGAATTATACAATACCTAATATAGGTGATCAATTCATATGAAATCAATTTTATTTCAGCTAAGGAGAAATCCAAATTCAGAATTAAAACTCAAGTTGGCTATTTTGTTGCAACAATAGGACAACGCAGGAGAAAAATAGACAAGATTCTTAAACGGATGAAGTTTAATATTGGTTTCACATGGTCATATGATCCTCTAGAATAATTTCTAAGTTAAGGGTAGAAAAAAAAAACCACTCACGATACACATAGATAGAGGCAAGAAAATTGAAATATATCTAAATCAATTGACCTAGACGAGAAAATACTTTGCATGAGTTGAAGAATGTCTTGTTTCTACTTCAACTTAAGAACTCGTATTCCTCAAGAAAACGGGGAAAAAAGAAAAGAGAGAATAAGCTCCTCCGGTGACAAAAAATGCGAGTAATGAATTAAATGTATATATGAAAAGGACCAAGATGAGTCTGAATTAGATTGAGAAAAGAATGTAGAACAATAATTTTCCATTATTATCAAAAGAACACCATCTTCATCACGATCAAGGATCTAATTTGTTACACCTTCGACGGTTTCATCGGTGTCACAGGTACGAGTCTTATTCGAACACAACTCGGACTTCAAATATTATTCCAAGGAGAAAAGGAGGCAGTATCTTTGACGGATATAGAGAAATCAAAATGAAGAATGAAATTCTAAAACAACACCACCTGAGTTTTTGGAAGAAGATTTCGATTCACGCAAGACGATCTTATCAAATTTTGATTCGAAAAAAGGAAGCATACGGAGTAGCGGCTTCCTTGATGCTCAAATCCCATGGCCCAAAACAACAACATACTACAAAAATACGAGAATTTGAGGTTGACACCATGGACATACATACGATTGATCGGATAGGTGCAAAGAAAATTGGTGAGATGATTTGTTCTAATTTAACCAATACAACCGCAATCTTGAAATCAAAATTTCATGTCACTTTCAAGCATTCAATCTCGGCTAAATATGGAGAAGATCTCTTCTCTAGATAAATACATTAGGATCAAATCATTGGAAGATTTGGTGGTTAAAGATGGGATATGATCTAGAAAACGTGAAGGCTAAAGAGGAATTGATTAAAAAAAAGAAGAATTTTGACATTGCATCATTGAGGAAGGGCCCAGAGCGCCAACAATTGAAGATCCATAGACTAAAAAAATAGAAAAATGCGGAAGCACAAGGAGAACATCTTTTAAAATTGATCATGAACAAAATACTCAGAAATTAGAAAAATGGAGACGAAATAGGAAATATGATTAAAAGAGAAAGATAAAATTCCATAGGTGGCCATAGTTCCTTTGAATGTAGTGCCTCACAACAATCTACTACAAGATCTACAACATCAACCATGCCTTTAGGCCAATGTGAATCTTTGCTAAATAGTTGACAAGGTCATAGAAAACATGTCTATACGGACGAGAGGAGATAAAGAAATCAAAAGGGAAAGTAAAAACTTTACAAGAACATAAAACTAGAAGTGAAGCTTTAATTTAATTTATGAAGAACATAAATCCAAAGGTTGTTAGAAAGGATACATACAACGAGAAATAGAGTGATCTATTGGCCAAACCATGGACCAAGCCAAGGAAAGCATGTATGGGTAGAATTCTCAGTTCCATGATTGATGTTGGTAATGTAGCCAAATAATTTTTGAACGAAAGAACACGATAATGAAAGTCATAGAAGCTATTTGAGAATCAAGAAGAATTTGGGTGACAAGCCTATTTTGAAGCTTCTAACATCCTTGATTCCTAAATTCAAAGATAAATATGAGTTGGAGGACTTAGGAATTGATGACGGAATTAAAACCATCTTGGAAGTCAAGAAGGTTATGACTAAAAGGAATATTATTATGCAATTAAAAGAAAAGTTTCAAGGACTAGAGATTGTAGTTAACATGTTTTTTAGGTAGAATTGAAGCATTAGACCAAAGTTACCCAATGTATTTGTAATTAATTATACATTAATTACTCAAAAATATTATAGTAAGAAGAGTTTGAAGGAAGTGGCAGGAGAATGGATTCTGAATTTGCCAACATAAAAGGGCGTTATGATAGGAAAAGCATTCCTAGAAGAAATGAAATGAATTTTACATTTAACATGAATTAAATCACATATTTGTGGTAAAACCAAATTTTGAAAAATATCTTAGGGTAGATGAGATGTGTAGGAAGGAGGTAACAAAGCTAACCGTGGATGAGGTATTTGGGATAAGTTGTGTGAGTTATTGGATTAATTGGTAACTCAAAATGCGATTCTACGGGATCCTTAACGAGAACAAAGATAGATAGGCCATCTCGAAACAATTTCCTCCGGATACGACCTTTGCCTCTTGCTTTGCATTTTTCCACCTATACTACTAGTACGTAGAGTAGATAATTTGTTTATATTATTTCTAAATACACCCTGTCGGTTGAGACGGGAGTTTGTGTAAATATTGTTATAAATACTTCACACTTTGAAATGATACAGGTTGACTATTGAATATTATTTTCCCAAAGCTATTGTACTTTTTCCATTCAATGGAGTGATCATTAATACAAGGAATTCTTCACAAGATTCATGTGTTAGTAAAATTGGTGATGTACTTCTCTTCGTTTATGTATTATTTCATTGTTTCCTTTCTTTGTTCTTTCTTAAAGCTTAATTACATTACAAAATAGTGACGATCAGGATTTATTTAAAACAAACATGCAGTATGGTACGTAAAGTAATTTTAACTTTTTCTTCTTAAGTCAAACTAAGAAATTCTTAATTTCTCTTTATTTTCAACTAAATCTTTATTTTCTTATGTTCTATATCATTTTAAAATCTAAAGATCCAACTAGTCCACCTATCTTGCCCTGCGAAACTCCTTTAAAATTTGATATAGATCCGGTTAGTTTTATAGACTCCATAGCCCAATGGAAATATAAAGCATTCAATAAAACGAATCAATCAAATCAATTATAAAAAAACAAACGGTGCCTTGTCATAACTAGCCTAAAATTTCCGAGAAAATAAAGCTAAATGAAATTAGAGAGATCCCTCTCACGAGTTTAGAAAGGAACTAGCTTCTAGATTTAAAAGTAGTTTTTTGATGTTATTTAGTATTTCTTAGTCTCACAATCCATAATTACAAAATTATAACATAGTGGTGGCCACAACGGAGAGAAATGAAAATATTGTGATTTTACGCAGATTGATTTTCCTAGTTGAAAAGAGTTTATTTTAGGAATATTTCGAGAGATTGTTTACCTTTTACTTTTTCAATTAATAGTGTGTGTGTTTTTTAGATTTTAATTATGGCTCCAAAAAGAGCTTATAGATCTCATCACTCATCCTAAACCTTCCACTATTGTAGATGATCCTGAAATTTTTTTGAGGAGAGAAGTTTAGGCTGAGTGTCAAGGAAGTAGCGAGTCCTCCCCCTAGGGAAGATTATCTTCAAAGAGTGGTCACTTTACATGATATTGAGTTTGATTTTCCATTTTGAAGCATAACCTATTTAGGACTAAGTCATAAAATTTGGTGGATCAACGTAGGAGATCAATCTACCTTACAATTTCATTCATTTGAAGGACATTACGTACAGCTTTGATCCTAATCTCCAAATCCTTCAATGTTTTGATAAATTACAAGACTTAGTACCGAGGCCTTCGAGGCCTATCTATCCACAAGGCATACATCCAACAGTATTGAAATATTTGCCTTAGCACGTAGTTTCATCCAACTCATCTCGGTATGTTCATCCAAGATCATCCATTCACACTCCTTAAATAATTTCTAATACCACTCTTGTAGCTTCTCACCAAGCTACCCAAACTCCACCTTCAACTCAACCTTCACCTTCAACCCAACCTCCTACCTTCAACCAAACATCACCTTCTAATCAATCTGATTATCCATCCTCATATACCCATCATGGTACCAAGATATGCTATAGGTTCTTCGGGCTCCTTTATCGTATGCCACCCAGCTATCAAACTAGGATACCCCGGTTTACAGTGGTAATGGGCCCATAAATTCTCAACTACATGTTGATAGGATGAATGATAGTTTTTTTTTATCTTCAAAGAAGTGGATGAAGAAAATTTTAAGATAAAGGTATTTTCTTAAAGTCTTCTTGGAGAAGTTGAGAAATGGTTCAAATCCTTACCACCTACTAGCATTAATGATCTCCTTGCATTTCTCCGAGTCATTCCTTGATAGATGGGAAGTTAAAAGGAACCATCTTAAAATTCTGTCGGAATATTAAAGTATTAGGAGGGCACCTAGGGAAAAGTCCAAGTTATTGCACCGAGGATTCAATCGGTGTATAATGCAATTCTGTAAAAAATTAAACGCCCTCGAGATTTGGCCTTAATAAATTCCCTGATGGATTTTGGGAGATATGTCTTATCAACTAAGAGAGAGAGAAAATCTACAACTTTAGAATAAATAAAAAGAGATGCGATGAGTGTAGAAGCTAATTTGTTATACGAAATATCTAGGATGAGAAAAGGAGAGGAGAGTGAAAATGAAGAGGAACCATCAACATCTTCTTTTGATGATAGGATATATTCTTTGGTTAGAATAGTGGAGAGAATGATGGAAAGAATCATTCGTAGAATAGAATTCCCAGAGAAAATCAACCTAGTCCTCGGGCGAAACCAAAATTTTAGGATAAATCCTCCACAAATTAAACAAAGGGAACTAAAGGGACCGAGAGAATTAGACCTCCTTTCCAAGAAAATTATGTTGATGTGGCAGAGGTGAAATAGTCGAAGAGGTACAAGGAAGAAAATAAAATAAATATGATGGCGATAAATGATGATGGAACAATATTTCTTACTCGAAGAATAGAGAGATTTTAGTTTGTCTCAAACGAACTGTTACGAGAGATCGAGATGATTATAAACGAGAGGGTTTTGAGAATGATATCATGGAAGTCCACGGACAATACAACCTTAAGAGTAAGAAAACCTCGAAGATTCCCCTAGTAATAAAACTTGATATTCACCTTTCTTGAAAAAATTTGATACTACTATTAAAGAAAATTACGAGATACTCATAAAGAAAACTATTGAAGCTTGGGTAAAAACAAAAATATAAAATCCTATTAAAAAGATAGTGACACTACTTCAAAAACAACCCAAATAGATGTTCCGATCACTAGTTAGAAAAAATATCCTATCTACAAAAGATGTTGACGATAAATCATATTTCCTAAACATGATTAAAGTTCATACATCCTTCAATATTCAAAATGAGGTTAGCAAATTCAAAATAATTATGCCTCTAATAGAGGCTGATGAACGAAATGTGTACGGATCTCAAGTGATGAAAGCTCTTAGTATAGGGGAAAATAAATATACTATCAATTTGAATGATGACCAACCTGAAATTTTATTTCGACCAAAAGTAGATGCTAAGCCTTAGGAAAGACGGGTGCCTCCTTTCTGTTAGCCTAAACATCCATGACAAAATTTTGCATATTTCCATGCTAGATTTAGGTGCTTCACATAACTTAATGCCTAAAGATGTCATGGAGAAATTAGAGACTTGACATTACCGGACCATCTGAGGTTGTACTATTTTTTATTCTCTCCAAGTGAGATTCTTAGGTCTTATCGAGAATCCCCTTATTGTATTACTTTCACCAAATTCTAGCCAAAATTTTGGTGATGGATATAATAGTTCTAGGATATACCCCCCCTAAGTATGGCATACGGTGTCAACTCATGAGGGAGCTAAGTTGCAAGGGGGGTCTACAAATGGATATCACCTTTGCTACCATACCGGTTTTTGGTCGGGAAATGATATTTTTCTAGGGAAACCTTGATGGATTTCATGGTAATTAGCGAGAAAAGCCACACAGCTATCCTCTTTATTCTTTTGATTCAGACCTAGACTCCATTAGTGTAGCATAATGATGGGGCCATCAACACTCGGGTTTCTAACTCGAGAGATTTATATCTATATGAAATAGATGAAAACCAAAAAAGGAGTGGAGGTAGGGCACTCATCTTGAACTTTATTTGGAACTTGTGGACTTTGTTCGATTATAGAAAAGAAGGCTCTAGAGAAGGAGTGTGGGTTTCAAACTCGGGAACTAATCATCACAGAGGTCACTCCTACAAGCTTAACTTGTAATGCACTAATAATATATCTAAGTATGAATAATTAATAATAGGATTACAATTACTAAAAAATATTGGTGCTAAAATCATTTCGGGTTCATTGAGGATTACGAGGAGCTAATAATAAAATGAGAATATTCTGCAAAAGACCCTAGATTAAGAGCCTAATTTTTGTGGAATATCAGGCTCTACCTTAATCCCTAGAAATCAAAGTATTATTGTTGATAGTCTTTTTCTTTTCGGTACGATACCTATAAAATCCCCATCCCGGTCATCAATACACGGTCGTGGCTTACAAACCAACTATCCTAGAAAATGTTAGATATTGGAAAGTATTTGGCAATGATAAACAAATTGAAAATTTTACTGCAATCCAAGGATGAGTTTGAAGAAAATAATATAGATATAGAGTGTTATTTAGAAGATTAGATAGTTGTACATTACGATTTTTGAGAACAGGTTAGATAACAATAATGTAAATAAAAATGTAAATGGTAACAGAATTTCTTAGTGATCAGAAATAGAGGAACTAAATGTTTGCAATTAAAGGATAATGTTTTACCCGGAGAGATTGGTTCCATTAGAAGAGTTATTTTTTTTTTAATGATGTAGCTAAGAACCTAAAGATTATTACTTGGAGTAGATGTATAAAGAATACAACATAGGTAGGAAAAAGACCCAAAAATGATAAAACTCTCTAAATCATTACTACATTGGAAAGAAAAGATACATTACTATGTTCGGATAATTCATTGATGTGTTTTCCTAGAGTTATGAATACGTAAAATCTTGACACTAACGCAATACAACACAAAGTTCCCATTAAAGAAGATCATAAATAGCTAAAAAAAAACTCTTAGAATAAACCTAGTATTAATGCCTCTAATTGAGAAAGAGATCAAGAAAATTAATGATTCTAAGATCATAGTACCTATTAGGTACTCTAGTGGTTTAATAGCCATAGTCTAACTAGACTATTTTTCACGAAAATCATGGAAATTTTGGTAAGATTTTAGAAAATCCAACGATGATTTTGTAAATCCAATTTATATCAAAATTCAATATTTTGGTTTCCCTAGATCTTTTTATTATACTAAATACATTTCCATCATAAAAAACAACGCAATATTTCTTAAAAAATAATTTTCCAGTTGACTACTTTTTTTTAGTGATGGGCAATTCCTACGCCTCAATAGACAAGTCCTTTCCAATATAGTACCAACAAGGAAGAAAAAAAAAAAAGTGAAATAAGACTATTTATAGATTTTATAAACCTCAATAAAGTCTCACTAAAGGAAAATTACTCTTTACGAGATGAATCATATTTTGCAAAAGGTGGTTGGCTCTAGGAGGATTTCTTTGTTAGATGGTTTCTCGAGTTATAACAAGGTTTGGTTAACCCGATGATTGAATCCAAACAACATGTACTACGCCATGGGGTAACTTCATGTATGTGAAGGTGATTTTTGGGTTCATGAATGCTGGAACCACATTTACGAGAGTAATGGATATTGCTTTTCTTTGATGAAATTGGCGAGATTTGTTGGTATATATCTGAATGACATCATGGTTTATTCCAAAGGCGATGAAAGAGCATTTGTTACGGATTGAGAGGTTTTGAGAAGTGTAAGAAGCAGCATTTCACTCAACCCCGAAAACACTTTTTTGGCCTTGAATAAGGAAAACTTCTGGGTCATACCATTTCCAAAAGGGTATTAGGATTGATCCCAATAGGATTGAAGCCATTTTGAAAATAAGTCATCATATAAATATCAAAGAAATTCAATCATGTATTGGTAAAATAAACTTTCTAAGAAGATTCATTCCAAACACAGCATAACTCCTCGGAAACATAACAAACATGCTAAAGAGAGACACATAAATAAGATGGAATATTGAAGCCCAGTGGTCATTTGACCAAGTGAAACAAACTACGACAAAAGCAACGGCCTTAATCGGCCACGACTTTACAAATTATTTTATAATCTTTTCATTTTTATTTGAGCACAACATTGCGGCAATTATTTTATAGAAAAATAATTAGGGCTATGGCTTGACCGATTGCATTCTTTAGCAATGCTCTAAGAGATGTTTCACTAAAATAAAACATAATGGAGAAACAAACATTTTCTATAATAAAAGAAATTAAGGATTTCAAAATATATATTCTTCATTCTCACATAATGTATTATGTACCAAATTCTATGGTTAAAGATGTCAGGCTCAAAATGGACCAAATGGTAAATGAGGTAAGTGGATTTCCATTATTCTTGAATATGACATTGAAATCAAACCCACCAAGCTCATTAAGGGACATGGACTAGAAAAATTGATGATTGAGTCTAATTTTCATGCCTTAGATATTAACTTTGTGGCTGCATTAGATGGTCAATAGGAGCAATCGACTCCACAAATAGATGAAGGCTTTTACAACCTCACCCTGGTATACGAGACCTCATTTTTGTATTACTCAATTTACAAGCTCTTCATGGTTTGACAATACATGAGGATAGATTTCTTAAGCTAAAGAATGTGAAATTTTGTATCTTAGATAGCATTTTATATTGGAAATATGCTAGTGGAATTTTACTAAAATGTTTGTTGAAGGATGATTTAGAAATAACTATGCATGAATTTCATGAAGGAGATTGTCTTTGAAATTTGTATTGCGGAAAACCACCACCAACAAGATACTAAGAGTTGGTTTTCTTGGCCCACACTTTTTCTGATGTCCACAAAGATTACCTCCTACCACAAGTGCCAAATTTTTAAGGAAAGAGAAAACTAATGCCACTACCCCCGAAACCTATATTCATTGAAAGCCCTTTCGATAGTGAAGTTTGAATTTTATTGGAGAAATCCATCCACCATCCTTAGCCCAACACAAATGGATCCTCACGACCTACGACTATTTCACCAAATGGATTGAGGCCACACCCTCAAGACGGAAAGCTGATGTTGTGATTATTAAATTCCTAGAAACCAATATCTTGTCAAAGATTTGGATGTCCAACTAAGCTTATCATAGATAATGCAACGGCTTTAAGTAAAAGAAAATGGTAGATTTTAAATGAAAATATGATATCACTCTAGGACATTCAGCTGTTTATTACCCTCGGTAATGGGTTAGTTGAATCTTCAAATAAAATTTTTGTTAACATTATCAAAAATTTGTTAGAAGATAACAAGAATTCATGGCATAACAAGGTGATACATGCACTTTGGGCTGATAGGCGTACCACAAAAGCAATTGGAATACCATACAGTTGGTTTATGGAATGGATGTTGTTTTTCCATCTTCTTAGGATCCGGTTAAATAATACAAGAGTTGCGGAGTTGAACCAAATAATACTCAAAGAAGGATAAATCAAACCATTCGGCTACAATAATCCGAGGAAAGAAGTCTATAACGAGAACACAATTTATCCAAGAAAGGAAATGTCAAAAATGTTTTTGACGGGAGAATAAAACGAGATGATTTTCAGTTAGGTGAAAATTTTAAGTGGGATTCAATAAGAAGATAGAGGAAATCATGGAAAGTTTGATAATCTATGGGAAGGACCATGTATTAGCTATGCCTTCGAGAGGACATATTGCATTTTTTCTCAAAGATTTGGATGGAATAGAGATTCACGGTGGACACAGCGAATGACGGATGTTCCAAAATTATTTCTCAAAAGAGTAGAGGTGTTTCTCGGATAAGTTCATTGTAAATATCATCATCTTCACCATTTTTTATTGGGTGACCAATTGGTAGAGATTTTACAACACTTGAAAGGCCCTAAACTTCTTATTGATGTGTCATCGTAAATACTACAAAAAAAAAATCAAATGCAAACATTATTGAAACAAAACATTCAGGTTGTTGATCAAAGGTTCTTGGCACACTACATGGAGAGTGCCATCCTAACTAGAGCCCTTTGTTGGGTCCTATAATTTATATGATCTAAAGGTGATTGTATCTTTTATCTCAATTATATGATATTGTAAATAATATTTCAATTTGCAAATTATTTCCAATATATATATATATAAGAAAATGAAAAGAGGGTATTTAAAAAATAGAATAAAGAAACAAAGAAAAAGAAAAATAGAAGAAAAAAAATAAAGATTAAAACCCCATAAAAAGAAAAAACAAAAAATAATCTTGAAAGTGTTGTAAATCTAAATTCCTTTACTTGACGGTGCGTTCATTATGTTAAATAAAATGAAGGTTGTGTGCATCTTGTTCAAAATGCCACAATCCTTACTCATTGTTTGATCATACAACTTAATCATGGATAAGCAAGTTTAAATTTTCTTAATTATATTAGAAAATACGGTTAACAAGCTTGTTTAATCTTGGATAATGTTAGTTACGTAGATAAATAATATTGATTCAAATTTTCAAGTTGAATCAATGGAGCAATAATTGGATAGGATAGAGTAGGTTTTTTGTTTTTAAAAGAAATAAATAAGGGTCTACAAGTCCAAAAAGCACATAGGAATGAATAAAAGCTTAGTCTTATAATGGGGAAAATTTGATGTCAAAATGATAAATGTGGTTAATTCTACCTCAAAAAGGCTCATTTGTGCATTTTTTATCCTACCTTTGGAAAAAAAAGATTATGAAATTTGTGCTTTTAGGCCTAATGTGTGAATGCATTAAGATTTTGCTTAAAATTCTGCCAAATGCAATAAAGTCGACAATATGACAAAGGCGTTTTTCGGGTAGTGATTAATTCATGCGCTCAAATCAACGTCTCAATTATCAACACACCGAGCTACGACTCATGATTTTTTTTGGCCCCCCTTTCCATCTGCCTTTACCATCGGGGGGGGTGGGCTTGAAAATATCGTTTTACCCCCACCGGCCCCACGTGATGTGTCACCTCTATGAAATTTGGAACTCGGTGTGAGTTCGATATTTTTGTAACTCTTGGCTTGAGGGATAAATTTGTAGATAAAACTAATGAAATTGGACTCTGGGAGTCCAATATCCATCTTATATCTTCCCTAGACCTTTCACTCCCCCAATTTATCGAGAAAATTTCAAGCATGTTATGTTTCAAACCATAGAGCTATCATAGCTGATGGTGAAATTATACTCACCATTAACTCTAAAACCATTGATTAGATGATGCGAGGCCCTTCCTTGTAGGTTTTAACGCCGTACGAAATTTTCTACAAACGAATTCTTAAAAAACAAAAATTAAACAATAAGCGAAAGCATAAAACATAAAACATATATACACAAATATTTTTCCCCTGGATCCAAAATTGAGACTACTGACTTGATTTTTAATTATATTCCTTTTAGTGTTACAACACATATGTATATGCATGTCGAAGCATTCATAAACCCCCGATCCATTAACCCTAGATTAGAACCTAATCGTAGTTCCCATGGCCAGGTATCTACAAAATACAGGGGGCAACCATCTGCCCCAAAACCATCTGTGAACCCATGCACAAAACCATAGGCGGCTACGCACACGGAAAATAAGGAAAAACCATGGGGTGGGTCCCTCCCCTTGCAAACCCCGATAGGGAGTTTCCTCCCACCCATTGCGCCGGCCCATAATGTATAGGAGAGACTCTTAACCCCCACCCTTGGAGCCCCCCCTCCAGATGTGACTAATTGTGGAAATAATATAACACATGCAGAACATTTTTCCCACTTGTTTTCTTTCCATAGGGAGCCACAAAGAGATTAGACATTTATTAGTCCTACAACACCCATTGTTTCTCTACAAAAGAAATTTTGATTTCTCACAGAGACTTCATGTACATGTATAGCATTCTTCAAGTGTCCACCTTTATAGTAACACCTTTTTTATCCTCAACCTATCTCTCACAAAGTGATATTGAACATCAATTCACTTTGTCTTTGAATGATAGAAGGGTTCTTAACCAAGAAAATTTCATTTTGGCTATCATTATCAACACAAACCATTACCAACCCACAGTACTTGAACATAATATCTACAACCAAAATGCTTCCTTGCTTGCATGGTGTTTGCCATGTATTCTTCCTTTGTAGTTAGCCAAGGAGCCACCACGGACCATATTTTACTCATCCAAGCTGGCTGCACCTCCAAATGAAACAACCATACACTTGTATAGCTTCTTTGGTCCGGATATCTAGCCCAATCGGCATCAAGAAAACCATGGATGTCCAAAATTCTGTCCAATATTGGTCTTCCCCAGTAGCTAATATAATCAGGTGCCAAATATCTAAAAACCCACTTCAACGCTTATCGATGCTCCTTGCCTAGTTTTGACCTCAACCTAATTAATACTCCATTAAATCTTAACGATGTCGATCAATCACATATCATTGCATAAATCAGGATACCCACTACACTTGCATATGGAACACAAGACACATCCTCCTCCTCTTCTTGTGTCTTGGGACAACATTCGGCGTATAGCTTTGCACCTACAAGAATATGAGCTTCTGGATTTACTATCCTACATGTTCAACCTCACCCGTGTCTCGACATACTTCCTCTCGTTTCCCCGAGCTTCCTCTTTACCCGATCTCTCTTAATTTTCATGCCTAAAATATAGTTTGCATCACTAATATCCTTCATGTTTGGAGAACAATTTGGTCTTCAAATCTTGGATAATTTCTTTTTCATTTCCAATCGGCAACATACCATCCACAAAAAAGACCAAATAAATAACACGGTCACCAATTAATTTAAAATACAAATAGTGATCCTCTTTGCTTCTCGTTAATCCAAGTCCCCATATATAGGTATCAAATTTACGATACCACATCCTTGGTGACTATTTTAGCCCATACGGAGCTTTTAACTTGCATACTAATTGATTCTTACCTTCAATGTAAAGTCATGGTTTCTTCATGTATATCTCTCTTCTAGATCCCCATGAAGAAATGATGTCTTCACATCCATGTTTATTCCACCTCAAAATAAAATGCGATGTAACAAATAAAAGCAATCTAATAGAAGTAACCTTGGCAACAAGAGAAAAAATATCCACCAAAATCAATGCCCGGCACACGAGAATAGCCTTTCGCTACCATTCAAGCTTTGTGTTCTCCACCTTTCCTTCTATATTCATCTTCTTATTAAACGCCGTTTGGTCCCGATGGGGATTCCTTCCAACTTTGAAACTCCTCCGGATACTATGTCTCATTTTTTTACAAAGGATGCCATTTCATCAACCATGGCCTCGCCACAGGAAACATTCCATCCCTGCTCTGAATCCACTACCTCCACTGACGATTCAGGATAATCATCGATGATAGTTAAAGAAATATTTGAACAAAAATAAAATGGGGTATACCTTTACGGTTTCCTTATTTCCCGAACTGATTTTCTCACCGAGTTGGGTTGGTGGATCTTCCTCTTCTAAATATTGTTGTGTTGTAGATTTTGACTCATCCTCCTTTGGTACAATTTATCTTCTCATGTTCCTTTGGTAGGAATTCATGTTTTGTAACATATTTCACCTCTCTAAACACCACATCTTAAGATTGTACACAACCTTCCTTATTTCTAGGTTACAAAGCTTGTAACCTAATTAAATAATCCTTATACCCAACAAAGATGCCTTTCATATTTATTATCCGGCTTGGTCCTTTTATCCTTTGGAACATGTACATATGAATCACATCCAAATACCCTTAGATGCGAAAGAGAGGGTTTCTTACCGAGTCCATGCCTCATGTGGAGTCTTATCCTCCAATGGTGATGGAGGTGATTTGTTAACTAGGTAGCATCGTATCCATTGCCTGCCTAGAATTCATATAACTCAATACCATTGAGCATGCTTCTTCCCTTTTCCATCATCGTTCTATTCATTCTTTATGAAACTCTATGTTGATGAGGTGTGTATGGAGTAATATTTTTCCGTGCCATACCACACTTCTTACGAAATGTTCAAGTGCTTCTTAACGAACTCTCCACCATTATATGTCATTAACACCTTTATCTTCTTCTCTATACGGTTTTCCACGAGCCTTAAATTATTTAAATATGTCAAAGAATTCATATTTCTTTCTCAAGAAATATATCCATCTATTCTTTAAGAATTCATACATGAATGAAGCATAGTACACAAAATTTCCCGGTGATGGAACCAACACGGGTCCAAACACATCCACTATGCACAAGATTTAATATCTTGTTCGCGCTCTTAACTTACCAAAAGGAAAAATACTTGATTGCTTCCCATATACATAATGTTCACGAAATAGAAATCCGGAAGCACAATTAGACATACCTTCTATACCATTACCATACGATGTCAGAAGGCCATTCTCTCCAATATGTCCACGCCTTTGATGCCATAGCATGGTATTTTATCTAGAGACTACTAGGATTTCCCTCCACTTTCGGGAACCATAGAACTATTGTGACTATAAATAACGGTCTTTACACTGAATCTTGCAAATTTCCAATATGAATTTCACCACATTAATACGGTGCTCCCTAAACCATCTTGCAAATACCCTCCCCTCCAAAACTACTGAAAAGCGTACTTCCTTCCCCCACTGTTACCCACCCACTACGCCACACGCAATGTACGAGAGGAGTTTATCACCTCCCTTGTGACCTTGCCATATTGCAACTAATCATGGAAAAGAATACTACACATACCCCATACTCTTGTGAAAAAAACACTCCATTTTCCATATAACTCTTAACTAAACTATATCGGAAAGTTGGATTTTACTAAAAGAGCATTGATTTTTGACTATTCTTGCAGAAAACACCCAATTGCCTAAAAAACATCCACCTTATCACTCTTCTATGTTCCCCGAGATCAGGCCAAGAAAATAATTTATGTGATATCCTCCCTCTTGGGCTATTATTCTAATGAATAGGTGGACAAACCCCTGTTAGGTTTCCTTTCAATTTTTCTACGGATCATAAATCTTCAATCATTTTCAATTTGAAAGAATTTTGGCTAATAGTATACATGAACAACTCCTTAAGTTACCAACCAAAGGAGTGTTCGGTAATGCTCTATTTTGGTTTATATGTTTATCTATTATCGGGCTAAAAATTCAATTTTTCAATGCGAGAAACTAGACGAGAGGAATCAACAATCCGTAATAATTTGGACTTCCCTAGTAATGAATGATTCAATTGAATTCAAATTTAAACGATGCATTAGAAGTTTTCACATCCGATTGATGAGCGCGTTGACCGGTTCGGAAAGGGCGGTAATTGAGTGAGGAAATAATGAAAATTTTACATACGATAGAGCAAGAAAAACCCATAGATTGGCACCTATGCCAAAACTATCTTTGAAATTAGGGTGTATGGGTGTTAATTTCTACCATAAAAGTTGCTAAATACCTCCCAATGTGATATTTTCATTATAGTACATAAGACATATGATCAATTCGGATGAAATCCCTTTTGTTTTAGGTAAGAAGAAATATCAATTCGGGATTAAAACTCAAGTTGGCTCTTTTGTTTGCAATAATAAGACAATGGGAGAGAGAAAACAAGCTTCTCAAATAGATGAAGTTTAATCTTATTTTCACATGGTCATATGATCATACGAACGCAGTTATAGTTAATAGTGGAACACAAAACACTCCATATACCCATACATAGGATAGAAATTGAAATATATGTAAATCAATTAACCTAGATAGAAAATACTTTGCGGGAAGCTAAAAGAAAAAACTTACACCTATTCCCAACTTCACAAACTCCTATTCCTCGGGGAGAGAGTGGGAGGAAAAAGGAAAAGAGTGGAAGAATATCCTACGGTGACGGACAATTTTAGGTAAATAATTTAAGATTATGTATAGAAAAAGGACCAAGATGACTCCTAAAATAGATTTAGAAAAGAATGTAGAACAAGGATACGCCGCAGTTATCGAAAAGGAAACACCATATTCATCATGGTCGAGGGCATAAAATTTGTTACATCTACGACGGTGTCATTAGTGTCACGGGGTCGGAGCTTACATCTCGGACTCCAAAGTTTATTCGGGGAGAAAAGGAGAAGGTATCTTTGACGGATACGGAAGAAATCAAACTCAAGAATTAAATTCTCAAGAACGACACCTACACGATTACGGGAAGCATATTTTCACTTCACGAGAGAATAATCCTATCAACTTTGATTCGGAAAAGGAAGGATGAAGATGACATTCCTTGGGCTCAAATCTGACCCAAAACAACGAGACTACAAAGGACAAAATTTGAGTTTGTCACCAAGGACATTCACCCCATTGAAGTCAAATGGAGGTACACAAGAAAACTAATGACATGATTTGTTTTTCTTTAACCAATACAACCATGGTATTGTGTCAAAATTGCAGGTGTCACTTTCAAACATTCAATCTCTGATAATGAAGGAGAAGATTTGTTCTGCGACTAAACACCATGATCAAATCATTGGAAGGTTTAGTTTTTAAGATGGGTTGTAATCCGAAGAAAATATGAAGAGTTGTAGAGAATTTCTTAAGAAGAAGAATGTTGACATTGAAGCATTGAAGAAGAGATAAAACTTCCAACAGGCGAAAGATCCTTAGGCTATTTTTATAGAAGAATATGAAAGAAGAGGAACATGATGAAATTGATGTGGGAACAAAATCAATAAATCAAAAATGGAGACAAATGGAAAAGAGATGATTAAAGAAAGAAGATACATGTGGCCATGGTTCCTCTAGTACGAGTTTTCCTCAAAGAAATCCCTACTACCAAAAGCTACAACATCAACCATTCCTTCTGGCAATCTCTTGATTCTACGAGCAGGTTGACAAAGGCCATAGAAAACATGTCTATACGAGGAGAGAGGGGTTAAATAAAGTTTGTAGGGTCAAATTAAAGCTTTAAGGGAACAAAAAACCGAAGTGAAGCTTCACAGTTTGGTGAAGCACGAAATCCCAAAGGTTGTTAGAAAAGGATACGAGAAGTAGAAGAGGACTAGATATTATCCAAACCTTAGCGAAGCAGAAAGTATATTGGACATTCTCGAATTCCTGAATGATATTTGGTCATATATAGAAATGTTTTTGACGAAGGGCACGACAAAGAAAGCCCTAGAAGTTGTGCAGAAATCAAAGAAGTTGAGTGACAAGCCCTCTTGAAAGTTGCTAACATCATCAAATTTATAAATTAAAAGAAAAATATGAGTTGGAACAATTAGGAATTGATGAAAGAATTTGAAACCATATTGTAATTCAAGAAAGGTTACGCTAAAAGGAATCTTATTACGCAATTAGAAGAAAAGTGTTAAGGATTGGAGATAGAAGTTAGCGGGTTTTCGGTAGAATTGAAACATTGAACCAAAAAAGGATTACCCGATGTATTTGCAATAAATGATAAATTAATTACTCAGAGCATCATTACGATGAAGATGAAGGAAGTGGCTAGAGATAGTTCTCAATTCACCAACATAAAGGAAGCGATATAATGAATGACATTCCTAAAAGCAATGGAAAACGATTTTTACATTCAACATGAAGTAAATCACATATTTTAAATTTAAAATATTTTTAAAATATAACTGAGACACTCTGTATATTACATAAGCATAAAATTGACAAAATTTCAGGTTGTGAAGCCTGATGGGATCATCCATGGAATTTTGGATAATTAGCAACTCAGACTATGGTTACAGGCATCACCTGCGCTGCAACAAGATAAATAAGCCAACCTCATACTTGATTTTCCTCTGATCTTCAGCCACCTGCTGTTCTGCAGTTTACTATCTTATTAGTCTCTGATCTGTAAATACACGTTATTACTATTTTTTAACGATTTGTAGCTAAAGAGTTTGTAAATATTATTATAAATACTTCACACATCGAAGTATTAGGTTGATTACGAATATTACTTTATCAAATCTATTACTCTTTTTCGATCGATGGAGGCGATCGTTAATACAAGGACTTCTTCAAAGGATTCCGTGTTCGGAAAATTAGTGATGTACTTCTCTTCGTTTGTGTGTTATTTCATTGTTTCCTTTATGTTCTTTCTTAAATCTTACTTTCACTACATAAATAGTGATGATCAGATTTGTTTAAATATAAACCATTTTATTCGGATGTAAGTAATTTTAATGTTTTTCTTCTTAAGTCAAACTAAAGAATTCTTAATTTCTCTTTATTTTCAACTAAATAATTTATTTTTCTTCTCTTCCATATTAGTTTAAAATCTAAAAGATCTAACTTATTATATATCTCTCCCTATGAAACTCCTATAAAATTTGATACGGATCAGTTAGTTTTATAGACTCCATATCCTAATAGAAATATAAATCCATTTAATAAACCAAATCAATCAAGTCCAATTAGAAACAAACAAACAATTACATAGTCATAACTAGCCTAAAATTTCCGGAAAACAAAGCGAAATGCGACGGAGATCCTCTCCAAGTTTATAAGGGCTGAGCTTCTAGACTTAAAAGTGGTTTTGATTTTATTTTCTTTGTTTACTCTCACAATATCAAAAATTACGGAACAATAACACAATGCATACCATAGGATTCTCAACACAACATCTACAATAATGTTTTTTATTTCATTCCAAAAGGCTTTTTAAAATAGCTCATTTCATGATAAACCACTATCCAACCCAAGAAATGACTAAAGGGGTCTACTTATAGAAAACGAAAAATGACACCTCATAGGGCCTAAATCCATCACAATGCATTGTAAATTTATGAGATGAGTTATTCCTAGAATTTAGGGAAGTTAGAACCATTCCCTCAAATTCAATATAAACGAGTGTTTGTCCCTCACAATAAATTACATGTTTCCTCATGTTAAGAAGTAAAAAAAACACCCCCCCCCGTTAATTAAATTCCAGCTCAAAATACAACAAAACCTCAAAATTCCGACTTTTCATGGGCTTAACAAGTGTCTTGAGGAATCCTATGCACATGTGTAACATGTTTTACAAGATGTGTAATAGACTTTTTACGGATGCGTAACTTTTACTGACTAATTTTGAGGAACTTTTAGGACTTCAAATCAAATATGAAATATAGGTCAACTATCCATGTGTGTCTAGTTCTAGAACATCTTGAATTTAAAAAAATCACCCATGGTAAGGCATCCAAAATTTTATTCTCCCAAAGTTACTCCGGATGTGTAATAGACTATCAAAAATATTGGCAACAAGCGAGGTGGGTTTTTGGCCTTTTCTCCCAAACTAGATCTTCTCACGCAACAAGGGTTCTACGATATGTGATGTACTCATCAAAATATATCTAACCATATGGAGGCATTCATCATTTATGTGCCCTAGTAAAAATCGTAACAACTTGGTGTTATGCATGTATAAGAGAGTTGAATTCCCAATTTCCAAATTGCAAAAACCTCAAAATACCAAATTGCTCAAAAAATTCTCCAAATTTGTTTTGTAGCTTGTGGATGATGTGCTAAATAGCCAAAGAAGCATCAACCAACAAATCTAAACCATTCTTCTCCTTTAGCTTCATTTGAGCCTTTTTGAGCTTCTTCTTCCCTTGTTTAAGCCTAATTTGTAAAATTTTTCATTGTATAGTAATGGTTGGCCATATGCCTCGGAATATTTTTGTCTCATTTGGCTCTTTCAAAATCTTCTCCAAATGTTCATTTACCCTTCCCAACTAGATTTCTCTATATTGATTGATCTCCATGGCTATTAGCTCATGAAGTCGATTGTTCGGATGGATGAAATTTGACTATCTTCTGCTCCAGTGCCCTCTTAAGGCCTCTTGTCTTTGGCCTTCTTGGTTGTGTTTCAATCTCCATGTCCTGCATTTGATCAAAATCTATTACTTGCATTCATTTACCTTTATCTATCTCTAGGTCTTACTTAAGTTTACTTTGTATCGGCCCCTCTTGCACCTTGAATTTCCAATTTTCTTGTTGTAGGAAAGTAATTTTGTGAATTTTAGTGGATAAATTCTTCCTTAGTGCGATATTTCATCATTCTTCTAATTTATGGTCTCTTCGGCTCATTTTACTTCCTTTGCTCTACCATGTCAACATCTGGGGGCATCTGTTCATCATGGTGGGGCAATGGTGATTCGGTTTGATGCATAAGGAGTCACTCTTCTATCTGTCTTTTCTCATCTGTGGTTATATATATTAAAAAATAAAATAATAAAACTACTTTTTCAACTCGTATTTTCAACTTATCTCCCAAAATTTTTACTCAAATTTCGAGTGGGAGTACCGTTGGATGCAAAATTTAATTCCTCATCCAAGGAGTACCCATGTTGCACTCTTTTCGATGAACTCTACTACACAAAAAATGAGAAATACATAAAAAACGTGATTGTAATCACGTGTTTATGTATTTCTCATTTTTCGTGTAGTAAGGACCCATCGAAGTATGCAACATGGGTACTCATAAAAGTCATTCTCATCCGTGGTACTCTACTTCAATGATGTCTCTAGATTAATTGAATGTGATGTTCTCATTCCCTCCAGAATTTGATGGTGGAATGTTCCACAATTTTTCCTATTATTTTAATTTCCTGGAAGGCCCATTTTAGACCTTGAAATTCCCTATTGAAAATGAATTCTTTTTCCTTCTTTTGTGACATTTTTGGACTTTTCGGTAGCAAGCGAGGAGACCTAGATACAGAGACTTAGATGTACATGGAATTGCGGCCAAATACTCTCAATGACAATGAGTGACATGACCTCTAAGATGATGATGGTCATGGATTGAATGAGGGAGCAACATTTCCGACCTAGACCATATGCTAGTGAAAAAAATTATATTTGGCTATTTGAAAATTCACAAATTTTTCACCTAGGACTACTATGAGAATAAGCTGAAAAAGCATATTTGATCACTAGATATATTGACACTAACATTGGCTCCATTTATGAGATGTAGCTCCTTTATGAGGTGTCAAAAGACAACTACATGTATCGGTGGCCTTTATCCATTGTGCTTAATGGAGTAAAAAACTAGAAAGTGAAAAACTTTGACAATATTGAAATGATGAATAAAAATGGAAATGAGTTTGACTCAAAAAGCTGACTTGCCGTGACTTAAAAACTTATTGAAATTTTTTTTTTTTTTTTTTGCAAGAAAAAAACATGACTGAATATAAAGTCTCATGGCCTTCATGGAGCTTCAAACTTCTACAACAACTTCATTATTCTTGGATAGTAAATAAAATGATATGTACAATGAAATTAAACCTGTTCTTTAATGATCATGTAAGGTAATGTTTGAGGAACTTGCCATTGATTGGTCCTCCCAAGAATTCCTTTCATTCAAGATTTTCTAATAAAAATGCTGTATGCCTCAAATGTATTATTCTTATAAGAACCTTTCCATAGATTATCAAATTTGATAGCACCTTTCTCTTCATTTAGGAGATACGAACAAAGAAATAAATGTCCTAGCTTAAAATCATAAGCTTTGGTCTTCTTATCATAAATATTCTAGGTTTTCTCTTGAAGTTTTGGTATTTGTGACAAAAAATACATCCGGTGTGTAGATGAATCATTTGGTTGATTCTTCATTGAATATAATTTCATTCCTTTGTCGATCTCTTATAGAATTTTCATCATTAGTATAGCTAAATAAGTAGGGAACAACTTGTGTCAACACCATACACATGCTAGAAAAGGGACATTCTAATTGATCTCTTTTTGCTACCTTTGTATACCCATAGAGCATTAGTGAGATTTTTGTGCCAATTTCTCTTGTTTTCTTATAGTATCTTCTTGATTATATTGACTAAAGATTTATTTGATGATTCATTCAACTTTGTTGCCTTGAGGATAATATGTTATAGAATGACCAAGCCTAATGTGATACTTATCACAAAAGTCAATATTATTTTTGGACTTAAAGGCAAATACATTGTCAATGATTTTATATGGACAAGCAAAATGAGGTAGAAATTTTTCTCTAAAAAGTGAATAGTGACCATATTAGTAGCTTGCCTTTTGGGCATGGCTTCAATCCATTTCATGAAGTAATCGGGGTGGAAGTGAGTATTCGTTTATGAGGGGTTGATGATGGAGGATCGTTCCACCAATGAAGTCAAGTCCCCATTGCTGAAATGGCGCCTACACTTCAATTAGTTTCAAGGGAAAAGGAAAACGTTTTCTCTTTCAGCGAAATATTTCACATTCATGACAACTCACTTCATTGTTTATAAAAAATCGAGATAATATACTTGGCAGCAATACAAACCCACCCTCAAGATCTTATTTTTGTAGTCTTCCAATAAATATGACCGCCATAGTCGCCTTTATGAAAGTCACTCATTAAATTTTCAACTTCTCCTTCAACCAATTAATTCGGCAATACTCCACGGATATTTCCAATACAAGATATTGTTAAGGATGCAATACTTAGAGATTTCAACTTCAAAGATCTAACTTTTATTACTAAAATCCAGAAGGATGATTTAGGTGTTGAAAAACATGAACAATATCATCATACCATGGCGATGAAAGAAAACATTTCAGATACCTCGGGTAATACTTCAACCTCTTTCTCTTTAGATAATTCATCAGCCAAATTAATTTCAAAGCATGTAGATTTGAGTATTCCATAATGTTTTCTAGGCCTTGTCCCTTGATCAAATTTATATACTTAATTTCCAAATCATACTCCAACATAACGGCAATTGATTTGTCATGCCACCCTTCAATATAATTTTTCGTGAGCACGTCTTTGACAACATTGTTTGGGATATATCGTGACATGAGGAGTGGAGAATATAGACCCAAAATTCCTTCTATGATTTGACTAATTACTAGGGTATGTCTCAATGATAGCTATGATTCAAGGTTGTGTCTCTTATGGTTCTATTGAAGAAGGTGATGGGCTTGCTCTATGTTACGATTTTTCTTTTTTCATAAGGACAACAACTAAAGCATGCTCCGAAGAAAATGACAAAATTGATGAAATCAAGTGTATAATCTAGACTAATAAGAATAGGAGCATGATATAAAGCCAATTTAACTTGATTGAATGACGTATTTTCCACTTAGGACCATTTAACTTCACTATATTTCTTGACATGTCGGTAATTTGCCTCAAATGTTCGGCAAGATTAGCAACAAACCTTCTTAAAAAATGTTTTCCATTGAATGGTAGGATTTCCTTCTTCTTCCTAGGATAGTCCAAGGTCTGAATTGCTTCAATCCTTGAAGGATCTATACGAATACCACCTTTTGATATGATATGGCCCATCGAATTTACCTTCCTCCATACCGAAAAATGCTCTTCTTTAGGTTCAACGATATGCCAAACTTTTTGCATCTCTAAAAAACTATTTTCAAGTGTCAGCAGTTGTTGTCATTTGTCTTGGAAAGAATGATGATTTCATATTATAGATGACAAAAGACATCATTTTCTTTCTTTTTTTCTAATTTATTAATTCTATTAGATCATAAGAAACAAGAAGTTACGGAGTCGCATCCTATGGAAAGAATAGATTCAATCCATGGGAAAGTGCCAAAGAAGTTCTATCCAATCTTTGAGTCACCCCACACAAGGAAGCAGACCTTAGAAGTTCAAAAAATATTGCTGCCCATAATTGGGAAACTAGCAAAAACGAATCGCCAGATATGTACAAAAACCTAGGATAAACATGATTGCACGGGCTAATGCCACAAGAGTTAAATAGATAAAACTAAGGGAGACATGCATGCTTGTCAGCACGGGGCTTGAGGCTCTTAGGGGATCCTCCACAGCGCCCATGTCCATCATGCCTCTGTCAACATGTGTTCATCTTGCGGAGGAGGCGGTAAGCGAGAGGCGGGGTCGCTCGGGGTCGCCACATCATCGGTAGTTAGAGGAGCTACATGGTGCTGAGGAAGACGATCGCCAATGTTCAACTCTAAGCTACGCACATCCGGCTAAAGAGTTTTGCCTTCGTTGTTGCCATAAGAATCACTTGAACCATTGCTACCATTGGTATGCTATGAAAACCGGGGAGAGATTTCGGCTTGCAAGGGCCAGAAGGAGTGGGCTGGAGATGGTGGATTTGCGATCTCATTTTTTGTTGCGAGGAGGGAGGTGGATTCGAGAGTAGGAGCTTCTCGAGAAGAAATTTGAGGATTATAAAAATCGATCGATCAATGGAGAAGTTCGGGTCGCGACGAGAGGTAGGGCGAGATGGGGAGAGTAGGGAGGGTGGGAAAGCAAGCCATGCCCACCGGCTCTTCAACATCGCTGCTGTGTCACCATGCATGACGGTCCGGGGGTGAGTCTTCGGACCCAGGAGGTGGGAACAAGGTTTCCGGGAGGGGAGAAGACCGGAAGGGAGCCTCGAGTCCTAGAAGAACCGAGGACGCGCCAGAACGGGGAAAGTAGAGACGGAGAGCCGGAAGAAAAGAGCAAGTAGAGCCGAATGCGCAATGGAGAGCGCCGGGGAGTGGTGGGTTTAAAGCCAATGATGAGTAGCATTAAGAGACGCGGACTGTTATGTCGATGTGTTGCGTGGCGGAGGGGTGGGTAATGATGCCCTCACACCAAGCTTTAAGACGGTGCCCCCTTCCAAGGATGGTTACATGGAGCAGCCATGTTTCCATCCTCATGGCAACCTCGTGGCCTTTCTTCCCTTCTGCCACCCACATCGGGGAGGGATAGATCACGAGAACCAGCGGAACAATCATTTTTGTTCATCATCGAGCGGGGATAGGGGCGGACCGAGAGGAGGTAGTGCAAAGGCTCCTTGTTGGCAAGGAGGTCCGCCACTTTGTTGGTTGTTCTCCGAGAACGTACTTGAAGTTGATCACCTCTAGAGAGTGGGTGTTGAGTAAGAGAGTAAAATACGAGCCAATCTCCAACTCTTGGCTAGTTTCATGAAAGATGAAACGACCTACGGACGAGTAGCCATATCGGTAAGGGATTTGGAGTCACCCTCAATTTCTAAGGGGTAGAAATAGTAGTCTTTGAGAAGGAGCCCTTGGATCATGCCCTCAAGTTCAGCAAAATTGTTGGTGTCCCAGCCTATATTTCCGTAGTATACCAACAACACTTCACCGGATAGGTCTGAAGATACCTATGAAGCCCGCCTCGCTGGGTTTCCCTTAGACGCCCATAAAAATTAAGCTTGAAGAACCCTTGAGGCGGCGGGGACCAAAGGCAAGGGGAATCAAATGAGTGGTTTGAAGGGAGCTCGGTGAGGGGGAATGAGTGGGCTGGGATTCCAATTGATCGAAATGACCTTCTCCCCTGGATGGGAGGGTAAATCGATTCTTCCCAATGACTGAAGGATAATCTTTCTTGTAGTTTGCTACAAATTATATTCCAAAAGGATGTCGAGAATGGATTTGACATCCTTGAAGATTTTGTGATTGCGCTCCTTCCAAATAGACCGGAGGGTGGAGTCCAGAAATGATAGTCCAAGAGCATGAGGATGTTGCTTTGAGGAGTGGGTGGGCTTGTCCTCTTATAGTGTGAGTATATCCAGAATCTATCATAACGTCTTGCTTACCAAAGTAACTTTATCCGAGAGCACAATTTCTAGAGAACTCATTGAACAAGTGTTCACTAGATTCCTCATTGATTCCGCGAGTTGGGGCATTGAGAGGAGCCAAAAAAACCCTTCTACATAGATTTTCCCGAGTCTGAATACCTTTTGTTGTGCGGCCGGAGAAAAGTGGAGATCTTGGGCCATATCACGGGATGCCAAAGTTTGTCCCAAATATCATCAAGCTAGTCTAAGGATTGGGGAGAAGCCGGGCCATAAGCCTCTTTGGAGGTGAAGGTCCCCAATGAAGAATAACCCCAATGTATGATGTCGTCTCCTTCAGAGCACGTATGGATATGACGCTTTCGCTCTGCTTAATATCATCTATGAGATGGAACAGAGATTGACCTTGAAGTTGGTCCTCTAGCGGGGCTTATGTCGTACGGTAGGTGCTATTGTCGTGAGTGCTCCGTAAATTTTAATTCGAGGTTGTTGAAGGCGTTCCATATTTTCCTTCCAATTTGAGTTGAGAAAGGGTGTCCATTCTAGGCAGCACGCCGGGAATCAATCCCGAAGTGTGCTGGTTTCCGGATCACACTTCCCGAGAGCTATGGTCTTGGACGAGGACGATGTTCCTTGTTGGCCCCCAGTTGGGGATCCGTCTTTCTCGGCGTCAAAGTGAACCAAATTATTTAGAGGCAACTTATCATGTATTTGGCTACCCATTATTTAAGTCCGGGGTGTCTATGTTGGAGATCCTTTGCCACCATGTTTTGGCTCCCATGACTTCATTGATGAGCCACGGATGTAAAATGAAAATTTTACATACGATAGAGCAGAAAAACCCCGTTGGCACCTCTACCAAAGCTATGCGAAGTGGGGTGTATGGGTGTTAATTTCCACCATAAAAGTTGCTACCTCCCAATGTGAGTATTTTAATTATAGTACATAAGACATGAGTCAATTCGGATGAAATCCCTTTTTGTTTCAGCTAAGAAGAAATATCAATTCGGGATTAAAACTCAAGGTTGGCTCTTTTGTTTGCAATAACAAGACAATGGGAGAGAAGAAAAACAAGCTTCTCAAATAGATGAAGTTTAATCTTATTTTCACATGGTCATATGATCATCTGAGCATGATTTATAAGTTAATGGTGGAACACAAAAACACTCCATATACCCACATACATAGAGGATAGAAATTGAAATATATGTAATCAGACAACCTAGATGAAAATACTTTGCGGGAAGCTAAAGAAAAACACTATTCAACCACAAACTCCTATTCCTCGGGAGAGAGTGGGAAAAAGGAAAAGAGTGGAAGAATATCCTACGATTTGACGGAGCCAGGTTTGAGTAAATAATTCGAGATTATGTATAGAAAAAGGACCAAGATGACTCCTAAAATGGGTTAGAAAGAATGTAGAACAAGAATCTGCCATGATTATCGAAAAACACCACATATTCATCATGGTCGAACCCATAAAATTTGTTACATCTAAGACGGTGTCATTGAGTATACGGGGTCGGAAGACACATCTCATACTCCAAAGTTTGATTCGGGGAGAAAAGGAGAAGAGTATCTTTGACGGATACGAAGAAAATCAAACGCAAGAATTAAATTCTCAAGAACAACACCTACACACGGTTCTGAAGCATATTTTCCCTTCCTGAGAGAATACTCCTATCAACTTTTGACTCGGAAAAGGAAGGATCAAGATGACATTCCTTGAGGCTCAAATCCGACCCAAAACAACGAGACAACAAAAAGACAACATTTGAGTTTGTCACCAAGGACATTCACCCATTGATCAAATGGAGATGCACAAAAAAACTAATGACATGATTTGTTTTGCTTTAACCAATACAACCATGTTGTGTCAAAATTGTAGGTGTCACTTTCAAACATTCAATCTCGGCTAATGATGGAGAAGATTTTTTCTGCGACTAAACACACCATGATCAAATCATTGGAAGGTTTAGTTTTAAGATGGGTTGTAATCCGAGAGAAAATGTGAAGGTTGTAGAGGAATTGCTTAAGAAGAAGAATGTTGACATTGAAGCATTGAGGAATAATCTGAAGCACCAACCAACTTTAGAAGATGTGACTAAATACATAGAAGAATATGAAACAAAGAGAGACATGATGAAATTGATCATGGAACAAAATCACCAAATCACAAAAATGGAGACGAGAAATGGAAAAGATGATTAAAGAGAAAGAGAAGAATCCACATGTGGCCATGGATTTCCTCACGGATACGATTTTCCTCACAATCCTACTACAAAGCTACAACATCAACCATTCCTTAACGATCTGATTCTGCGGAACGAGTTAACAAAGGCCATAGAAAACATGTCTATACGAGAGAGAGGATAAATAAGGCGGCAAGGTCGAGTCAAAGCTTTGCAGAAACAGAGAAAACCAGAAGTGAAGCTTCATTTGGGTAAACACGAAATCCCCAAGGTTGTTAGAAAGGATACGAGAAAGTAGAAAGAGTTAGATATTATCCAAACTGACGAGCAAGAAAGCATATTGATGGACATTCTCAATTCCATGAATGAGATTTGGTCATATATCAAAATAATTTTGAAAGCGAAGGACGACAAAGAAAGCCACGAAGTTATTGTAGAAATCAAAGAGAAGTTGAGTGACAAGCCTCTTGACTGCTAACATCATCAAATTTATAAAAATTAAAAGAACAAATATGAGTTGGAAGAATTAGGAATTGATGAAAATTTGAAACCATATTGTAATTCAAGAAAGGTTCGTAAAAGGAATCTTATTACGCAATTAGAAGAAAAGTGTTAAGGATTGGAGATATAGAAGTTAACGGGTTTTGTTAGAATTGAAACATTGAACCAAAAAGGATTACCCGAGTGTATTTGTAATAAATGATAAATTAATTACTCAAGAATATTACGATAAGAAGATGAAGGAAGTGGCTAGAGATAGTTCCCAATTCGCCAACATAAAGAGAGCGGTATGACGAATAGGAGCATTCCTAAAAGCAATGGGAAACGATTTTACATTCAACATGAAGTAAATCACATATTTTTGGTAAACCAAATTTTTCAAAATATATTGAGGTATATGATATTTACATGAAGGTAACAAAGTTGACCATTCCGGAGGTGGTGAGTGGGATAAGTCATGTGAATTATTGGATTAATTGGTAACTCCAAATGTAGTTAAAGTATCACCTAGCGCAACAAAGACAAATAGGCCAACTCAACAACGATTTCCTCAGATCTAGGCCACCTCTTGTTGCGGTTTCACCTATCCTATTAGTCTACGGAGTATATAATTTGTTTAGATTATTGCTAAATATACCTTATTGGTTGAGACAAGAGTTTTTGTAAATATTGTTATAAATACTTCACACATCGAAGTATTACGGGTTGATTGTTGAATATTACTTTATCAAATCTATTATTCTTTTTCAGTCGATGGACTAATCATTAATACAAGGACTTCTTCATAGGATTCATGTGTTGAGAAGAGAAAATTGGTGATACTTCTCTTCGTTTGTGTGTTATTTTGTTGTTTCCTTTATGTTCTTTCTTAAAGCTTACTTTCACTACATAAATAGTGATGATCAAGATTTGTTTTTAAATATAAACCCTGTTTCGGATGTAAATAATTTTAAATGTTTTCTTCGAAGTCAAACTAAAATTTAATTTCTCTTTATTTTCAACTAAATATTTATTTTCTTCTCTTCCATATTAGTTTAAAATCTAAAGATCTAACTAATGACCTATCTCTCGTATGAAACTCCTATAAAATTTGATACGGATCCGGTTAATAGTTTTATAGACTCCATATCCTAATAGAAATATAAATCATTTAATCAACCAAATCAATCAAGTCAATTAGAAGCAAACAAACAATTACATAGTCATAACTAGCCTAAAATTTCCGGAAAACAAAGCCAAATACGGCAAGGAGAGATCCTTATACGAGTTTTATAAGGGCTAGCTTCTAGACTTAAAAGTGGTTTTGATTTTATTTCCTATTTTGTTTACTCTCACAATATCAAAGTGCAGAACAATAACACAATGCATACCATAGGATTCTCAACACAACATACGCAATAATGTTTTTTATTTCATTCTTAAAGGCTTTTACAATAGCTCCTTTGCAATAAACCACTATCTAACCCAAGAAATGACTAAGAGGTCTACTTATAGAAACTATGAAAAATGACACCTCATAGGGCCTAAATCCCATCCACAATGCATTGTAAATATATGAGATGAGTTATTCCTAGAATTTAGGAAGTTAGAACCATTCCCTCAAATTAAATTATAGACTAAGAGTGTTTCCTACAATAAATTACATGTTTCCTCATGTTAAGAAGTAAAAACTCCGTTAATTAAATTCCGGCTCAAAATATAACAAAACCTCAAAATTCGACTTTCATGGGCGACTAACAAGTGTCTTGGGGAATCTATGCACATGTGTAACATGTTTTACAAGATGTGTAATAGACTTTTTACGGATACGTAACACTTTTTTTCGAGTGATTTTGAGGAACTTTTAGGACTTAAATCCAAATATGAAATATAGGTCAACTATCCATGTGTGTCTAGTTTCCCGAACATCTTGAATTTTAAAAATCACCTGGTAAAGCATCAATATTTTATTCTCCCAAGATTACTCCGGACATACTTAATATACTATCAAAAATATTGGAAAAAACATAGAAAGTTTGGTGGGTTTTTGGCCTTTTCTCCCAAACTAGATCTTCTCACACAACAAGGGTTCACATTATGTGATGTACTCATCAGAATGTATCTAACCATGTAAGGCATTCATCATTTATGTGCCTATTAAAAATCGTAACAACTTGGTGTTATGCATGTATGAAGGTTGAATTCCCAATTTGTGCAAAATCCCTCCATCTAAAATTGCTCAAAAATTCTCAAATTTGTTTTGTTGCTGTCTGGATGATGTGCTAAATGGCAAAAACGTCAACCAACAAATCTAAACCATTCTTCTCCTTTAGCTTCATTTAAGCCTTTTTGAGCTTCTTCTTCCCTTGTTTAAGCCTAATTTGTGAAATTTTTCATTGTACGGTAATGGTTGGCCATATGCCTCGGAATATTGTTGTCTCATTTGGCTCTTTTCAAAATCTTATCCAAATGTTCATTCACCCTTCCTAACGAGATTTCTCTATATTGATTGATATCCATAGCTATTAGCTCATCAAAAGTCAATTGTTCGGATGGATGAGGTGACTATATTTCTAACTCCGGTGCCCTCTTAAGGCCTCTTGTCTTTGGCCTTCTTGGTTGTGTTTCCAATCTCCATGTCACATTTGATCAAAATCTATTACTTGCATTCATTTACCTTTATCTATCTCCGAGGTCTTACTTAAGTTTACTTTGTATCGGCCCCTCTTGCACCTTGAATTTCCAATTTTCTTGTTGTAGGAAAAGTAATTTTGTGAATTTTTAGTGGATAAATTCTTCCTTAGATGCATATTCTTTGTCATTCTTCTACTTTATGATCTCTTCAGCTCATTTGACTTCAGCTTTTTGCTCTACCATGTCAACATCTAGGGGCATTTTTTCATCATGGTGGGGCAATGGTGATTGACTTGATGCATAAGGAGTCACTCTTATCTGTCTTTTCTCATCATGGTATCAAGTGTACATACACTTTTGATGGATATAGGAGAAAAGACATCTCTTTCCCATATCATAGGTGTGAGTGAACTCAACAACGTAAGAGCCTTTGAAATCTACGTTTGCATGTTGGAAGAGCCAACCTCCATTCATTGTGCTAGTGCGATGGTGATGGTGCCTTATGCATGACATGAGGACTAGTGATGTATGTTGTTGCGCACTGCACATGAAGGTTTCCCAAGTCATGTTAATGGTTAAGAGATGATGTAAAAAAATGAGTTTGGTAGACCATGGTGGAAAATACTTGGGTGATGATCTTTTTGTTTCTTCTACGAACCTTCTGCGACATTCTAACCAAACTTAAATACGAGTAATATAGCAATTCAAGTGGTTTAGTAGAATTAAAATGCATGTTTGTATTTTGATATGGTGCTATTTCTTTGGAGAATCTCCCTTCACATGTGAAATATTTCATAATTAACATCATCAAAGGAGAATATCTATTAAGGAGGTGTGAAAAGGAAAGATGTATTTAGGGTTCTCTCTAGCATGAGGTTTTAGGAACAATTTATAATCTTTAAGCTCTATATTCATGCCCTTAGGCCATTTTTTCCATGACTTGGTATACATGTTGCTAAGAAATCACATCTGCTTTGATAAGTTTAACTCTACACCTACAATAATGGCCATTCCCATAATGAAACTAGTGGAAAATAAGCTTGCCAATTGAAGATGATAGCCTTCTTCCATTATTTTCTCCACAGAATCTAAAAATCTAGTCCTCTCAAAGAATCCTTTGGAAAAAGGTGATGCATTAAATTATTTCAAAGTGGATGGTTCAAATCTAATGTGGCACACTACTTTTTGGATTTTCTTTTCACTTTCCATAATGTATATCAAAAGGATGAAACCCTGGGTGTTTAGATGCGGTGGCTATGTAGGCTGAATTTGGAAAAATAGAGGACAAGAATAGAGTAAGAAACGAGGATGATATGAAGGGTAATCCAAGATACATTTCCATAAAATTTCGGAGGTAATGTTTTGTATTGGCTTCAAAACACGGGTGAAATTTGGTGAAATGGATGTAATGGACGTATTCAGGTGGAGAAAACACGGGGATTTCATGAATTACGTAATAGAAAAATAGTATGAAATTATGATTTGATGGGAATGAAGTGTAGGGAGGTTGTGAATGGTAGGAAGGGGTATAATATGGTCGAGGAGATGTATGAGGGTATTATATGGTAGGGTTATATGTTTAGTTCACTAGAAATCATCAGTTAACATAAGTGAAAAGGTAGAGGAAAAGGGTAAGGAAGAAAACCAACATAGTGCTTGGTAATTTTTATTTTGAGGAAGATATGTGTTGATTACTTACTATTTCGAAACTATAGAAGCGATAGCACTAAAATGGAGATTGGATGAATGATCTGAGAGAAAAATACCAAATACACAATACACGCGACATATGTGTAACAAGCTCTCCCGGAAGCGTAACAAGACTACCGGATGAGTAACAAAGCCTCTAGATGACCTAGATGTCGGGATGAAAGTGAAGGGGAGTGTGCGGGAATGGAACGGTAAGTGGAAGGCATGGCAATGGGGGAGTGGAGAAAGTGCGGGGAAAAATGGAGGAAAGCGAGGATGGTTTTGATGGATTTCGAGAAGGGTAGGAGTGGTAAGAGGTTTTGCGGCGGCGCAGTAATCTTGTGTTGACACATTGACGTGGGACCGGTGGGAGGAACCCACCTTTTCGGCCCCATTGGTAAGAATTATGAGTGGAGAGGTGGGGCCGAAGAGGCCTATTGAAAATTTATTTGATAGAGGAAAGATCATACGATTGGGTGATGCACGAAGAATTAATCACCGGCCCCGACGAACTTATTTTGTCATTTTCAACCTTTATAACTTGATAAAAACTTTGGATAAAATTCATAATGCCTGCGGAACTTTGGATAGGAACATAATAAACATCGAAAACATTAGGCTATTAGCACATATTTTTTTGTAATGTTTCTCAAACTTTGGATAAAATGCACTTTCAACCCTTTTTTGAAACAATTTGACAATGAAACAAGTTTTGAAATAAGACAAAGTGTCTTACTTATTTTCGTAACTATGCTTACTACGCCGTTTAAAGGCGGTTGTTGCATTAGGGGAATTTTGAGGTATAAAATGGGCCTCTAAGAAAAATGTACAACAAAAATAAACTTTATAACAACCAATAGGATTCAAGATGATGATGTCAACCATGGGGGATGATTCACCATTTTTTAAATAAAGGTAAAAATGTTAATAAATAATAAAATAATAAAACTACTTTTTCAACTCGTATTTTCAACTTATATCCCAAAATTTTACTCCAAATTTCGAGGTAGGAGTACTCGTTGGATGCAAAATTTAATTCCTCATCCAAGAATTACCCATGTTGAATACTTTCGATGAACTCTACTACACAAAAATGAAAATACATAAACGTGATTGTAATCACGTGTTTTTATGTATTTCTCATTTTTTAAATGTGGACCCATCGAAAGTATGCAACATGGGTACTCTTGGATAAGGAAATTAAATTTCTCATCCAACGAGCTCCACTCAGATTTGAGTATTTTACTTTGGGAGATAAGTTGAAAATATGAGTTGAAAAAGTAGTTTTCTCATTTTCCCTCTAAAATTTGATGATGTCATCAAATCTTGTTTGATTTTTTCCACTATTATTTTATAATTTCCTTAGGAGACCCATTTTAGACCTCAAATTCCCCTAATGAGAAAATGAATCCTTTTTTCTTTCTTTTGTGACATTTTGGACTTTTCGGTGGCAAACGGGGCCTAGATACGGACTTAGATGTAGATGGAATTACGACCAAATACTCTCAATGACAATGAGTGACATGACCTACCGAGATGATGATGGTCATGGATTGAATGAGGAGCAACATTTCGACCTAGACCATATGTAGTGAAAAAAATTATATTTGAAAACTTATTTGAAAATACAAAATTTTTCATACGGGACTACTAACAAATAAACTAAAAAAGCATATTTGATCACTAGATATATTGACACTAACATTGGCTCCGGAGTTGGGGATGTCGACTCCTTTATGAGGTGTGAAGAACAACGTATATCGGGTAGCTATCCATTGTGTAATGGAGTAAAAAACTAGAAAATGAAAAATTTGACAATATTGGAAATGATGAATAAAAGCTGGAAATGAGGTTTGACTCAAAAGCGACTTGCCGGTGACTTAAAAGGCGATTGAAAATTTTTCTTTTTTTTGCAAGAAAAAACATGAGCTGAATGTAGAAGTCTCATGGCCTTCTCCTTGGGCTTCAAGCTTCTACAACAACTTCATTATTCTTGGATAGTAACTAAAATGATATGTACAATGAATTTAAGCTTGTTCTTTAATGATCATGTAAGGTAATGTTTGAGGAACTTGCCATTGATTGGTCCTCCCAAAAATTCCTTTCATTCAAGATTTTCCTAATAAAAATGCCTTATTACCTCAAAATGTATTATTCTTATAAGAACCTTTCCATAGATTATCAAATTTGACGTGCTTACCTTTCTCTTCATTTCGGAATCTGAACAAAAGAAAGAAATGTCCTAGCTTAAAATCGAAGCTTTGGTCTTCTTATCATAAATATTCTGAGTTTTTCTCTTGAAGTTTTGGTTGTGACGAAAAAATACATCCCTTGATTATTGTAGATGAATCATTTGGTTGATTCTTCATTGGATATAATTTCATTCATTGTCGATCTCTTGTAGAATTTTCATCATTAGTATAGCTAAATAAGTAGGGAACAACTGTGTCAACACCATACACAAAGTTTGGAAGGACATTCACAATTGATCTCTTTTTGCTACCTTTGTATACCCATAAGAGCATTAGTGAGATTTTTGTGCCAATTTCTCTTGTTTTCTTATAGTATCTTCTTGATTATATTCAGTAAAGATTTATTTGATGATTCATCCAACCTGTTGCCTTGAGGATAATATGTTATAGAATGACCAAGCCTAATGTGATACTTATCACAAAATTCAATATTATTTTTGGACTTGAAGGCAACTACATTGTCAATAATGATTTTATATGGACAACCAAAATGAGGTAGAATATTTTTCTCTAAAAAGTGAATAATAAATATATTAGTAGCTTGCCTTTTGGGCATTGCTTCGAATCCATTTCACGAAGTAATCGGTGGAAGTGGTATTCGTTTATGAGGGGTTGATGATGGAGGATGGATTTCACAGTAAGAAGTCAAGTCCCCATTGCTTAAATGGCGCCTACACTTCAATTAGTTTCAAGGGAAAAGGCAAATGTTTTCTCTTTCTTACAGAAATATTTCACATTCATGACAACTCATATTTGTTTTATAAAATCGAGATAATATACTTGGCCAATACAAACCCACCCTCAAGATCTTATTTTTTGTAGTCTTCCAATAAATATGGCTAGCCATAGTTGCCTTTATGAAAGTCACTCATTAACTTTTCAACTTCTCCTTCAACCAATTAATTCGACGATACTCCACCCGAGATATTTCCAATACAAGATATTGTTAAGGATGCGATACTTGAGAAGTTTCAACTTCAAAGATCTAACTTTATTACTAGGAAATCCGAAGGAGGATTTAGGTGTTGAAAAACATGAACAATATCATCATACCATGGAGATGAAGAAAACATTTCGGATACCTCGGGTAATACTTCAACCTCTTTCTCTTTAGATAATTCATCGATAAAATTAATTCCAAAGCATGTAGATTTGAGTATTCCATAAGATTTTCTAGGCCTTGTCCCTTGATCAAATTTATATACTTAATTTCCCAAATCATACTCCAACATAACGACAATTGATTTGTCATGCCACCCTTCAATATCATTTTTCGTGAGCACGTCTTTGACAACATTGTTTGGGATATATGCGATGACATGAGAGTGGAGAATATAGACCCAAAATTCCTTCTATGATTTGACTAATTGCAAGGTATGTATCTCAATGATATTATAATTCAAGGTTGTGTCTCTTATGGTTCTATTGAAGAAGGTGATGGGTAACTCTATGTTACAGTTTTCTTTTTTCATAAGGACAACAACTAAAGCATGCTCCAAAGCAAATGACAAAATTGATGAAATCAAGTGTGTAATCTAGACTAATAAGAATAGGAGCATGATGTAAAGCCAATTGCTTGATTGAATGACGTATTTTCCACTTGAGACCATTTAACTTCACTATATTTCTTCATCATGTCGGTAATTTGCCTCAAATGTTAGAAGCCCAAGATTAGCAACAAACCTTCTTAGAAAAATGATTTTCCATTGAATGACTAGATTTCCTTCTTCTACCTAGGATAGTCCAAGGTACGAGATTGCTTCAATCCTTGAAGGATCTATACGAATACCACCTTTTGATATGATATGGCCCATCGATTTACCTTCCTCCATAGAAAAATGCTCTTCTTTAGGTTCAACGATATGCAAACTTTTTGCATCTCTAAAAAACTATTTTCAAGTGTTGTAGTTGTTGCTCATTTGTCTTGGAAAAAATAGTGATGTCATCAATATAGATGACCCGAGAAAGACATCCTTTTATTTCTTTTTTCTAATTTGAGCTAATTCTATTAGATCATAAGAAACAAGAAGTTACGAATTAAACATCCTATGGAAAGAATAGATTCAATCCATAGCGAAAGTGCCAAAGAGTTCTATCGAAGTACTAGAATACCCCTAAGGAAACCGAGACCTTAGAAGTTCAAAAGATATTAGCACTTATGGTGGGAAACTAGCAAAAACGAGATGAGATATGTACAAAAAACCTAGGATAAACGAGTTGCAAAGGCTAATGCCACAAAGAGTTAAATAGATAAAACTAAGGGAGACATGCATGCTTGTCCGCCGGAAGCAGGAGCTCTTCGAGTATCCTCCACACGTAGCCCATGTCCATCATGCCTCTGTCTAACATGTGTTCATCTTGCGGAGGGTGTGGCAAGGCGGGGTTGCTCGGTCGCCACATCATCGGTGGTGGGAGCTACATGGTGCGGGGGTAGTCGCCAATGTTCAACTCTAAGCTCTTTGCCCACATCCGGCTACGGGGTTTGCCTTCGTTGTTGCCATAAGAATCACTTGAACCATTGCTACCATTGGTAGCACTGAACCGGGAGAGATTTCGGCTTGCAAGGGGTGAAGGTGGGCTCAAGGGAGATGGTGGATTTGCGTCTCATTTTGTTGCGAAGGGGAGGGGGAGGTGGATTCGAAGTAGGGGAGCTTCTTAGAGAAATTTGAGGATTATAAAAATCGATGCGATCAATGGAGAAGTTCAGGTCGCGACGGTAGGGCGAGATGGGAGAGTAGGAGGTGGGAAAGCAAGCCATACCCACCGGCTCTTCAACATCGGCGCACCGGCCAATCGCAGGTGGCATGATAGTCCGGGGGTGAGTCTTCGAGACTAGAGGGAGGTGGGAACAAGTTTCCGGGGAGGGAGAAGACCGAGGAGGGGCCTCCATCCTAGAAGAACCGAGGCCTTGCTCTAGAGCCGGATAAGCGTAGAGATGGAGAGTCGAGGAAAGAACGAGCAAGCGGAGGAATGCGCAATGGAGACGGGATGGTGGGTTTAAAGCCCATGATGGTAGCATTAAAAAGACAGAGACTTGGTATGTCGATGGTAGGGTGGCGGAGGGTGGAGTAATGATGCCCTCACGCAGAAGCAGACGGTGCCCCTTCCAAGGATGGAGCACATGGAGCGACCATGTTTCCATCCTCACGGCGGCCTAGTGGCCCTTCTTCCTTAACATGCCACCCACATCCGGGAGTGATATATCCACTGAGAACCAGCGGGAAAAATCATTTTCGGGAATTTCATCATCAAGTAGGGATAGAGGGCCCCGGACCCGGAGAGGAAGAGAGGCCCGAGTGAAAGAATCCCTTGTTGGCAAGGAGGTCCGCCACTTTGTTGGTTGTTCTCACGAACGTACTTGAAGTTGGTCACCTCACAGAGAGTGGGTGTTCAAGTGAGTGATACGTGAGGCCAATATCCGGCTCTTGGCTAGTTTCATGAAAGATGAAATAGCCTACGGATGAGAGTAGCCATATCAACGAGGATTTGGGAGTCACCCTCAATTTCTAAGGGGTAGAAATAGTGGTCACGAGAGAGAAGAGCCCTTGGATCATGCCCTCGAAGCTCGGCAGAATTTTTTTTTGGTGTCCCGGCTTTGTATTTGCGTCGTATACCAACAACACTTCACCGGATGAATTCACGAAGATACCTATGAAGCCCGCCTCGCACGGGTTTCCCTTAGACGCCCCATCAAAATTAAGCTTGAATAACCCTTGAGCGATGGGGACTAAAGGCAAGGGGGATTCAGATGAGTGGTTTGAAGGGAGCTCGGTGAGGAACGAGTGGAGCTTAAGGTTCCAATTGATCGAAATGAGCTTCTCCCTGGATGGGAGGGTAATTCGAGTCTTGCCAACGGCGAAGGGATAATCTTTCTTGCGGTTTGCTACAAATGATATTCCAAAAGGATGTCAAGAATGGCTTTGACATCCTTGAATATTTTGTGATTGCGCTCCTTCCAAATAGACCGGAAGGGTGAGTCAAGAATGATAGTCCAAAGAGCATTGAGGATGTTACTTTGAAAGGGAGTGGAGTGGAAATCTTCTTATAGTGTCAAGAATATATCCAAGAATCCTATCGGAAGAACGTACGCTTACCAAAGTAACTTTATCCCGAGCACAATTTCTAGAGAGAACTCAGCGAACGGGTGTTCACTAGATTCCTCATTGATTCCGCGAGTTGGGGCATTGAGAGGAGCCAAAAAAGACCCTTCTACATAGATTTTCCCGGAGTCGAATGCACCTTTTTCTTTGTGCAGCGAGAGAAAAATGGAGATCTTGGGCCATATCTGGGATGCCAAATTTTGTCCAAATATCATCAAGCTAGTCCTAAGGATTGGGGAGAAGCCAGGCCATAAGCCTCTTTGGAAATTGAAGGTCCCCAATGAAGAATAACCCCAATGTATGATGTCGTCTCCTTCAAACTTTGTGGATATGACACTTTAGGAGCTCTGCTTAATATCATCTATGAGATGGAGACCAATTTGACCTTGAAGTTGGTCTTGTTGTAAGCCGGGGCCTATAATAAGTACGGTAGGTGCTATTGTCGTGAGTGCTACGCAACTTTTTTAATTCGAGGTTGTTGAAGGCATTCCATATTTTCCTTCCAATTTGAGTTGAGGAAGAGGGTGGCCATTCTAGGCAACACGCCGGAATCAACCCAGTGTGCTTGGTTTCCGGATCATAGTTCCCGGAAGCTATGGTCTTGGATGAGGGCTTGATGTTTCACTTTGTTGCCCTCCGGATATGAGGGATCCGTCTTCTCGGTGTCCAAAGTGAACCAAATTATTTAGAGGCAAGTTATCGGCATATTTGGCTACCCATTGCTAAGCCCGGGGGGTGTCTATGTTGGATATCCCACTTTGCCACCATATTTTGGCTCCCATGACTTCATTGATGAGGCTGCGGATCTCTAAGGCCTAGCGCCCCCCCCCCCCGATTTTGGAGCACGGATGTCTTGCCATTTGACTAGTGCCCCTTTCTTTTGGCATATCTCCTCCCCAAAAGAAAATTACCTTTGGAGGGTTCGAATAGCCTTGAGAACCCATTTTGAATACCCGCCGGTGTGGAGAAGAGATATAGGCATGGATTGAAGAATGGATTTTACCAAGGCGGGAGCGGTGGAAGATTGAGAGATCGGTGGATCCACGAAGGCAGGTTTCCATTCTCTCCGACAAGTCTTTCAAGAGGAACGCTTGATGATAAAGTCGGTGAGGGGGCTCCTAAATACTTGGAAGAGCGAGAGAGGCAATAGGGAAGCCAATAATGTGAGCGATGTTGCGTTGGGTGATGATAGGGTGTTAAAGAAGAAGAGTTGGGACTTGGAATTGTTGATAGAAGGACCCGAAGCAAGGGAGAAGCAATCTAGGATAGACTTGAAAGTGACAACCTCCTACAACGAGGGATGACCAAAGAGCATGTTGTTGTCAACAAATTGTTGATGAGTAATGGGGGGACGATGATGAAGAAAAATGCCTCTTAAGGATCTCTCATGCACATGGTATTTGATAATTTTTTTCGATTCCTTCCACGATAAGAACAAAAAGGAAAAGGAAAGAATTCGGGAGAATGCCTCTGGAAGGGGAGAAAGGGGGAAGGGGAACCATTGAGTAGAATATAGTAAATCGGAGAGGAGATGAGACTCATTATCTAGCGTATCTAAGTTTTGTTGAACCCATAGGCGGCGAAGATTTTACGGATGTATTCCCAACAGCACTTAAAGGCTTTGGAGAGATCGATTTTGAAAGCATCCTGGCACTTTGCGGGTCTTGAAGGAGTGGGATACTTCATGGGTGAGAATTGTACGAGTCAAGGATGTAGCGACCTTACATATCCGGTTTTCTCTTGAGAAATGAGGAGGGGGATTAAATGCTTAAGGCGGTTGGAAATCACTTTGGAGACAAGCTTATGAGAACATTGCGAGAGGGCAATGGGTCTATATTTTGGGGGTTATCGCTGCTCTTCTTTTGTAATGAGGGTGATGAAAGTGGAATTGAAAGTGGGGAGCATCCAATGCATAGATCTAGATTCTTGACTAGTGCCCAAATGTCAATCTTAATGTATTCCCAAAAGTAATGGAAGAAATTGGTGGTGAAGCCATCCGGCCCGAGGGCTTTTCCGGCTTTTGGTGGGCCATTGCTTGGCCTACTTCCTGCAACTAGATTGGTTGAAGAATCATTTGATTTTGATCCTTAGTGATCAAGGTGGGAATGTTTTTTTGAGTGATTTGGTTGATGGCTTCCGGAGATTTAAGTGCAATTCCGTCGGCATTTCCTTGAAATGATTGAGAAGTTCATTCGATCTCCTCATGAGTTTCCAAATTGATGTCTTTCTTGTTATTGAGGAAGGAGATACGATTGACCATTCTTCTTTGAATGGTAGGCGGTGGAAAAATTTCATGTTTTTTCCCCCTCTTTTAGACAACGAGCTACATTTGGATTTTTTTCTTTCAAAATTTATTCTTGTATAACGCACTCTTCCATCTAATTTTGAGCTACTTCTCTTACTGCTAAGTTTCTTAATGCGTTCGAAATTATGAGTTGTTGGTGAAGGGTAGCCATTTTTCCTCCGGCTCTTACAGCGACTTTTGAAAATTTTTCCAAACATATTATGATTTCGGTGTTTGAGTCGAAGCTGATAATTTTTAGCTTTTGATGAATTTGAACATCGGTGGATCCTTCGATTGGTCATATCTTGTGCCACCAATCTATAACCATCTCTGCGAATCTAGGATCCGAAAGCCAAGAGTACCAGGTCGAAGGGACTTTGGAGGCCACGGCACAGTGCAGTCCCCGGTGGAGTTGAATGGGCCGGTGGTCGGATCTAGCGGTGGGGAGAATGGTAGAGAATATGTCTCCTCTAGCTTGGATGATGGCTTCAAAAGATCAAAAAATGATCTAGATGGGAGGCAATAAGATGGTTCTGTTAAAGCGATTTATCCAAGTATGAATCTTGTTGGCGATTGGGATGTCGATCGGGTGGTTACGAAGAATAAAATCCTTGAACTTTGAGATTGTCGAGTCCAATATAGATCGGCCTCCCCTCTTTTCGTTGGTGATTATCATCATGTTAAAGTCTCCCCCTAGAATCCGGAAAGGATAGGGGTTCGAGGAAGAGGGAGGCAATGTCATCAAGTATGTGGATTCGGTGAGAGGCTGTTTGAGGAAGTAGACATTGGTGAGGAGACCCTTCGAGATGGGAGCCTATAATGTGAAATGTGGCTTGGAGGGAATGATGAGAAGCTTTGAAAATTGGAAAGAGATAATGGAGGGATCCAAAGAAATAGCGAGGCCACCGAAGCCCCGATCACATCTACATCCATGGTATTATAGCCGGGCCAAAGCCTAGATAAAGTATAATGAAGGGTGGAACTGTGAATTTGGCTTCTTTTGCATAAAGAAAATGGAGGGTTTATGATGTCTTACACGAGTTTTTATCATACGGCACTTTGAGGGTTGTTGATCCCTCGAGATATTCCATTATGTGAGCTTCATCATGTAGAATATTGATTCAAAGCCTTGAAGAACTTTAACAACTTGGGGTATCTACCATATTCCACCAATTTGTCTCCTAGCATTATCAATATTTGTAGATCCATTGGCATTCATTGCTTTCTAGATTCTACGATGATTGAGTGTTTCCTAGGGTGAGCTCTGTTGAATCCTAGTTTTGCACTCCTTTTATCAGCGGGCTTTGAGCGGGGCCTCCTCTGGGGGCATCCCGTACGTAGGGAATAGTGTGGTATTCCTTGGTATTGCGAGGCCTTTTCCAAACTGTAATATCCGGATCCCCAAATTCAATGGATTACGGCTCCTTAATCATGTAGGAGATGGATGTCATGAACTTCCTTCGGAGCTGGGAGGGTTATTTGAAGGGTTGAGATCAACCTCCATGCTAGATCTAGTGATATGGATGCTCGATTGAGGTTGAGAGGTCATTAGTTCGGGGAATTTTACGTGTTTTTCCTTAGGATTAGCATCATGCGGCTTGTGATGCTCCATAAGCTCAAGCGAGAGGGATATCAAGGGGGGGAATGGATCGAAAGCGGGGGGGGTATCATAATCCAAGGATGGGGGATTGGAGGTAGGCTCTTGTTCTCTTCAACATTAGCACGGAAGTGGAAAATATTGTTGGGCTGTGTGGAGGCAGGAAGAGGTTTGGGAAGGGCTGGGGTTATGGGAGGATTTCTTGGAGTGCCTCTTGCGAAACTTTAGTGAAGCCATCGGGATATGGGCTATTGAGGGTTATCAGAATGGCTTGGTTTGGGGATTCACGGGGAAATCTCTAAAAAGATGCCCATGCATGTGAAACTTACGAAAATGAAAAGGAACATGCTCATAATCAATAGATTGGATCCATTCATAGTCCTCATGCCATAGACTTACTAAGTCGGGGAGAGATTTTACAAGATGCATGTACACACAAATGCATGCATAGGAAGTGTATCTGTTGTGCTTTTTTTCTTACGCGGTTTTGATGAAGGTGCCTAGGTTGTTGCTGATTTCCTTGAGTGTTATTTCTTCCAGTATTCTTGTGGCAAGGAGTAGGCGTATCGGTGGTGCCCGGTTGAAGTCCTCCTTATCGGGATTTAATCGTTCAACCCAATCTCAAAGGTAGAGTCATAGCGGTGTTAAAAAGTAAGGGACCCCATCCATGACATGGTTTTTTTGTTCTAGGCAAGTGAAGATGATGTTGAAGAAGCCATTAGGGCCAAGATGCAATGAGAATTGGCCCTTGGGCTTCCATTTAGCATGGATACATCCATACAAATATTTTTCGGTGGGCCAAAGTCCAATGAATTTTCCGATTAAGTATGATCATGCATGTATTGTATTCGTATTGATGCATTCTATGGGGAAATGGATCTCGGGTATTTTTTTCTCTATGGGTATGCAAGTTGAGGATTTCACCGGAAGTCGCCCCATCGGCTTTGTCCCCGGTTGGGCATGATGCACGTCTTGATAGGCTACATTTCGAGTTTCATCGGTCGCTTTTAGTGATGCAGCCATAGTATTATTGTGAGTAACGGCGAGACCTTGGGGAGGTTATAGATCCTCCCCCTTTGGATCCTTGTCATGGAGAGAGAGAGTAGTGGATTTCATATGGTGAGGATGTAGACGACGAGAGAGGGATCGGGAGCAATGGCGGTGCCTTGCGGGGACGCGAGATGAAACCCTAGGGTTTCGGGTCATGAATTGTCTCCAATTGGTGATCGCTTCTCTCATTTTCGCTATACCCCAAAAATACATCCTTCTCATTGGCGAAAGCAATATCCATTTCTCTGCGATAAGTCGCTCTGCATTCTTGATCCCTAAGGGAATTTTGGCATACATGAAGGTACCCCATGGTTTTGTAAAGGTTGTCTTTTCTTTATCATCTAGGTGGAATAAAATATGATTATAAGCGGAGCATCCATCCCGGCTGATGAAAGTACGGAAGAGCCAACTACCCTTTGCGGGAATATGGTTCGTCTACGGTAGTGGGTAATTTTCTTTCAACGACACTTTACTCGGATTTATGAAATCTATACACAAACGGATCTCTCATGTCTTCTTCCTTATTAGCACCAAATTAGACATCCAATTTGAAAAGCGAAGTGGAACTATAATACCAACGGTAAATAATCTATTTACCTCTTTCTAAATGGAGGGTAGCAACTTGGGATTCATTCTCCTTAACTTAAGCGAAATGCTTATGATGCGGCTTCAAGGGAATTTTATCTTTGGATTATACTCTTATCGTACACTTTCGGATCAGAATAGTAATACATAAGAAAACTGAGACATGAAATTTTGCGTATTTACCTTTGATTACGAGCTCGAGGATTTTGAAATTTTGACCATATTTGGCTTTTCGGGAGTTCCAGATTAATGTCTTCCGGTCCACTTCCGTTGGTAACATGGCCGGTTTTGTGTAACATCATCTTGATAAAAAAATCTCCTCCAAAGAGCACAAAAACCTCTTGGAATGGAAGTGACTTTCGGCTAGGAAGTAATTGCATCTCTGCAACATGGAATTCTTGGTCATCTTCATAATACTGATTATCCATTTATAAATTCACAAATTCCTCTTTAGGAAGTTGCTGATTTGTTTATTATCTTAAAAGACTTAGCAATACTAAACATTATTCGGAAAGACGGGGTGGTGTTTAATGTTTATCTCATACTTATTATTTGGATACAATGAAATTTTAAACATGTTGGCCGAAGTGGCAAGAGAATAAGCAATAACATTGATGTCCTTGGAATACGTGAAAAAGTATACTCGGTGAAGGTTTTGAGGATATCTAACACTTAATTTAAGTAAGATCGCATCCTAGGATGCTTGACCTAGCTTATTCCCCTTTGAATTTGTTTATTACCATCTCGTAGTCACCATAAACATAAATTTTATTGGCACCTAACTTATTGAGAATTTTCAAACCAACTATCAAGCCTCATACTACGTAATTGCTTGATTTTTTACTCATATTCAAAGTTTCCCTCTCCTTCATTCTATTTGGCCTCCGGCCCCTTATGTTTCAAAATCAAATTTCCCATAGGCCAAAACCCAAAATAATTTACATTTTGTCTCCTACAAACCTTTCATAAATACCATACACGATGGGCCAGGACCCATTCCCCACCACACTTCCTTCTTCATATCATTTTCCATTAAAAATAATTAAACTTACCTTTTTTAATCTTTCCGCTTTTACCTTTTCTACCCTTACCTTTTATTTCTTTCACTTACTCCTCTCCCTTAATTCCCTAATCGCAATTAAAGTGGGGCCCTCATTGCATTTCATAGATGTTACATGTTTTTCATCGCAACAAAACTTAAATTTTGCGATTGTTGATTTTCGATATCGCATCACATATATTTTGACTTACCTTGTGAGCATCACCCAAAATCTATTTTATTTAGTTTACGATGTGGTAAGTTGGCCCCACCTCGGTTATTTAAAGCCCCCATTTCACGAAACAAACCTTTTAAACATATCATATATTATATATGTGATATCACTTACCACATACCCAAATCACTTATCACCATCGCTTGTCGCATTACAAAATCGCAATATTACTCATATTTATTATTCACTTCCACTTTTCCTTTTCTGATTGCAATATAAAGTGGGACCCTTCTCACCACATCACCCTCTGTCATCGCCTATCGCACTTCATAGGTTTTATAACTTACCTTTTTTTCCACTGATCCCAAACCTTGCGATTTCGATAAACCTTAAACCTTATGAAATGTGACAAACCTTAAATCTTACGGAAATTTGTTGTGGAACAATGTTGAACGTGTCCTTCCCACTTTGCATCGAAAAAGGTTTTGTTTTTCCTTGTGACAATCCTTAATGCTAACCCCTAAACCTTGTGAAATGAATTGTTGCGTGGATGCGATGAAGTTCAAAGCGAAAACCTAAAAGACTTCGTAATAGAGATTGTATAAGTTTTTTTACAACGTATGAAGAAAAGGCTAAACACGGCGGAGATAAGAAAAAATGACTCATGTAGGATAAGACCCAACAAAGAGCAAAGGTAATAGTAATGTTGAACATTATCATAATAAGAGATAGACTCCATAGGTCGAGTCGAGAAGATCTCTACGGAACTATAATGATATGGTAGCGATAGCAGGCACGGAAAGAAACAATCCGAGGTTTCAGAAAATCACTTGACAAAGACTTTAAAAATTTGAAACCTATCGAGAAAATAACGGTATCCTCTTAAAGCTCAAAGAAAAGTTTGTGATATGATTAATTCCATGAGAGTTTTTTAGGATTTGTTAAAAGTGGCATGTTTTAAAGTTCCACCTTTCTTGTGATTGAAGACGAGTTAGGCCGGGTGGCATAAAGAAGCTTATGTGGTAGTCAAATAGTTCCATGCATCATATTTTGAAGCCTCAAACCATTCGGCGAGTTCTAAATTCATGCAACAATTTGATTTGTTTCTTGTTTGTTTTATTTAATTTCATTCCTAAAATTCGGCGGGGAGTTTGTTTTGTGCAACTCTATTTAAGAGTTGAATTTTATGTAATAAAGGAGAGATGGTTGGTGGAACGGGGCCTAGTGCCTGGCCCTGTTGTTGATCCTCATGCTATTCTTGAAGTTGTGTATTGTTGAACTCATAATATATTCTAGTTACACTCAAGTATTCAAAAAATATTATGGTGTGTGTATTCATTTTTTCCCTTTTGTTTTTACATACCTTATGTTTGTCTTTCCCGGATTTACCATAAAAAATCTATCTTATGTTGTTATCGGTCTTGTGAATCTCCAAGTCATATGGGTTTGTTTGTAAGTCTTGTTCCAAGATTTTACGATTTAAATTGAAGATTGTTAATAAGCTTTCATTGAGGTGGAATTAAACCTTGTTTCATGTTTTTGTAAGTCTTTTTGATCGCGTACATGTTAATCTATTTTTTTCGGTCTTGATTCACCAAGAATTAATGATTCATGAGGTCATATTAGTCGGAAGAATTCCTTGTAATGGGATTATTTAAATGTAAAGTGAGATTCTTGTAAGTCTTTTAAAATAATTCTTTCAGCATTTGTACGGTTTAGATCTAGAATTTGTGTCATTTTCCTCTAGCGAGTGGATTCTGTCCTATAGACCCATTGTATTTCTTCCATTCTTCTAACCATCGGGCTACAAACTCAATTTTTCTACCACATCATACACTAGTGCCCTCATATGTGTCAAATAGTTTTTATCTATTCAAATTCCTTTAGTGCTTGAGATCCAATCACTTTCCAAAAAAACCAATCAAATCATAAGAATAGCTGCGAGAGCTTGGATGTGTCTGGTTAGGTGCTTGATGCGGTCAAGTGTTGATTCCGGTGCCAACATCTTTTGGTGTTTGTGCCGGGAGACAAAGCCCTTGAATCGAAATACTCCCAAGTCTCTTGTTTTAATTGCTAAAGATCAATTCTCCAAGGTGAATAGGAATTGATAACTTGAAGAGGACTACGAGTTTTTCACCTAAAAAGCGACTCCATTTTTAAGATCAATGGGGACTTCACGGGGATGGAGAGATCAGATTTTCGGTGGAAGTTTTGGATAAACAACTACACCTTTCAAAATTTTGAAAGGGACATCATTGCGAGAGGTAACATTTAATGCTTTTCCTCATTCGGTAGTTGATGAGTTGGAGTCTTCTTATAGTGCGGACATTCCATGCTTTACGAGTATCCCGTTGTGATTATTATTTTCATCATGAAATTTTGCACTATGTTATGATATCGATTCTTTCAATTCTACCTTTAAGATTTAGAATCCATATGAGGTTTTTTCCATTCTTTGAATGGTTATACGACAAATTCCATATTGCATGAATATTTCCATTCAAATCGGATTATAATTAGAGGAATGAATAAGCTCGTTGTTTTGAGAAATTTTTCGGAAAGATAGATTTCAATTTTTAGTTTGAATCCAACTTCGGTTTGGAGAAATAAATTGCAAAATTGAAATGAAGCTTTTGACTCCATTACCCAATCACTAGGCATATTTGGTTTTTTGATTTAATAAGCAAGATCGCTAGTTGGAAGACGAGGCACTAGAACTACGGTTCTTGATAGCCCACGGGGAGCATATCATCCCTAATTAGAGCCACTTTGTTAACGCGATTTTGACTCATATTCAAGCTGCCCTCTCCATCATTCTATTTGGCCTCTAGCCCCTTATGTTTCAAAATCACATTTCCCATGACAAAAACCCAAAATCATTTACATTTTTGTCTCCTACGAACCTTTCAGAAATACCATGCAAATGGAGTGGGACCCACTCCCCACCACACTTCCTTTTTTCATATAATTTTCCATTAAAAATCATTAAACTTACCCTTTTTTCCACCTTTCTGTTTTACCTTTTCTACCCATATATTTTATCGCTTTTCACTTACTCAGCTTCCTTAATTCTCGGATCACGAATTAAAGTGGGACCCTCATCGCATTCCTCGAGATGTTACATGTTTTGCATCGCAACAAAAATTCAATTTTGTGATTGTTGAATTGCGATATCACATCGCATATGTTTTGACTTTCCTTGTGTGTTAGACGGAATTGTAATCTACGGATAAACTACGCTTCCCTAGACCGGTGTCTAGTCTAGAACAACGGGTGAAAGATTGCACTACCCTTTTTCTAACTCGAGAATAGATATACGAGAGGGGATTGGATGCTTACTTGTTTTAGTCACTTCCAAATGACTCCTTTCTATCCTTCCACTACAACCTCAACTTCAAAGCGATTTCAAATATTTGAATGCTTCCTACAAGAACGAACGAAACAACAAAAGATCTGATAATCTAGATATCTATTCAAGTTAATTAGCCAAATCGGTTAAGCATAAACAAAATTCATCGACTAAGATTCTACAACATGGAAAATCAAAGTAAACATGGATGCATGTAGAGAAACAAAATAAGTACTCTTTATTGATGATAGAAGGATAGGTTACAACCTAGTGGTGATTCATTGTCACCTTCGGAGTAGATTTCCCTCGTCTCATCACAACATAATTCTCTCCACCAATAGCTCCCTGAAATCAAACTCGTTATTGAAAGATTCTCCGGCATTTCTCTACTCAAATTCTTCCTCCTTGAACACTTAGCTTTGTGTTCAATTTTATAGATAATTGTAGGTTGTTTTGCGATAGAATTGCATTCCAAAAATAGGCAAGAAATGTTTTCCGGTCATGTATATGTCAAATGGACACTTGGATCCAGAAGCATGACACATGTGAACCCTTCTAGAAGACAACGGCCAGAGTGGAGATTCCGAGAAAAATGAGATTTTCGCTCCCAATGCGACCAACGGACCTTTGAATGTCGGAGAGTGCTTTGCGAGCATCCTTGAATGGGGCTACTGCATCGCCAACGCACCTAGGACCCTTAGATCTGCTTTGGTGAGCTCCCACATGTTTAATAATAAGCTTCAAACCATGGAAAAGCCTTGCTTTGATGAAAATCTTGTTTGATTCATGAATGTTTCTGTCTTAGGGCATATAAGCGAGATGATAGGGAATGATAGACCCTTCAATCATCGATCCTGGAGATGATGCCCGATTAATCGGGTCATTGGGAATGGTTAGCAAATTGACCTATAACAATTTCCCCCTAAAGCATGAGATCCAAATAATAAGAACATTTGATTGAGATGCTTTGCTGTGATGTGATTGGAAACAAAGAAATCGGAATGGTCACCTACATAAACCTTACAATATATTACATCATGATAAATCCTCTATTGATCATAATTGTTGAGGGTAGGCATTCCCATAGTCGGCACATAAAACAATATAATAACATGTACATAATTCGAAAGTCGTCTACATTGTAATGTTGCCCGGATCCGGACATCGCCTACGGATATAGGCCCATGTTTGGATGAAAATACGTATGTAAGGTCACCGTACGGATGATGTGTATGACAATCACGATACGCATCCCGGATAAGGTACGGAAACTGAATCTAGGGTCTTCTTATCTCATTCACTCGATCATTCGGGTACAAGTCTATCCATGCGAATATATGATTTGTCATCGAACATGGAAAGACATCGTTTGATTACCGGCCAATAATGAGAAAATTTGTTAAAAATTTGAGAGAACCACCATTAATGAAAATGGACCTCAAGAGTCTTGCCAATACATTTCGTAAGGCGTGAATAGATGATTTGATGTCGAACACCAAACAAAATATTTCGGTCGAAATTTCGGAAGCAAGGATCATGTCGATCTTTGTAACAAGCCTCATGGTACTAGAATACGATGTTTCTAAGTGAACTTCTTGGATATTGATTTCTAGTCGACGAGAAAGTCATCTTATTGCAAAACGGAGTTCTTGATTTCGGAGAGAAGGGTATGAATTGATATAGAAATTGTCGGGGATGATGGTCATGAAAATGAAGGTTTATGAGTATTGTAGATGGATGAGTTCTTAATCAGCGGATGACTTCTCTTGAACATATCGGTGACAACTTTGTGATGAGTTAGCGGAATTGACCCAAAGCCAAAGTGAAGGTATGATGAACCATAGGTGTGAATGAACCATCAAGATGATTACCCAACCCAAATAGTCACGAACATGGAGTGAAAGAAGTGTCATGTTCAAGAGCGACTTTCTACCAAAAAGAAACTTTGCACCTTTTTCCAGAATTTTCCCCGGTCATTTGTTGACCGGTGCCTCTTTATTTTTAACAGAAAACGGGAGGATAACATTTGCTTGATCTATAATTCAACCCTTTGGGCGAATAAAGAATGAAGTATCGCTATTTAATAATTTAATGAGTCTAGCGATGAATGAAACTCGATTCTTGCCATGATTGACAAACCCCATCGCTATTTTATGTTTTAACAAACACGCGAGCGTATCCAGTCCTTTTTCATGTTTAAAGAGGTACGAAAAAGAGGACGAAAGAGGACTCAAAAGGGTACCTTTTCATAAATTTGTCTCTCGGATCTGAAAAAGTGTAAAATTATATACGAAAGAACCTCTTTGGTCATGTCTAACCAAGGTATTCCTTTTTCGTAAATGATCCATCTCGGTCAAGAAAAGTTAAACTTATCTTGAGTAGATATCAATTCATTTACTTTAATGAGCTCAAAATGACAGCGCTCGGTAATCTTTTCACATTATCGAGTACGAAAAGAGGCCCGAAAGAAGACTCCGGGATTCCTTTTTCAGTATAGAAGCTCGAAAAGAGATAAGTGCACTTCAAATCCTTTTTCATTTTTATCAAATCTCGAAAAATAAGGAGAAAAAGTGTGCTTTGTGGTCAAGTCATTCTTGAGATAAATACTGCATGACTAACATGTTAAGTCGGTTGTATTTCCTCTTAGGAACAACATCAAATGGATTAAAAAATACTGTTTCATGATAAAAAACATAATAAAACTATATTCATAGCAATAAATTTAACTTTCAAGTAATTAAATGACTATATAAAGCGATTCCAATATTCATTTTTACCATTCCATAGTTACCATTTTGGAGCTCTGAACCAGTTTTTCCCCCGAACTTCGGTCATTGATTGCGGTCATTTTACGTGGATGGATTTCATCGTGCCTAATCCGGAGTCTGTATTAAAAACCTCCTCTTTCTTTCAATAGTCATTTCATTTCCATTCTTTACAAATTTTAGGGTTTTGAGGCTCCTAGGGTAAATTTTGCCCAAAATGAGGGCAACGCACCCTTGGTACATCGAAACCTACATTGTATAGCGAGGTATAATGAAGGGTACCTCGCCGCACAGTACGCATCTCAACCTAGGGAGTGTGTTTGGTGCGGTTCAAGTTTCTAATTTTCAAGATGTGCTCAAAATTTTCCCTGGTTTTTTGCAATGAAAGATATCTAATGGATCTTGTGGTTGATTTTCGGGTTTCCATTGTGTTAGAGTCGATCTTTACATCCCTCCGTCGGAGATCATTTCTCTTATTGCATTTTATTGTTTAGGTGTCTCATTCTTCTCATTCATATGCATTCCGTTGAGAACATGTCATTGTACGACGAGGTTTTGTTCTCTCATGTTCCCTCATGCTTGTGCCTATTTGGGTTATTCAAAATTTCCAAAATTCATCAAAGTTCATTTCACATCAGTTACAATCATAAATAGTTATTTTGGTCAAAAGAGTCATTTTAGTTTCTAGTTCTAGGGTTTGGTCTTTAGTAATATTAAATAATGCCGCGAGCCATGAGAGGTTTTCAATAAGTTTTCGGTTCAAAATTTTTATGCGTGAATATGCTCGAGGATGTTTTCTTTAAAGCTACGGTTTGAAGAAGAAATTGTCAAAAATTGTTTTCGTAATAAATATGTATTTTTCCGCCATGAAAGATTTCAAAGCGAGGCTCTAGTTTTCCTTTTCCAAAGTTCAATGTGAACATCACACCAAAAAAAATCAACCAATTTCATCATTCAAAGCTCGAGAAAGTCGGTGAGGGAAACAAAAGACAAAGTTGTATTAAATGAAAAAGTGCTAAAGTAAAAAGCTTATTCTGAGAATGGGTTTGGGAAGAAGAAAAAATTAAAGCCATGTCTATATGAGATATTTCCCAAGATTATTAATTCATTTGTATCTAAGAGATATTCAGAAAATACGAGGGATAAGTTGAGTTGAAGAATTAAGAATGAAAGCGCGTATTTTAAAGAAATTTTGTGTGTTAGTTTGAGCGCGAGCGCATTGGGATAGGCCGCGACACATCCACGGAAGCGTAGCACATTGAGCCGAGATACATCATGTATATTCCTAAGGGCGTGGTGCACCCATTGAACGCGGCGCATTGGGTTTGTGCGGCGCACGAACTTAGTAGAAACATCGTCATCGATCCATCAAAACTCAAATCAATTCGGTTCATTTTCCTCCAAGTAAGTTGTGTGCGCTTACTATTTGAGTTTAACTCTGTTGGGTGCTATTTAGGTAGACAAAGTTTAATTGGTGAAAGAATAAACCCTATACTCATATTGAAATCTTGCTCCCAAGGGTTTGAAAAGAGGTGATTAAAACTTGAACTTTGGTGCTTAAACTCTCATTCCATTTTCATTTGTGCTCTTATCATTGTTATCATTGTTATCACTTACTAGTCTTGTCACACTATTATATCACGATTCCTTCTTCTATACCCTTGTCCATATCCGTTATACCCTTTTATGCCCATGTATTTAACCCCCAAACCCTATCACTTACAATCACTTCCATCCATTGACAAAATCCTAATTTCCACATTCAAGAATTGCCTCTATGTCCTTGATTTCACTATATTACATGCATTTCATTGACCCTTGTTCCTAAGCGCCCCCATCATTATCACCTATTCCTGTTATCACTTGTAAAGGTTCTTAATCACGAAATTCCCAAACGATGTGAGTGAAGTTTGTCCTTCCACTGCGAAATCCTTGTGAGTCTATTGCATTCATGGTGATACTTCCTTGCGGCCCTCTCATTTCATATGTGGCACACTTGGTATTGAAAAACAAACTCTTGTTTTCACCATATATTTATCATCACCTATTTGTCAAACACCTTGTTTTCGGCTTCATGTCGGAGACAAATTCATCATATGAGCGGATATGAGCAAGACGGTGATTCAACCGCGGAAGCTAAATGTACGGGGTCTCATAGGTAAGCGAGGCACGTCGGGGAGAACCCACTTATTTGGCTCAATTGCGAGGGCCTTCCTCTTGCAATGACATTCTTTCAGCAACATTCATATTTTCGGTATTGTGAGATGATATCTCGGATTCGACACCATCCCGGAGTTAGTTCATTTATTTGTCCTACATTTGCGTAATGGTCATGTAAACCTTCTTTGGAGTGAATTTCACTTTGACACCGAGAGACTATTTTTGAGGCGGGATACCAAACATTGGTGAGGAGTGGAATAAGAGATAGTAGGCCGGATAGAGCATATTATGAACCACCCATCGGGCACGGATATTTGAGGCGGTTGAGCGAGGGGTTTCCTAGTTACGAGTTTCTAAAGGAGTCCTATGCACCATTAATGAAGCTCATCATTAGATATTTCAGGTGTGAGGGTAGTCACTTTACCTTTATACATGTCATATCATACTTTTGATGCATTTCACGAGTGTAGTGATGAATATTCCATACTTCATGTGCTAAAAACATAGAGCGGTATTATCTAGTGGAAGGAAGACTCCCGGAGAGCAGCAACATAACAACATGTATCATTATGTGCTCATAAGAAATCATTGTGGTACATCGGCTTGGTTTGCGGGCATCACATGGGATGAGTTCATTTCCGTGACTTCTTTGCGGCCCCCCGGCCTCCTCCAGAGATTATTCCACCGATGCGGGCCATCGAGTTTGGGGTCCCGGGGAGCGAAGCCTATCGGTGCACCGGTGTGTGTGACATATCGGAGAGGCCACGGAGCCTTGTTGCGGCAACACGACGGTACTATTTCCACCGGGGGTGGAAGAGGTCTCGTTATCTTCCTCCGAAGCAACGCGAGTACTATCTCCACATGGTGTGGAAGGGGGTCTCGCCTTCAACATCGGCACGGATACGGAGAGAGGCAAGAAGCCTATGCACGATGAGGGCCCTTCGAGAGGCCAAGACGCGAGTTTACACTCATCGATGTTGATTGTGAGCTCTCCTAGCTCAAGGATGAGAGAGACATCCGAGACAAAAAAATCGGTTAGGCAACGGCGGGCGAGCTACGAGAGAGGTCGGTGAGTTATAGATTACTTGGAGCGAGAGGAATAAACAAGCGGAGGACCGGCCACACACTCTTGGAGCTGCGGAGAGAATTCTTGAAGACGCGTGAATTGGCCTGAGGAAGAGACCGGAGTGACATGACACCATTTGAGCGAGAGACTTGCCTTACGAGAGTCAACATTCATCTGGAGAAGCTCTTGTAAAGGCCAATAGGGACAAATGCATGCTCGGACACATGAATAATCACTATTGGGCCTGCACACACGTTTGCAAAGCAAAAATGAAGATCTGAAGGTGAGGTTGAGAAAAGCAGAAACGTCGGAAAAGGAAGGATCCCTCGAATCTTAGCCGAAGCTTCCTTGGCTGATCATGAGACATGATGGGAGACCTTCACTCCAAATTTCAGCAAATTTGGAGAATATTTTGTCATTTTGAAAATTTTGGTTGCAAAACGAGTTTTCGCTCGACGCGTCGCACCACCCAACGCGCGCTTATGATTGGGACATCTTACGGGAAAAATTTTCATTTTTGGAGTTTTTTCATGATATATTATGTATGTTCGGGAATGGCCGGAAACATTTCATCAAATTATGGGCTACCTAAAGGGCCAAAAACACTCCAAAAATGGCCTTTCTGCCACTTTTTTGCACTAGCGGGAACCGGTCTTGGGAGATTGCGGTTTTGGAGGAAAATGACATCAATTGAAAACTTCCACTTGTTTTGAATGAGACATCCGAGTTTCAACGAGCTATCATGAGCTTAATTTTGACTTCGGGAAGTTCCTCAAAATCACCTCCAAAGTGAGCGCGACGCATTGATTTTTGAGCGCGACGCATAGAAATTTTGCCTCATTTTCACTCTTTAGCTCGAAATTCACCAGTTTTGACTAGTTTTTCTTTTCATGTGATGATTGAAATACCATGATGTAATTTGATGAATATGATGTAAATTTGGCATGTTTTTACTTGTTCTAGAGGATTCATTCACTAAAAAAGTGAAAATTAAGTGAATGGATCAATTCCCTAGCATATAGAGGCAAGTTGTTTGGCCGCCTAGATTTTAGCTCCATGTTTAGAATTGGTTGAAAGAGCTCCTAGGATGAGCTCAACCCGCAGGAGAGGCATGGGATGGGGTTAGAAGTTTTCTATATATTGTATTTTACGAGACATTTTCGGGGTTGGATACTTCGGAAAATTTTGGCACCTCATTGTATATCCATTTCGAGTTTGGCAAAGGAAAGACCGGAGTTTGCGGCACTTGTTGGGATCCTTGTGGCTTACGAGTTTTGATGATGTTATTCTCATGTTATTTTAAGTTTCATTAATGTTATATGTATGCCATTTCCCTTCTCTTTGCTTGAATTAAACAAATGAGTAATTGAGGTAGAATTCATTAGTTTGCGGTGCTCGCCTTAAACTTTTGTTTAGTTTACATGTTTTTCGTCGGTTTGAAGAGGATCCTTGCACTCTCTTTCCCTCTTGACTAATTGATCTTTTCAATCCATTCATTTGATCTAAGACATCAAAGTCATTGCCTACCCTACCCCAACTTGAACTCTGCCAGAATTTGGCCTCATCCCAAAGCCCAAAATTGTTTTTCCTTTTTTCCAACAAAAACCCCTAAAAATCAAAATCAAACCCTCTTATTTTTTTATCTAGCCTAAGATCGGTTGTTTTTAGTCATCTCAGAAGCCCCTTTGAATATTTTCATTGAGATTGACCCAGAGGAAGCCCTCTCTTTTGTCCTCGTAGGGCTAGCTACGGTGGCGTGGTTTGGTGTTGTCCTTATTACGCACTTATTTCGGCTTTAAAGGTGGATTTGGGAACTAACACATTGGATAATAATGACGAATACATGGAGAGAAAGAGAACATAAGGAACAAGATATGATTGCCTTAAATGGTCGGGTATTGTAAGAGCTTTAAGAGATTGTGCGTTTCCCGCTTAAGTACTTTAAATTGTCGAGAATATGAGGCCAACGGAATGGGAACTCTTGGAGTTCCTTGTTTGAGCATGGGATCTAGCGATAGAGGCATTTCACATAAAAAATCAAGTGTTGTCCATAACGAGTTGAGGATATGTATTTTCTCACGGGTTTATCGAGGGAGAGGTTTGCCCATTGCACTCACGGGATCTACCGTTGGAGGAGAAACGAGTGAAGGATTATGTTATGCGGTATTTTTTATCCGGTCATGTTGAAGCCTAGAATCTGCTTCCAAAAATTTGGGAACACCACCGGTCGGGACATAGGACAGCTCCTTTTCCGTTTGGTATGGTGGTTCCGTGGATTTAAAGGACTAGTTTCCTTATAACTAAATGGGTTGGTGATGGGTTGATTTGGATGAGTGGAAATGAGACTAAATTGAGCGAAATAAAACTATCTAATTTAAACTAAATACGATAAAGAAATTCTAACACTAACATAGGGTAATTATATGTGAATACAACTTAAGATTGTTCCAATTTAACAATAACCATAAAAATTTATTATTATTTAAATTGAAATGTGCGAGAAACAAATAAAGATAACTTTGTTTAAGAAATTAAACGAGTTGTATTAGCATATTGCATTCATCATTGTACACCATCTATATATATACTTAACGAAAGATAACGTTTTGATTATACTCGAAATGATATATAAAAGAAACGTTGTGAAAAATAAAATATATATAAATGATAGCAAATTTTAAAAAAGTGAATATCATAAGACAAAAGAAATCAACGGTGAACGGATAGAAATACCTCATTCATCTTGAAGACTTTCAAATGATACGATACTCTAATCTAGTAACTTTCACCGTGCAAAATCAAATTCCAAGGTACGAAATGCAACACTTCAAGATAATTACGCATAAAAATCACCGGATGTGATCCTTTTAAAAATATATTAAGCTTGATAGGATACTAGAAATGTAATCCTCAAGTCAAAAATATTGGGAATCAGGATTATCTAAATGCACAGAGGTTTTAAAATACCATAGCTAAATCAAATAGTCTATTACAAAAATTAAGGATTCGGTTTAATGACCGTCCTTTTCCTAGGCTAAAATACGATAAAATTAAAACTAAATCTAACTATCTATGAACTTGATCTTTAAACTTGCGGGCATCTAGCATAGTTTTGAGAAGATGTGGTTGACCGACTTCATAATTCCATTGTCACCGAAAAGACGAGTTGGCAAGTGTAGGCGCAATCTTCTCTGTAGAATTGATGATACAATTAAGCGCATTATCTTGACTATGTGGCTTCACTAAGTATGTCAAGTAAAGTCCCAATTTAATCTTGTCAACCCTTCGGTTGTGCATCCCATTTACGTTTGGAGATTTGTTTTTACGCTATTAATTTTGCAATTTCATCTTCGATTTCGCTTCGCAGTTTCTCCTTTCCTTTTTTTTATATCATACTTCAGCCAAGGTAGTTTCTTCTTTATGAATCCGAACTTTCGCGGTATTTTTTTCTCTTTGTTGAACACGCTCTTCATTTTTCTTGCTCGGCACTAGAAGTGCCTTGATTTTGGTCGATGTTTCCTCATTTTGCTTTACGATTGTTTCGAGTCTCTTCAACTCCAGAGCTTTTGTCGAATAAGGCTTTATGTTTCTTTGAGAGCTCTAATCTCCAACAACTTTTTCAGTCACTTCTAAAAGCTCTATAGGGGATAATTTGGCAAACTCACACCCTATCTTGTGGTAGAAGCGCTGTCAAATTGCCCACTTGGATATTGAACTTTGTGAATAGCGTCTAAAACATTATTTTTTGAGTGCTTTGTCCATCGGTGTTTGTTTCCTTCAACGATTCATCTCTTTTGGTCCACTCCACCGTGTGCATTCGACATATTCGCATGTTCTACGGCAAAATCTTCCATGAATTGCTTATTATAAGTTGCACGAGGTTAGACAACTTATACATCGGCCTCACATCTTAAAGTGGTCAATGACCCGATTAGCTCTTGAGACGGAGTTCTAAATTGCTTATCGAAATATCGATGTTGTCCGGCCACCCATTTCACCATGTACGTATATGGGGAGAATCCTCGGCCTTGCCGCTATCCTATGCGAGAAATGAGCAAGCCGGTTCTTTCGGGTTGCCTCGGACGTATTCTTTAGGAACTGCTTTGTAGCCGCAACTTTCAATACGCGGGATTTTATTCTTCCGGAAAATTATACATTCCTTCCCATGTGGTTATAACGGCATCCTTATTGCAAGCGATTGTCTACATACGGTGAATCCATTTCTCTATTTCGAAATTCGATCCTCTTCTCCTTCTTACGGAAGTAATGTTGTGAAGGCTTTGTATAGACGTTTGCTCCTACATCGTACACGTTTTACGAGTTAAATGAGAGTAATGGAATGAGAAAGGTGATGAGATTGTTTTAAATGTGAAGGTGGATGAAATATATTATTTTAACGTGAAATGACTTTTAATCAAAACAAAATCTCATTTACCATTAATTGTACGATCCATTCATTTAATCAATCATTAAAGCACATAACAAATATTGATATATGGGAAGATTGTCTTTGAACAACGCGCCTTTATGAATGCGACATTGCGATTTGCGATTTCTTCCAACGCAATATCGCAATATCACAAAAAAATGAAACCATGTCGCAATTTTATAAATAGCGCAAAAGCGCAAATTGTGAAATAGCGCAAAGGCGCACATCGCAAATCTCGCAAAAAGCGCAAAATTGTAAATAGCGCAAAAGGTATTCGTTTAACATTTACGTTTTTGCGCTGTCATTGCGACCAATATGTTTAATGTATAGGCCTTTTGGGATCGCATTATCGCAAAATCGCAAAATCGCATTTTCGGTTTATAAAAGATATATACCATTTTTGTGATGGATGCGCTATTTTGTTTAAAGAATAATTTTATTGTAATCTATCATAAAATTAAGTGTTTCTTAAGGTTCTTTCTAAGAGATTTATCTAAGTTTATGATAGAAAGTTTTATTTGAAAAGGAAAACAAATCCTAATTAATTTTTTGGATTTTTTAACTAAGGGTCCCTATTTAATATTAAGTATTATTACTAATATTAAAAAAAAAGGGGTGTTCTTGGTCACAACAATTGGCGATTCACTTGAAAGAAATAGTTATCTGCGGAAAAATAAAATGAACACTATATTTCTAGTAAATAAGAAGTTTTTAAAGATAATGAAAACTATCTTAGGATAATTCAAATAAAATCTAACTATGAAAAAGAAATAAAAATCATTCGCAATTTCTTTCTAATTCCTTAAGAATAAAAACATTTTTGGGTTATCTCAAGCTTTGATCGGTGTTAATAATGAAGTAAGTGGATTTTTCCAAGTTTTGGTTTTATAATATACTCTATTGCCATAGGTATTGCCTCTGCTTGCCCATCAGCGTTCATAGTCTCGACGGGGGTTACCTTTAAACCATTAACCATTCATTGTCCCATCCAACTAAAATTATGACTTTTTAAAATATAAATTCATAAGACCTATTATCTCATGTTTTTGTCTTTTACTCATTTTTTATTTTTAAGAGCCATTGTTACGATTTAGTAGCCGATTAATAACAATGCCATTCACTAGTTATAATTAAATTGAACAAGGCGGCTCGTGATGAGACCCCTTGTCTTATATTTATAAGCCATTACCTTGTTTTGGTATGCGGTATTGGTAATATCGGTTTTATTACTCCTTATGAACATGGTAAGTCGGCTCATAATGAGACCTCTTATCTCTTAAATTTTCAAATTTCTTAGAATTACGTTCTAAAAAAACACAACTTAAATGGATGGGGTGAAATAGTTTTATCCTTAAGAATCAATGGATGACAATTTTCGAGGTTTTTTTTTTTTTTTTTAGTTCCAAAACTTTGAAAAATATTCACATTTATAGATAACCTTTCTCTGCTCAATAAACTTATGATGATTTACATTCTCCTCAAGTTTTCAAAATATCATGCAAATTATTGGAATAATCTTTCAAAGTTTAACATCTTATTTTAAACTATCCAAAAGCTTGTGATCATTACTCTAAAAATTGTTATTTACACAAAATAAATATTTATAATATTCTTCCGAAGAAATTTTCTTAAATAGGAAACAATCAATTAGAGACTCATTAACAACCTTTATTTGCAAAAACAATAAAGCTTCTGAGAGAAAGGAATATGTACGAGTTTAAGAAGGGGTTACCTCCCCTTATGAGAAAATAATTTCTTCAAGATAAGCCCATTTACGGGGAAGAGATTCTCTCTTGTTAGATCTTGGAGTATGAATGTATTTGAGCCTATATTTTCAACGTCTGAAATGGTCCAAGCCACATTTCTAAAACTTGGTATGTTTACCTTTTTCTTCATGTGCTTTATCCCATTTCGGAACGAGATCACTAGTTGAAAATTTTTTGGTGGTAGAACTTGCATCGAAGATTTTACAATTTTGTTGATGTTTTTTCATGAATAATTTTTGCTTTATCTCTATCTTCTTCTAGTTTAAGGATTTGATCATATCTCAATTGAATGGATGAAGAAGGATTTTCCTCAATAAATTTCCATGAGGTTAATGATGGAAGAGTTAAATTTGATGGTATCTGCAACTTCTTTTCCATAAACTAAATTGAAAGGTGAAGTCCCTATTGAAGATTTTTTCGGTGATATGATCAGCCCATAATGCAAAGATTAAAGACTTGTGCCAATTCTTTTGATTCTGATCAATGGTCCTTTTAATGATTTTGATAAGGTTTTTGTTAGTGGATTCGGCCAAACCATTACCTTGTGGATAATAATTTGCTGAATATTTTAATTTAAAACCTCTTTTGGTAAAATTCTATTAAAATATTTCTAAGAAATAAGATGCATTATCGGCCCAGAGCGTTAGGTAACACCAAACCTGGTTATGATGAATTGATCTATGAAATCAATAATTGCATCAGAATTGGCTACCTTCAATGGGATTGCCTCTACCCATTTTTTAAAGTAATCAGTTGCAGTAAGGATGTACTTGTGCTGTTTGGAAGAATGAGGTACTATCTCACCAATAATGTCAAGCCCCCATTGTTCGAATGGTTGCTCAATAGTCACTAGTTGCAAAGGAAAAGCTGGTTTCCTTTGTCTTCCACTTGCAGTTTGACAAATTCTGCACTTCCTTACGTAATCATGCGTATCTTTAAAAAGGGTAGGCCAATAATAACCAACACGAATTATTTTGTGAGTTGTGGTATCACCTCCAAAATGACCTCCTGCTGGTCCATCATGCAACTCCTACAAAACCTTTTCAGCTTCAGTCTTTTCAAGACATCCTAATAAGATTGAATCATAATTTTTTCTGAATAACACATTATCAATGATCTCATATTTAACAGCCTTTAACCTTAAAGCGCGTTTACTATTATAACTGAGATTAGAAGGAGCATACCCATTTTTCAAGTAATAGATAAGATCAGCATACTGAGATTCAGAATCGATAACACTTATCTGACTTACTTGAATATCTTGATTTGAATCTTGATTTTCTGGTATGTTATGAGATCCTGCCAATAATCTGCAAAAACCTTGTCCTCTAACAATCTTAGCTAGTTTAATATCAATATCATATTCTTGCAAGGCTGTTACCCAGTTAGCTCTCTTTTCTCCTACTTCTTTTTGAATTAATAATTGCCTCACTGTAGAGAATGGGACAATGATTTTTGTATGTGTTTTCAAGAGAAAAGGTCTAAAATGTTTGATTGATTTAAACACGGAAAAGGCTTGTTTTTCAACATCAGAATATTTAAGCTCAGCTCCTTGAAGATTTGAGCTAAAGAACGAAATTGGTGCCTCAATTTTCTGATCATTGAGCTGTGTTAAAACAACTGCATAGGATGTTTCGGTGGCCAAAGTATACAAAATAAAATCTTTAGAAAAATCCGGGGTATTCAATGCTGGTGCATTAATGATCGCTTGTTTGATTGCCTCAAAGGCTTCTTTCTCTTTATGCCCCCATTTGAATACTGAATTCTTCTTGATCATATTTTGCATAGGTAAAACAATTAAAGAAAAATCAGGAATGAATCTTTTAACAAAATTGATCTGTCCAAGAAATGATTGCATGGATTTTTTGTTATGAGGTAAAGAAATATCAGAAATTTATTTCACTCTGTCTGGATCAATATATATACCATCTCTTGACACAAAAAATCCTAAGAGTTTTCCTTCATACAAAGCAAAGAAATATTTCTTTGGATTTAAGGAAATACCAAACCTTCTACATCTTTCAAATATTTTCTTTAGATCATGTAGATGATTGGTTCTCTTTTTTGAAAATATTGTTATATCATCAAGATAAACAACAATTGATTTATTGATCAGACCTTTAAATGCTATGTCCATGGCTCTTTGGAAAGTTTCTCCTGCATTTATTAGACCAAAAGACATTGTCTGATAAGCATAAGTTCCCCATTTTGTTTTGAAAGTTGTTTTCAATCTGTCATCTGGATGAACTAAAACTTGATTATAGCCCGAAAATCCATCAAGAAAGGACATAAGTTTAGAACCAGCTACCTTTTGAAGTATCTGTTCCATGGTTGGCAATGGGAAATTGTCTTTTAAACATGCCTTGTTTAAGTTTCTAAAATCAATACAGATTCTTATATCACCATTCTTCTTCCTTATAGGTACCATATTGGAAACCCAACTAGAGTGCCTTACAGGAAAAATGATTTTGGCTTTTAAAAGTTTATTAAGTTCTGATTTCATTTGTCCTTCGAGATTTAGATGAACCTTCCTTAGCTTTTGTTGAACAGGTTTAATATCAGGAAGCATTGGAATTGTGTGTTGAATAACCGAAGTATCATACGTTTTTAAATCATCATAATTCCAAGAAAAAACATTTTTATATTTGTTCAAGAGTTTAATGAAAGCATTCTTCTCCTCTGGTGTTAAATTGAGTCCTAAATTAACGTTTTAAGGTTCAGAATCAGAACCAATATTTACTAATTCAAACTTCAAAGTGGAATTTTTAAGTTTAGCATTAGTGACTTTCTTGAATCTGTCTTTAATGTCATATAAATCCTCTAATTTAACAACATATTTCGAAATGGGATTCTCATTACCTTTTGAGGCAATTTGAAAATCCTGATCATCTTTGTCAATAATTTGCTCATCATATGATTTCTCAGAAGTCATGAAATTTAACATATCTTGATCATGATAGAATACTCTCCAATTTGTAACATTATCTGGGACAGATGGACGAAAAATCAATTCTATAGAAAACCTATCAGGACTGCAATATTCAGCAGGAAGGAGTTTAGATGCAACATTAGCTAACAAGTCAGCTGATGTATTTTGATTCCTAGGAATAGGAGAAATATTGAATGCTAAAAAATGAGTGGCAAGATCTTGTACTAGGGTTTGATAGTGTTTAAGATGTCTTGAAAGGAAATGAATAGTATTCCTAACTTGTTTTATGACAATTTCGGAATCACCAAAGACTTTCAAGTATTTAACATCTAACCCTATAGCTTTATAAAGTCCTTGAACCAAGGCTTCATATTCTGCGGTATTGTTTCTACATTCAAATTCTAACCTACATGATAGCATGGTTTTCTCTCCATCTGGATCAATTAAGATGCATCCAGCTCCAGCTCCATCACTAGACTTTGATCCATCAAAATATAACGACCAAAATAAAGATTTATCTATTGGCTTATCTACAATTACATCAGAAATATTTACAATTCTGGAAGGATCAGATTGTGAAAAATTTTCTATTTGAGAAACAAAAGTATTTACAGAAAAAGGTGATTGAGGAGCTTCGAAGTTTCCAAGAAATGATTCAGCAGAATAACCTCCAAGAATATTGTTGTTGAATGCCACAGGCTCATTAGGTTGTTCAAATTCAGTGACAGTGTGCGTCATATGTTTTTCTTGTTCAACTTTGATTTGATTTGGTTTCCCTTTGTAGGGAAGCCACATATGTGAATAATCAGTTGAGATATAACCATTAAGTTTCGCAGACCAGTCCCTGCTTAAGATTAATCCATAGAATTTAGGAATATCAGCAATCAAAATATCAATTCTTTGGACAATCCTAGGATCAGAAGCTAATCTGATAGTAACTGAATTGATTTCTCCTACAAATTGAACTTTAGAGCGATCCAATTGAACGATATGAATTTCTGATTTCTGTGGTTCGATATTCAATTTGGCACAGACAGAAGTAGGCATTATATTGGAGGAGGCTCCAGAATCAATCAAACAATTATGTAGATTCTTATTGTACATTTCATAAGTCAAAAGAAAAGGTGGAGTTTGAGAATTTGATTTTTCTCCAATGAGCACTGTATCAGTAGCATCTACCTTATCTGGTGGCTTACCAGCTCCCATAGCTGCTTTTGCAACTACACCACTTGGTAAAGGAGCAATTGGTGTAGTGTTTAATTCTTTCAATAGCAACTTTTGGTGGTGTTTTAGTTTGCTGAGTTCATGTAAGGAAATGTTGGCTTTGATATTTTTCATGTCTTCGACAATGTTGTACTCCATAGGATCTGACACCACTAAAGTCTTTGTTGTTGATGTAGGATTAGAAGAGGATGGATGATTTTGAGTAGGTAATGGAGAAATTTTCTTTACAGGAGATTTGTCTTTGGTACTTGGAGTTGTAATTTTCTTTTTAGGAACTGTTTGCACTGGTTCCGATATAGATTTACTCCTAGTACTTACAGGCATAGCTTCTTCACTATCAGAATTAGGGAGAATAAAATCCCACATTCCATGCAATTCAACTATTTCTTCATTCTCATCTTCCTCATCTGATACTAAAGATGTATCTTCTTCTTCTTCCTCTTCTTCTGATTCTGCATTAGAGATTGCATTAGGAGGTTTAGATTCAACTTGGTTTCTTCTGAAATTTCGGAATGGTTTTTTGGTAAAAGTTTCAACTACTTGTTTTTTAATTTCAACCATTTCATTTGACATGGTTTTAAGGACTTTCTGTAAACCTTCCATGTCGTATGGGTCTTTTGCCTTTTTCTTTGAATCATCTTTGAAGTTTACTTTCTTTGATTTCCTTTCCTCAATAGCATTTTTCTTTTCTAGAGAAATAATTCGTTTTTCTACTGCAATAACCTCTTTCATATTCTCGGCTAATGTAGGTTTTGCAGCTCTATCTACAAAAATTGCTATGTTTGAGGGTAAGGCAGTTATGTACCATTCACTTATGACTTGTTCACTAGGCCTTGAATCTGTGTGAATTTTGTGCAAAATTTTGTTGAATCTAGCGTTGAATTCTTTAATGGGTTCCTTGGGTTCTGCTTTCAAATTTGAGAGATCGTTGATTAAAGTAGCTATTGATCTGTCATCTCCAAATTTGGTTAAAAAATTATCTGCAAAAATGGCCCAACTTGTTATGGATCCCGAAGGTAATGAAAAGTACCATGATCCTGCTGCTCCTTGAAGGGTATAAGGGAATAATCTGACTACAACATCTTCATGTGTGACCCCATTCAAATTTATAGCCAACATAAAGTTATTGATATGTTCTTCAACTTGAATGTTAAGATCTGGACTAAATTTTGGAAGCCATTTTCCAAGATTGTCTGGTAAATCATGTAAAGGTGAAGCCATGTTGACTGCCCCTGGAGTAGCCCATGGTCTAGCCATTATTGGAACAACTATTGGAGGAGTAGTAGAAACTGGTGGTGTTTGAATAGAAGTTGTTGGAATAGATGATGTTGAGATTGATGATGATTGAGCAGATCATGTGGAAACAACTGTACTTTGTTGAGTTGGGATTTCGGAAACAGGTAATTGAATATTAGATGTTGAACTTATATCACTTACTGATTCCGATTGAGTTTTTCTTGTCTTGACTCTACTAGGTAAAGGGAATTCTTTCTTAGAAATACCAAGTTTTTCACTTTGAAGCCTAGTAAGAGGTTTTGAAGAAACAAATTTTGAAGTTACACTACCTTCAGATATTTCAGACTCTTCTAGAGATAATGAGAATCCTTTCAATTTATGAATTAAATCTTGAACTTCAGGAGACTCAGGATTTTGATTGTCTGAATGTTTTGAGATTTTGGTAGTGGGTGTATGAATATTCTTCGAAATTTCTTCTATAGGATTTTGTATTTCAGAAGAAATTGAAGAAGTTGATGAGGGTGTTTTTCTCTCAGAATGGCTTGTGGGTAAATATTTACTTGCCATTCATGGCTCAGGCCCTCCTTCGAGCGCCAAAAATGTTGAAGCCTAGAAGATCTTTGCTTCAAACATTGGGGAAAACCACCCGGTCGGGACCTTAGGACAGCTCCTTTTCTGTTTGGTATGGTGGCTCTGACTGGATTTAAAGGACCAGTTTCCTTATAACTAAATGGGTTGGTGATGAGTTGATTTGGATGAGTGGAAATGAGACTAAATTGACTGAAATAAAACTATCTAATTTAAACTAAATACTGATAAAGAAATTCTAACACTAACCCGGGTAATTATATGTGAATACAACTTAATATTGTTCCAATTTAAAAATAACCATAAAAATGTATTATTATTTAAATTGAAATGTGCAGAAACAAATAAATATAACTCTGTTTAAGAAATTAAACAGAGTTGTATTAGCATATTGCATTCATCATTGTATACCATCTATATATATACTTTGTTAGCGCTCAAATCTTCCTTAGGTCAAATAAGGTAAAACGTACAACACCAAACCACGTCAGCCTCGTAGCTAGCCTCTGGCCGAGGAAAGGGAGAGGGCTCTCTCTCGGGGTGTAAGGGATGCAAAAGGTCTTCAAAGGGGATGAGATGACTGCAGGGTTGAACAATGAATACTAACTTTAGGCTAGTAAAGATATAGGAATGTTTGATTTTGATTTTTTGGGTTTTTGTTGGATAAATGGGAAAAACAATTTTTGGGTCCGGGGATAAGGCCAGATCTTTGCAGAATTCGAGTTGGGGCGAGGTAGGTAGTAGTCTTGATGCTTTTGATTGGGTATATGGATAGATAAGAACGACAAGGAGCTGAAGAGGGAAAAGAAGAACTTGGATCCTCTCCAAACAGGCGAAAACATGTAAAACTAAACGAATTCAAAGGCAGAGCACTGTAAACAATGGATTCAACCTCATCTACTCATTCATTTTAGTTTCAGAAGCATAAGAAGGTAATGGCATACATCTAACATGAAAGAACTTACAATAAACTGAGAGAAAACACCATCAAGAACAAAAAGCCACAAGAATCCCAACAAGTGCTGCAAAACCTCTGATCTTTCCTTAGCCAAAATATGAAAAATATGTACAATAGTGTGCCAAACTTTTCCCAAGAGTCCAACCTATAGAATGTCTCAGAAATTACATCATATAGACTATCCTAACCCCTTCCCATGCCTCTAGGGGTCGAATTCCTTCAGGATCAGTTTCAAACAAATTCTAATCAAGGAGCTAAATTAGCGCCTAACAACTTGCCTCTGGGTGAGTGGAACCGATTCATTTACTCGATTTTCACTTTTGAGAGTGAATCTGAATAGGTAAAAGTGAGCCAAAGTTACATGCTAACCATCAATTTACATCATGAAACTCAAAAACACATTCACAAGGTACTATCCTAAACCGGCTGAAAATTCTGAGTTTGGAAGTTGAAAATTTGACCATGCACCGTGTTTCAGCGCCCCGATCCATACGCGTAGCCGCGCCTTCCACTTGATTTGAGGCACTTCCTGCATCGAATTGAGCTCATATTTTCGTGTTGGAAAGCCCTGGATGTTGCCAGACCTCCTGTGCTTCTACTTTCCAAACTTTCCAACAGCTCCGTCGAAGCCAAAACGTCATTCTCCCAGAAGTACTTCCCGCTGGTGTAAAAGGTGGCAGCAAGGTGGTTTTCATGGTGTTTTTGGGCCTTTTGACCATCCAGAACCTGATGAAATGCTTCGAAAATGCCTGAGCATGCATAAATTACCATGAAAAACCCAAAAATGCAAATATTTCCTTCAGCAAGTGTCCCGAACAAAAGTGAGCATATCGACGCGCTACCCGTATAGCGGAAAAATTTGTTTTTGGACCAAAATATTTCAAAATAACAAAATTTTCTCCGAATTTTCTAAAATTCGGAGTGAAGACCCTCCATCATGTATCATGACAAGCCAAAGAAGCCTCGGCCAAAATCCAGAGTGGATCAGGCCTTTTCCGCCGTTTTAGTGCTTCGCTCAACCTCCTCTTCAGAATCTTCATTCTTGCTTTGCAGACATGCATGCGAGCCCAATAATGACCTTTCATGTGACGAAGCATGCCTTTGTATTTGTTGGACTTCTACAAAAACTTCTCCAGATGAATATTAACATGCGTGAGTTCAGTCTCTCGCTCAACTGGTGTCATATCACCTGGTCTCTTCCGGGCCAATTGTCGATCCTCACGGATTCGCCGCAGCTTATAAAGTGTGTGCTCATCCTCTAGCTATTTGTTACGCTGCTCCAGGTATTTTATCACCCACTGAGCCTTCTGCAATTTATCTTTCAGCGTGTCATTCTCAAACTCTCCTCGCTCCCCGGGGATGATCTCTTCGCCCGAGCCAGAGCCTCGCACAACATCGTGTGTGATCGCACCGTGTCCCGCCCTCCGAGGGGTTTCCACCATGGCAGCTTTGCCCCCGTCCTAAACCGTACCTATGCCGAAGAAGAAGGCGAGGACCCCTTCCACCCCAGAGATCATACTCGCTCTCGGCCGATGCAGTCAACGAGACCCCTTCCACCCTAGGTGGAGATAATACGAACGGTTTAACAACAAGGCCCCGTGGCCTCGCCGATATGTCGGCATACAATGGAGCACCGATATGCTTAACTTTCGTGGATGTCAGCCGGGTGAAGGCTCTCCCCACCGCGTAACCACTTGCGCGCCGTGGCGCCGTGAAGGTCGGAGACAGTCCCTCCCGGGCAGTGCCCCGCCGTGTCCAACTGATGTACCACTACGATCTTGATCAGAGCGTAATGATATATACTCCTATGTTGTTGTGTTGGGGTCCTCCTCTGTACTAAAACCACCATCCTCTCAATGTTGCGATACATGAAATACGGAATTTTCATCATACGTACCCTCGTGAAGTGCATCAACAAACGAACATGGTACGCAAAGAGACGTGTGAATCTACCCTCGCAACTGAAATACCGAATGATGAGTTTCATCAGTGGTGCAAACTCATCCCTCAGAAATCTGAAAGGAAATTCCCGGTCAAAGCCCCATATACCCGTGTTTGATGTGGCGTGTATTCATAGTGGAATTTCTCTAAATGCTGACATTTGTTCCATTCCTCGCCCATGTTTGGTATGCCAGTGGCCTCGATGACATATTATAATGAAATCTACTCCAGCGAGATTTACACGGCCATCATGTAAATGTAGAACAAACAGACGAGCTAGTTCACGATGAAGCTGGGTTTGTGAAATCATCTCACAAAATCGAAAACATGACTGAAACCGAAAACAATCCATTGCAAGCGGACATGCCTGCAATTGAGCCAAAGAAGTAGGCTCCTCCCTGAGATGTTTACCACCTTTGCCACCTTTGTGAGGCCTCCGTGGCACATTACCCTCTGCTGTGGAATCACTATCAGACTCTTGCTCATAAACTGAATCTGTCTCTGACATGGCTTTGAAAACAAGATGACTGCAATATGAATGCTGATATAGGTGTAGTGAAGACAAAGTTTTAATGCATGCTAAAAACCCAAATATGTTGCATATGTACCAAAGCATCATAAGAAAACAAGTGACAGTGGTAATAACTCTGTTTAGTGGATTGGCATTAAAGACGGTCTCTGTTTTGGATCACAAGTGAATTTTGACAAATGAGTAGACAGTGCAAATGCAGTGTGCAGCCTTTGTAATCCTGGATAAAATTTGTCAAATGGAAAAGGAGTACAAGACTGTGTTTATCAATGGGAAATGGGACACAATGTGACAATGACCACAGTGAAACAAATAGCCATGACAGTGGTAAAATAATGATGATGACAACAGTGGTAGAATGATAAACTGAGAGTGTGAGGGCAGTGAGACTTTGAAAATATATGCAGAGGTATATATATCAACCATACAAGGTGGGAAAATCTTCACAAAGCCACCAATATGTATTTAAAACCCTAAGGAATAAATCTGCCATGAACATAGGGTTTATAGATTTCTCCTCTTTCCACATCAAATTCACTAATTTCCCACTTTAAAAATACCAAAACCCTGTTCAAAAATCACTGAGAAATGATTAGAAACCTACTTGCAAGTTGATGGAGGCGTTTGAGCTTGAAATCGGACGCAAGACAAAATTTTTTGGGTCTGTCGCTGTATGGGTAGCGCCCCTGCCCAACGCGTAGCGCGCAGCATACGCGTAGCGCACTTGTTATTTACACTGGCTGGTGAGGTTATAGGCGTAGCACGCCCTATATGGGTAGCGCGCCTCCTCTGCGCGTAGCGCGCACCTCCAGTGCCTGTCCACAAAAGATTCAAACAATATACCAATGCTCGATTTAACTTCTATCCTTCTCCTCGGTTTGTATCACCATAATTTTGAATGCAAACTGCAAATGATAATACCAAAACCTTGAATGCAAATAAAGCCCTGCTGAACCACAACGTTATTTTCTTTTGGTATTTCTCCACAAGCCAATCTATTTGCTGTTGAACTCCTTCAAGCTGTTTCAACAGTCTTTCAAACTCTTTGTGCTCATCAAATGCCACCTTTGACTTTTGCATTCGCAAAAGATGAATCCACCCATGTTCGTGAAAGCGAGCGAAAGTTCCAGATTCTTGTGGTGACAGTTCTGCACTGGGTTAAAGGGCGGAGGTTATGGAAGAAAAGCTCCTAAGGGATTTCACTCGAGAGACTTGTGCTTTGTTGGCAGCATTGGATTCCCCTGGGCCAACAAAAGTCTCCCTTAAATAGAACAACTTGGACAGCTTGGCTGCATGGAATCATGTCCTGTTATTGACATGGAAAACAAATTTTCAGAGTCCTTGATAGGATTCTTATTTAAACATTCAAAATTGCTAGTTGTGCCCTCCAGATAAGTGTCAATGCATTCACATGGCCTGATAGTGAAGCGGTTGCAAAAGTTGTTAGCTTCTGTGGATCTGTTGTCATATTCGCAGTTTCGACAAGCAATTTTGAACTCCAAAACTTTGTGGCAAAATATTTATTTGAAGCAGTTATTCAAGGTTTAACTTTGGAGTCAAATGCAATGATCCATGCAGATCTTGTCAGCCTTCGTCGTGAGATTTTTGTTCACTTTTCCAACCGACATTCTGCACCAAGAGAAGTACTTCTATCGCTGCCTTTTGTTACACAATATTCTTTCAGTGCTTTTGAAACTGCTTTGTCCAAAGCATCTAGTGCAAAAGAGCAGAAAAGTCGATTCTTCAAAACGTGGTCTACGTTGATGTCAGTCATTGGAGTTCTCGCACGGATAACATGTATATCCCTGCATGTTATTAGTCATTAGCAGATGGAATTTCCCTTCCTTGTATATTTTAACTGTTGTAACATATTTGCTGCCTAAATGCGGTTGCGGTGATTTTCCTCATGTTTCCCATGCTGAAGCAGTGTATTGAAAGGTCAAACTGGCGCATTTGTGACATGGTGGCAACAGCCTTGCCTGTACGTGATGTTTTCGATTCTACTTCTTTGGATTCGTGCTTTAGTTACTGCATAAAGATAAGACCGCTGGTTAGGCAACCAAAGGTGATCATGCGGATGAGTATTGGCAATTATGAATGGCATGAGCTTTTCCCACAAATAAATGGATATGTATGCGCTGATATTGGAGAAGATATTGCGCTATTTTTATTAAAGATTAGTTCTTATTCAAAGGCAAAGTAAAGTCAAACCCAAATTAAACTCAGAATACCAACCATAAGCAGAGAAATAGGGTCGATTTGCCTATTTTTGACCTCAATTGCATTTCAGATGGTCTACGCTACAGGTGTGCCTCCTCATGGGTTATCAAACAGATTTCAGGTGTAACGAAGCCCTTCTTTTTGATTATTTGGTTATTGTTCTCTATCTTTAGCTTTCAGTTCATGAGTTGTTGTAACAGCTCCTCTGACTGTCGATCTGTTTTCTACAGATAGTCTTATTTATTATTGTAAATTCTTTGTAAGGTGAGAGAGTTCTGAGAGGTGCGTGGAGGAGAACAGAGAGCTTTATTGTACAGTTGTTTGACAGAGATTAATTGAAGAGTACAGCTCTGATTTATAAGATTCCTGTGGCTTGAAATTTGGCATATGTTTTTCTCTGTTTCGTATGTATCTTGTAATTTTTTTCATTTCATTGATAAATCGTTTTCAATTTGAATGTTTCTGAGTGAGAAGGGTAAAATTCAGCTTACTACTTTGCCCTGGAGAAGCATTCATGTTTTGTGTTTCTTCCTCTGTCTGAAAGGGATTCATACATTAATGCCCCTTTCAGCGTTCTTAACAGCCCTTCCATTTCATATAATTTCAGTTTGGATGCTTAAGCTCTTGCCTACCTTGCCTTATGGAGTAATCTGTGCCTTTGATTAAATCTCTGCTCTTGCTGTATTTGCCCCATGCAGCCCAGAAACCCATCATTTATTAAAAACCCCTTTCCTATCTCTTTACTAGCCTAAAATCAGTATTCATTGTTCATTATAAGTCATCTCAGCCCCTTTGAAGATCCTTTGCCGAGATAGACCTCGAGAGAGCCCTTTCCTGTCCTCGTAGGGCTAGCTACGAGGCTGAGCGTGGTTTGATGTAGCCTTGAGTTTTGCCTTCCTCAGCCTGAGGCAGATTCGAGCGCTAACATACTTAACGAAAGATAACGTTTCAATTATACTCAGAAATGATATATAAAAAGAAACGTTGTGAAAATCAAATATATATAAATGATAGCAAATTTTAAAGTGAATATCATAAGACAAAATAAATCAACAGTGAACAGATAGAAATACCTCATTTATCTTGAAGACTTTCAAATGAACGCATAAAATTTGAATCTAGTAATCAAGTGCAAAACTGAATTCCAAGGTACAAATGTAAATACTTTGAAGATAATTTTGGACATAACCACCAATACTAATAGATCTTTTAAAAATATATTAAGCCAATGGAGTACAGAAATGTAATCTCCAAGTCAAAAATATTAAGACTGAGGTATGGACCCCTCTCTAAATGCATGAGAAGGGTTTAAATACTACTTAGCACTGGCAATTAGTTTGTTTAGCAAAATTGAGATCCGAGTTTATTAATCAGCTCTTTTCCTAAAGCAAATGAAGAAAGGTCAGTGTGCCTGTAATTCAGAATTATTTATGAACTTGATCTTTAAACTTGCAGGCATCTAGCATAGTTTTGGGAAGATGTGGTTGACCGACTTCAGAATTAAATTGTCCTGAGAAGACAGAGTCGGCAAGTGTAGGCGCAATCTTCTCCGTAGAATTGATGATACACCAAGCGCACCGTGCCGACCGGCGGTGGCTTACTTGGCATGTCCAAGAAGAGTCCCAATTCCCATCCTTTGCCGCCCTTCCGATTTGTGGCAGGCATCCCCTTGCATCGAGCTTTGCTCGCTATTAATTTTGCAATTTCATCTTGATTTCGCTCGTACTTTCTCCTTTTCATTTTTTTTTTTTATATCATATCAAACAAGGTAGTTTTTCTTGCTCATCCTCATCTTCGTATTTTTTCTCTTTGCTTAATTGCGCTTTTCATTTTTTCTGTCAAACATCTGCGGTTTTGAATTTGGTCAATGTTTCCTCATTTTTCTTTACAGTTATTTCGAGTCTCTTCAACTCCCGACTTTTCTCAATAAGAGCATTATGTTTCCCTGAGAGCTCCTGATCTCCAACAGCTTTTTCAGTCACTTCTAAAAGCTCTATAGGGGATAATTTGGCAAAGTCACATACCCTATCTTGTGGTAGAAACTGTGTCAAATTTCCCACTTGGATATTGAACTTTGTGAACAGCGTCTAAAACATTCTTTTTTGGTATTGTCCGTCCGTCTTTGTTTTTCTTCAACGATTCATCTCTTTTGGTCCACTCCTGTGTGCATTCTGACAGATTCGCATGTTCTCTAGCAAAATCTTCCATGAATTGCTTATTATAAGTCGCCTGAGGTTCCGGCAACTGAAACATCAGCCTCAGATCTTCCGTGGTGAATGACCCGATTAGCTCTTGAGATGGAGTTCTAAATTGCCTGTCTGAAATATCTGTGCTGTCTAGCATCAATTTCACCATGTCTATATATGGGAGCATACTCGGCCTTTCCGGCTATCCTATGCAGAAATGAGCAAGCCAATTCTTTAAGAGTTGCCTCAAACGTATTACTGGAACCTGTTGTAGCCGCAGCTTTCAATACCACAGGATTTTCTTCTTCCAGCAAATTATACATTCCTTCCCATGTGGTTATACCAGGATCCTTATTGCAAGCGGTGTCTGCATACAGTGAAGCCATTTCTCTGTTTTCAGAATTCGAGCTCTTCTCCTTCTTACCCATAATGTTCTGTGAAGGCTTTGTATAGAGGTTTGCTCCTTCGTGCCTACGTTTTACGAGTTAAATGAGAGTAATGGCATGAGAAAGGTGATGAGATTGTTTTAAATGCGAAGGCGGATAAAATATATTATTTTAACGTGAAATGACTTTCAATAAAAACAAAATCTCATTTACCATTAATTGTCAATCCATTCATTTAATCCAATCATTAAAGCGCATAACAGATATTGATATATGGGAAGATTGTCTTTGAACAACGCGCTTTTATGAATCTGCGACATTGCGATCTGCGATTTGCTGCGCAATATCGCAATATCGCAATGTCGCAACATCGCAATATCGCAAAATGAAACCATCGCAATTTTATAAATAGCGCAAAAGCGCAAATTGTGAAATAGCGCAAAAGCGCACATCGCAAATCTCGCAAAAGCGCAAAATTGTAAATAGCGCAAAAGGTATTCGTTTAACATTTTTGTTTTCTGCGCTATGCGATCTGCGACCAATATGTTTATTGTATAGGCTTTTTGGGATCACATTATCGCAAAATTGCAAAATCGCATTTTCAGTTTTATAAAAGATATATACCATTTTGCGATGGATGCGCTATTTTGTTTAAAGAACAATTTTATTGTAATCTATCATAAACTTAAGTGTTTCTTAAGGTTCTTTCTAAGGGATTTCTCTAAGTTTATGATAGAAATTTTTATTTGAAAAGGAAAACAAATCCTAATTAATTTTTTGGATTTTTTAACTAAGGGTCCCTATTTAATATTAGTATTATTACTAATATTAAAAAAAAGGGGGGTTGTTGCTGGTCACAACAACTGGCGATTCACTGAAAGAAACAGTTATCTCTGAAAAAATAAAATGAACACTATATTTCTAGTAAATAAAGTTTTTTAAAGATAATGAAAACTATCTTAGGATAATTCAAATAAAATCTAACTATGAAAAAGAAATAAAAATCATTCGCAATTTCTTTCTAATTCCTTAAGAATAAAAACATTTTTGGGTTATCTCAAGCTTTGATTGGTGTTAATAATGAAGTAAGTGGATTTCTCCAAGTTTTGGTTTTATAATATACTCTATTGCCATAGGTATTGCCTCTGCTGCCAACAAACGTTCATAGTCTCGACAGGGTTACCTTTAAACCATTAACTATTCATTGTCCCATCCAACTAAAATTATGACTTTTTAAAAGATAAATTCATAAGACCTATTATCTCATGTTTTTTGTCTTTTATTTATTTTATTTTAAGAGCCATTGTTCTGGTTTGGTAGCCAGTTAATAACAATGCCATTCACTAGTTATAATTAAACTGAACAAGCTGGCTCGTGATGAGACCCCTTGTCTTATATTTATAAGCCATTACCCTGTTTTGGTATGCAGTATTGGTAATGTCAGCTTTATTACTCCTTATGAACATGGTAAGTCGGCTCATAATGAGACCTCTTATCTCTTTAAATTTTCAAATTTCTTAGAATTACATTCTAAAAAATCACAACTTAAATGGATGGGGTGAAATAGTTTTATCCTTAAGAATCAATGGATGACAATTTTCAGAGTTTTTTGAGTTCCAAAACTTTGAAAAATCTTTACTTTTATAGATAACCTTTCTCTGCTCAATAAAATTATGATGATTTACATTCTCCTCAAGTTTTCAAAAGATCATGCAAATGATTGGAATAATCTTTCAAAGTTTAACATCTTATTTTAAACTATCCAAAAACTGTGATCATTACTCTAAAAATTGTTATTTACACAAAATAAATATTTATAATATTCTTCCGAAGAAATTTTCTTAAATAGTAAACAATCAATTAGAGACTCATTAACAACCTTTATTTGCAAAAACAATAAAAAACTCTGCAAAAAGGAATATGTACAATTTAAGAAGGGGTTACCTCCTTATGAAAAGAATTTCTTCAAGATAAGCCCATTTATAGGAAGAGATTCTCTCTTACCTGTTAGATCTTGGAGTATGAATGTATTTGAGCCTATATTTTCAACGATCTGAAATGGTCCAAGCCACATTTTCTGAAACTTCGTATGTTTACCCTTTTCTTCATGTGCTTTATCCCATTTCAGAACAAGATCACCAATTGACAGAATTTTTGAGCCGGTAGAACTTGCATCAAAAGAAGATCTTACAAGTTGTTGATGTTTTTCATGAATAATTTTTGTTTTATCTCTATCTTATTCTAGTTTAAGGAATTGATCATATCTCAATTGAATGGATGAAGAAGGATTTTCCTCAATAAATTGCACTAGGGTTAATGATGGAAGAGTTAAATTTGATGGTATCACAGCTTCTTTTCCATAAACCAAATTGAAAGGTGAAGTCCCTATTGAAGCTTTTTCAGTGATACGATCAGCCCATAATGCAAAGATTAAATATTTGTGCCAATTCTTTTGATTTTGATCAACGGTCCTTTTAATAATTTTGATAAGGTTTTTATTAGTGGATTCAGCCAAACCATTACCTTGTGGATAATAATTTGCTGAATATTTTAATTTAAAACCCCTTTTGACTGCAAATTCTATTAAACTATTTCCAGAGAAGTAAGATGCATTATCAAAGACAAGAGCTTGAGGTACACCAAACCTGGTTATGATGAATTGATCTATGAAATCAATAATTGCATCAGAATTGGATACCTTCAACGGGATTGCCTCTACCCATTTTGTAAAGTAATCAGTTGCAGTAAGGATGTACTTGTGCTGTTTGGAAGAATGAGGTACTATCTCACCAATAATGTCAAGCCCCCATTGTTCGAATGGTTGCTCAATAGTTACTGGTTGCAAAGGAAAAGCTGGTTTCCTTTGTCTTCCACTTGAAGTTTGACAAATTTGGCACTTCCTTACGTAATCATGCATATCTTTAAAAAGGGTAGGCCAGTAATAACCAACACGAATTATTTTGTGAGCTGTGGTATCACCTCCAAAATGACCTCCTGCTGGTCCATCATGCAATTCCTGCAAAACCTTTTCAGCTTCAGTCTTTTCAAGACATCTTAATAAGATTGAATCATAATTTTTCTGAATAACACATTATCAATGATCTCATATTTAATAGCCTTTAACCTTAAAGCACGTTTACTCTTATAACTGAGATTAGAAGGAGCATACCCATTTTTCAAGTAATAGATAAGATCAGCATACTGAGATTCAAAATCTGTAACACTTATCTGACTTACTTGAATATCTTGATTTGAATCTTGATTTTCTGGTATGTTATGAGCTCCTGCCAATAATCTGCAAAAACCTTGTCCTCTAACAATCTTAGCAGGTTTAATATCAATATCATATTCTTGCAAGGTTGTTACCCAGTTAGCTCTCTTTTCTCCTACTTCTTTTTGAATTAATAATTGCCTCACTGCAGAGAATGGGACAATGATTTTTGTATGTGTCTTCAAGAGAAAAGGTCTGAAATGTTTGATTGATTTAAACACGGCAAAGGCTTGTTTTTCAACATCGGAATAATTAAGCTCAGCTCCTTGCAGATTTGAGATAAAGAAAGAAATTGGTGCTTCAATTTTCTGATCATTGAGCTGTGTTAAAACAGCACCATAGGATGTTTCAGTGGCCAAAGTATACAAAGTAAAATCTTTAGAAAAATCAGGGGTAATCAATGCTGGTGCATTAATGATTGGTTGTTTGATTGCCTCAAATGATTCTTTCTCTTTATGCCCCCATTTGAATACTGAATTTTTCTTGATCATATTTTGCATAGGTAAAACAATTAAAGAAAAATCAGGAATGAATCTTTTAACAAAATTGATCTGTCCAAGAAATGATTGCATGGATTTTTTGTTATGAGGTAAAGAAATATCAGAAATTTATTTCACTCTGTCTGGATCAATATATATACCATCTCTTGACACAAAAAATCCTAAGAGTTTTCCTTCATACAAAGCAAAGAAATATTTCTTTGGATTTAAGGAAATACCAAACCTTCTACATCTTTCAAATATTTTCTTTAGATCATGTAGATGATTGGTTCTCTTTTTTGAAAATACTGTTATATCATCAAGATAAACAACAACTGATTTATTGATCAGACCTTTAAATGCTATGTCCATGGCTCTTTGGAAAGTTTCTCCTGCATTTATTAGACCAAAAGGCATTTTCTGATAAGCATAAGTTCCCCATTTTGTTCTGAAAGTTGTTTTCAATCTGTCATCTAGATGAACTAAAACTTGATTATAGCCTGAAAATCCATCAAGAAAGGACATAAGTTCAGAACCAGCTACCTTTTGAAGTATCTGTTCCATGGTTGGCAATGTGAAATTGTCTTTTAAACATGCCTTGTTTAAGTTTCTGAAATCAATACAGATTCTTATATCACCATTCTTCTTCCTTACAGGTACCATATTGGAAACCCAATTGGAGTGCCTTACAGGAAAAATAATTTTGGCTTTTAAAAGTTTATTAAGTTCTGATTTGATTTGTCCTTCGAGATTTGGATGAACCTTCCTTAGCTTTTGTTGAACAGGTTTAATATCAGGAAGCATTGGAATTGTGTGTTGAATAACCGAAGTATCATACGTTTTTAAATCATCATAATTCCAAGCAAAAATGTTTTTATATTTGTTCAAGAGTTTAATGAAAGCATTCCTTTCCTCTGGTGTTAAATTGAGTCCTAAATTAACGTTTTGAGGATTAGAGTCAGAACCAAGATTTACTAATTCAAACTTCAAAGTGGAACTTTGCAGTTTAGCATTAGTGACTTTCTTGAATCTGTCTTTAATATCATATAAGTCCTCTAATTTAACAACAAATTTCGGAATGGGATTTTCATTATCTTTTGAGGCAATTTGAAAATCATGATCATCTTCGTCAATAATTTGTTCATCATATGATTTCTCTAAAGTCATGAAATTTAAAATATCTTGATCATGATAAAATACTCTCCAATTTGTGACATTATCTGGGACAGATGGACGAAAAATCTATCAGGACTGCAATCTTCAGCAGGCAGGAGTTTAGATGCAACATTAGCTAACAAGTCAGCTGATGTATTTTGATTCCTAGGAATAGGAGAAATATTGAATGCTAAAAAATGAGTGGTGAGATCTTGTACTAGGGTTTAATAGTGTTTAAGATGTCCTGAAAGGCAATGAATAGTATTCCTAACTTGTTTTATGACAATTTCGGAATCACCAAAGAATTTCAAGTATTTAACATCTAACCCTATATCTTTATAAAGTCCTTGAACTAAGGCTTCATATTCTGCGGTATTGTTTGTACACTCGAATTCTAACCTACATGACAGCATGGTTTTCTCTCCATCTGGATCAATTAAGATGCATCCAGCTCCAGCTCCATCACTAGACTTTGATCCATCAAAATATAACGACCAAAATAAAGATTTATCTATTGGCTTATCTACAATTACATCAGAAATATTTACAATTCTGGAAGGATCAGATTGTGAAAAAATTTCTATTTGAGAAACAAAAGTATTTACAGAAAAAGGTGATTGAGGTGCTTCGAAGTTTCCCATAAATGATTCAGTAGAATAACCTGCAAGAATATTGTTGTTGAATGCCACAGGCTCATTAGGTTGTTCGAATTTAGTGACAGTGTGTGTCATATGTTTTTCTCGTTCAATTTTGATTTGATTTGGTTTCCCTTTGTAGGGAAGCCACATATGTGAATAATCAGTTGAGATATAACCATTAAGTTTTGCAGACCAGTCCCTGCTTAAGATTAATCCATAGAATTCAGGAATATCAACAATCAAAATATCAATTCTTTGGACAATCCTAGGATCAGAAGCTAATCTGATAGTAATTGAATTGATTTCTCCTACAACTTGAACTTTAGAGCGATCCAATTGAACGATATGAACTGCTGATTTCTGTGGTTCGATATTCAATTTGGCACAGACAGAAGTAGGCATTATATTGGAGGAGGCTCCAGAATCAATCAAACAATTATGCAGATTCTTATTGTACATTTCATAAGTCAAAAGAAAAGGAGGAGTTTGAGAATTTGATTTTTCTCCAATGAGCACTGTATCAGTAGCATCTACCTTATCTGGTGGCTTACCAGCTCCCCTAGCTGCTTTTGCAACTACACCACTTGGTAAAGGAGAAATTGGTGTAGCGTTTAATTCTTTCAATAGCAACTTTTGCTGGTGTTTTAGTTTGCTGAGTTCATGTAAGGAAATGTTGGCTTTGATCTTTTTCATGTCTTTGACAATGTTGTATTCCATAGGATCTGACACCACTAAAGTCTTTGTTGTTGATGTAGGAGGATTAGAAGAGGATGGCTGATTTTGAGTAGGTAATGGAGAAGTTTTCTTTACAGGGGATTTGTATTTGGTACTTGGAGTTGTAATTTTCTTTTTAGGAACTGTTTGCACTGGTTCCGATATAGATTTACTCCTAGTACTTACAGGCATAGCTTCTTCACTATCAGAATTAGGGAGAATAAAATCCCACATTCCATGCAATTCAGCTATTTCTTCATTCTCATCTTCCTCATCTGATAATAAAGATGTATCTTCTTCTTCTTCCTCTTCTTCTGATTCTGCATCAGAGATTGCATTAGGAGGTTTAGATTCAACTTGGTTTCTTCTGAAATTTCGGAATGGTTTTTTGGTAGAAGTTTCAACTACTTGTTTTTTAATTTCAACCATTTCATTTGACATGGTTTTAAGGAATTTCTGTAAACCTTCCATGTCGTATGGGTCTTTGGCCTTTTTATTTGAATCATCTTTGAAGCTGACTTTCTTTGATTTCCTTTCCTCAATAGCATTTTTCTTTTCTACAGAAATAATTCGTTTTTCTACTGCAATAGCCTCTTTCATATTCTCGGCTAATGTAGGTTTTGCAGCTCTATCTACAAAAATTGCTATGTTTGAGGGTAAGGCAGTTATGTACCATTCACTTCTGACTTGTTCACTAGGCCTTGAATCTGTGTGAATTTTGTTCAAGAGTTTGTTGAATCTAGCGTTGAATTCTTTAATGGGTTCTTTGGGTTCTGCTTTCAAATTTGAGAGATCGTTGATTAAAGTAGCTATTGATCTGTCATCTCCAAATTTGGTTAAAAAATGATCTGCAAAAATGGCCCAACTTGTTATGGATCCCGAAGGTAATGAAAAGTACCATGATCCTGCTGCTCCTTGAAGAGTATAAGGGAATAATCTGACTACAACATCTTCATGTGTGACCCCATTCAAATTTATAGCCAGCATAAAGTTATTGATATGTTCTTCAGCTTGAATGTTAATATCTGGACTAAATTTTGGAAGCCATTTTCCAGGATTGTCTGGTAAATCATGTAAAGGTGCAGCCATGTTGACTGCCCCTGGAGTAGCCCATGGTCTAGCCATTATTGGAACAACTATTGGAGGAGTAGTAGAAACTGGTGGTGTTTGAATAGAAGTTGTTGGAATAGATGATGTTGAGATTGATGATGATTGAGGAGATGATGTGGAAACAACTGTACTTTGTTGAGTTGGGATTTCGGAAACATGTATTTGAATATTAGATGTTGAACTTATATCACTTACTGATTCCGATTGAGTTTTTCTTGTCTTGAATCTACTAGGTAAAGGGAATTCTTTCGGAGAAATACCAAGTTTTTCACTTTGAAGCCTAGTAAGAGGTTTCGAAGAAACAAATTTTGAGGTTACACTACCTTCAAATATTGCAGACTCTTCTAAAGATAATGAGAATCCTTTCAATTTATGAATTAAATCTTGAACTTTAGGAGACTCAGGATTTTGATTGTCTGAATGTTTTGAGATTTTGGTAGTGGGTGTATGAATATTCTTCGCAATTTCTTCTATAGGATTTTGTATTTCAGAAGAAATTGAAGAAGTTGATGAGGGTGTTTTGCTCTCAGAATGACTTGTGGATAAAGATTTACTTGCCATTCATAGCTCAGGCCCTCCTTCTAGTGCCAAAAATGTTGAAGCCTCGAAAATCTCTGCTTCAAACATTGGGAAAAACCACCCGTTCGGGACCTTAAGACAACTCCTTTTCCGTTTGGTATGGTGGCTCCGACTGGATTTAAAGGACCAGTTTCCTTATAACTAAATGGATTGGTTTTAGATGAGTGGAAATGGGACTAAATTAACTGAAATAAAACTATCTAATTTAAACTAAATACTGATAAATAAATTCTAACACTAACCCGGGTAATTATATGTGAATACAACTTAAGATTGTTCCAATTTAACAATAACCATGAAAATGTATTATTATTTAAATTGAAATGTGCAGAAACAAATAAAGATAACTCTATTTAAGAAATTAAACAGAGTTGTATTAGCATATTGCATTCATCATTGTATACCATCTATATATATACTTATGAAAGATAACGTTTCAATTATACTTAGAAATGATATATAAAAAGAAACGTTGTGAAAATCAAATATATATAAATGATAGCAAATTTTAAAGCGAATATCATAAGACAAAAGAAATCAACAGTGAACAGATAGAAATACCTCATTCATCTTGAAGACTTTCAAATGAAATCTGATACTCTAATCCAATAATTCTGATGCAAAATCAAATTCCAAGGTACAGAAATGCAACACTTCAAAGATAATTCCGCATAAAATCACCAGATGTGATCCTTTTAAAAAATATATTAAGCCAATGGAGTACAGAAATGTAATCTCCAAGTCAAAAATATTAAGATCCAGGACCCTTCTCTAAATGCATGAGAAGGGTTTAAATACTACTTAGCTAAATCTAAAAATATTCTATTACAAAAATTAAGGATTCGGTTCAATGACCGTCCTTTTCCTAGGCTAAAATACAGTAAAATTAAAACTAAATCTAACTATCTATGAACTTGATCTTTAAACTTGCAGGCATCTAGCATAGTTTTGAGAAGATGTGGTTGACTGACTTCAGAATTCAACTGTCCTGAAAAGACAGAGTCGGCAAGTGTAGGCGCAATCTTCTCTGTAGAATTGATGATACAATTAAGCGCACTGTGCTGACTGTGTGGCTTCACTAAGTATGTCCAGTAAGAGTCCCAATTTAATCTTGTCAGCCCTTCTGATTTGTGCATCCCCTTTACTGGAGCTTTTTGTTCTGCTATTAATTTTGCAATTTCATCTTTGATTTCGCTTCTCCATTTTCTCCCTTTCCTTTTTTTTATATCATACTTGAGCCAAGGTAGTTTCTTCTTTATAGATCCGATCTTTCGCAGTAGTTTTTTCTCTTTGCTGAACACGCTCTTCATTTTTTCTTGCTGAGCACTAAGTGCCTTGAATTTGGTCAATGTTTCCTCATTTTGCTTTACAGTTATTTCGAGTCTCTTCAACTCCCGACTTTTCTCAAGTAAGAGCTTTATGTTTCCCTGAGAGCTCCTGATCTCCAATAGATTTTTCAGTCACTTCTAAAAGCTCTATAGGGGATAATTTGGCAAACTCACATACCCTATCTTGTGGTAGAAGTCATAGTTAACACCGGATATTGAACTTGTGAATAACAATAAAACATTTTTTTTGTATTGTTCTTCCGTATTGTTATAATATCTTTTATCATCTTCGGTGTATATCTTTAATACTTCACGTTTCTAGAGGGTCTTTTCCACACTGTTTATAAGCTGGGTTTATATTCTTAACTTAGCACGCTTTCACATCTCCATGTATAACGAATTCTCCATTAGCTCCTTATTTATTTTGCCTGTTTTCTGCAGGCCATCGAAGTGTCCATCCCCCTCCCGTTTCTTCAAATTAATTTATTACCGAACCGCCCATAGTCACAACCTTTTCAATAATTTTCACATTTTCTTCAGGGGCACTATATTCTTCCGCATGTGGCGATACCAGATCTTCTACTGGGCGCGCAGGTTCAGACATGCTGAAGCCATTTTCCGCCGCACCGTAGCTCTTTTCCTTCTTACCCATAATGTTCTGTGAAAGCTCTGTATAGACGTTTGCTCCTTCGTGCCTGTGTTTTACGAGTTAAATGAGAGTAATGGCATGAGAAAGGTGATGAGATTGTTTTAAATGCGAAGGCAGATGAAATATATTATTTTAACGTGGAATGACTTTCAATCAAAACAAAATCTCATTTACATTAATTGTCAATCCATTCATTTAATCCAATCATTAAAGCGCATAACAGATATTGATATATGGGAAGATTGTCTTTGAACAACATGCCTTTATGAATCTGCGACATTGCGATCTGCGATTTGCTGCGCAATATCGTAATATCGCAATGTCACAATATCGCAATATCGCAAAATGAAACCATTCAATTAATAATATCAAGTAAAAGCAATTGTGAATAATGATAGGTGCTTACATCAAATTCTTCAAAAGTTGAAATCAAATAGTGTAAAGGTATTTGTTTAACATCTTCTTCGTCGATAGCCATGCGATTCAAGAATGTACAAGAGGTTACTAATAGGTTTTAGATCGTGATGACGCCAACCTAAACTCATTGTCTTTCAAAAGAGAGAAAATACCATATGATGTTGGTTTGTTATGTAACAATTTTATTGTAATCTATCAGAAACTTAAGTGTTTCTTAAGGTTCTTTCTAAGGGATTTCTCTAAGTTTATGATAGAAAGTTTTATTTGAAAAGGAAAACAAATCCTAATTAATTTTATTTTTAATTAGAGGAGTCCTTTATTTTTCAGAACATTAATGTTGTATATTAAAAAAGAAGGATTATTACTACAACAAAAATGTAACTGAATGAGGTAATAAACAAATATCCTGATACTTCCAAGCTGGCTCTGTAATCAATTCATTCATTACTGCCAAACTAGTCAAGTACCTATACCTGGCGACGAAGATTACAGTGTGTGATGCAACGGAATGTTTAGAGTCACAGCCACTAACCGGGTTTATTACTGCCCGTATAAAGGAACAAATAAATAAAGCAAAGGGAGGGAGGATGAATTTTTTTTAGTTATGGTTCTATCCTTATCTCCTTCGCTTTGGAACGGATTCCACTGATGCAGCCACAACATGTAACATTGGATATATCTAGTCTTAGAGATCCTCGAATGTAGAGATGGGTAGAACTCATGGGTCGACATTCAGGCCAATCGACCGTCGTGTTCTTGACTACATTCTTTTCCTGGTTCAAGAGACAGATCATCACCATCGATGAGTATTCATATGCAGGCATCAACTTCTGAGGAGATCCAGATCTAGTTTTGCCAGAAGGCGCTTAGCGGGATGCAATAGGTAAGATTGATTTGACCATGTTTTCTTATTTTTATAAGGTTTATACAATTGTTTTTGTGTTTTTATTTCTTTCCAATACTAAATAAAAATTTTTAATGTAATGCAGATATCGGTCATGTTCAACCATTAGAGGAACCAGAGCATGAAGTGGATGCGCCAGCAGAGAGGGCTGTCGGGAGAGTAGTCCTTCAGGACCTTGATATGGCTGAGACTCTTGCTGAGCTCCAGTAGCACATAGAGGGGTTGACCTTCGGGATTCTAGATTTCCAAATCAAAGAGCTTCCCATGTGACTACAGCGACACACAATTGGGGTTCCTAATCGTTGGATGCAGTTGCTCCATAGGATTGCTAGATCTATATCATGCAATCATGAGCACCACTAGTTTACTTATGACTTTTTGCATACATTTTGAGGTCAGATGACCAACGTGTCTTGGGCACAAATTTTGTAAAAAAACCTATAACTATCTATCTATATTTTTTCAGAGTTTTTCCTATGTTTAATGCGCAATCCTATTCAATGTTGTGAATATTTTCTTTACCTATGTCGCAAATGTCTATCTAAAACTTTATTAGCTAATGAATCAGTTAAAGTGTTCAAATTTATGGAAATGTGTTGATATTGAATGAAATCAAAATTTCTCTCCAAAAGTCGAACTCTTAGGAACAATCTAAGAAGTGTTTGATTTCTAACAGTATAAATACTAGTAAGTTGTAGTACCACAAGTTGTGAGTCTAACCTGATGATTATGCGGTTAATACCAAATGAAATGGCATCGGAGAGAAGTTCAATCAATGCGCTATACTTAGAGATATTATTCATCGATCTACTAATACAAATCCCTTGAAAACTCACTAACTCATCGTTTGGAGTGAAAATGGCCCACGATGCAGAGGATAGATTCTACGTACTACGACTAGCACCATCAACATATCCAACAAATGGTTTTGAACATTCAGACATCTGCCATAAAATGTAAAGCGGATTACTAACGTCAAGAAAACTCTAAAAAACAAATTAATATAGTGAATGCAAATCAACAACATATAAACAATATAATACAAAAAATTACTACACTCATGATTAAGCATAGTAATGTTTAAGATACAACCCATTTCTAGGCTGTGCCAATGGAATCCCATCGTAATCAACTAACTTGTAGGCACCCTTAGCAAGAAATATTTTGACAATATAGGGACCATGCCATTATGGCTCGAATTTCCCTATACCTATCTTATCAGCTTCCTGGTCTTAAAGAAGGACCAAGTCGCCTTCTGAGTAGATGCGAGGCTGGACATTTTTATTGTAATGTGCTTTTATATGTCTCTTATGTGCTTCGTTGGCCAATTGGGCTTCACGACGTATTTCATCTAGATGGATGAGGTTAAGGAGACGAGCTTCTTCTTCAGAGGTGTCAGGTAAAAAGTCTATCACAAGTTTTAACGATGATATTTCACATTGGATTGGCAAGATAGCTTCCAGACCATACACCAATTGAAAAGGAGTAAATCCAGTAGCATTTCTCGCCGAGGTTCGATACGCCCACAAGGTGGAGTACAGGATCAAGTGTCAGTTCCTTTTATAGACTCCTATCATTCGCTGAAGCATTCGTTTAAGAATTTTGTTAATAGCCTCAACTTGTGAATTTGATTTTGGATAATAAGGAATAGAATTATCATGTGACAATCCTAACTTGGCTGTCAATTCAGACATCATGTGGTTGCAAAAATGCTTCCCATGATCCATAACTATAGCCTGTGGGACCCCAAACCATGCAATGATGTGGTTGAAGAAAAACAATGCAGTTGTTTGTCATGTGTTGTTGAATGTAGGAATTTCTTCAGCCCATTTGGTAAAATAGTTGACTGCGACAATAATATAACCATGCCCCCCCGGATGAAGGAGGGTCACAGGTCATGAAATCGATACCCCATTTTGTAAATGGTCTAGTAGAGACAACAGGATGCATTGGCACTAGCGGTTTGTGGATTTTATGGTCATAAATCTGACAACAATGACAACTTCGGATTGTGAGGATACAATCTCAAAAAATAGTAGGCCAAAAGTAATCGACGCGGAGTATCTTTTTTGCAGTAGCATAACCAGATAAATGTCCACCACGAGCCGCAACATGAAAATCATTTAATACTTTTTCGGCATCCTCATGAGTGAGGCACCTCCTTAAAATGGTATTGAAACCACGATGATAAAGTGTATCGCCGACAATCAGATAATATTTTGCTTGGTATTGAATACGTCACTGATCAAAGCGAGAGGTATTAGGTCAAAATTTTTGGGATTGGGGATAAATGATGAAATCCCCATACGAAGGATCATATGATCCGATCAGAAACAAAGACTCTTCTGGAATAGATGGGTCCAACGTAGTTGCAGTACTGTCACAGGGACGGTCACAGAGAAGCTCAGCCAAAACTAAATATTTCTTTGACTTGGATTTGATGAATTCCAAATAAAATTCTTGCAAAATGGTCATCCATTTTGAATATTTTCCCCCAAACAATTGACGTGATAAGATGTAAATCATGAGGTTGCAATCTAAAACTATTGTTTTTTTTCAGATCAGGATATAATGGCAAAATCTTTGGACAACTTGAATAGTTTCCAAGGCAAGATTTTCCACATACGAGTACTTAAATTCTGTATCATTGAGATTAAAACTCAAATAATAGATCGGATGTTAAATTCCATCTTCTACTTGGACCAAAACCATAGCGATGGTCGTTTCAGCCGTGGCGATATATAGGAAATAATCATTTGAATAATTTGGAGGATACATTAATGACACTCGGACAAGATGGTCCTTGACAGCATCAAAAGAAGCTTGCGCAACTTGGTCCCAATGGAAGGGAACCCCCTTTTTCAATAATCAACTAGATCCTTTAGCCATTTCGGTGTAGTTTGGAATGAACCTTGTCAGGAAGTTAGCCTTTCCTTGAAGTTTTCGTATCTGAATTAGGTTTGATGGTGCAGGAAAATCAAGAATGGCTTGTACCTTCAGTGGGTCTATTCGAATTCCTTCTTTTGAGATAATGAATCCGAGCAATCGACCAGAACCAACACAAAACACACATTTGTGCAGATTGAGGCGTATCTTGTAGTGTCGGCATCGTAAGAAAATAGCTCTCAAATGCATCGAGTGATCAGTCCATTTTCGTGAATACGCTGGTAAATCATCTAGATATGGTTGAACAATGTGCTTGATTTCATTGAAAGCATAATCCATTGCTGTCTGAAAAGTTTCCCCAGCGTTCTTTAAACCAAAAAGAAGTCTTCGATATGCGAATGTGCCCCATGGACAGATGAATGTTATCTTATGTTGGTCATCTGGGCGGATGTTGATTTGATTGTGGCCAGAAAATCCATCCATGAAAGAAAATATTTCACATCCAGCACAGTCGTCAATAATCTGATCGATAAAGGGTGTAGGATAGTTGTCTTCTGGACAAGCCTGATTAACATCTCAATAATCGACACACACTCTAATGGTTCCTTGTTTTTTCATAATAGGAACAATATTGGAAACCCACTTAGTTATCGAAACATGTTAAATGAAACCAGCACGCAAATTTTTTTCAACTTTTTTTTTAATGGCAGCGACTTTCTTTGGATGAATAGGACGAAGCCGTTGACGCATCGTTTTGACATTAGGATACATATTAATAGTGCATTCAACTATACTAGTATCTATGCCTGACATTTCCTCATAAGACCAAGTGAATATGTCACAAAATTCATGAAAAAGAGAGCGATATGAATCAAGTTCTGATGGAGAACAAGATACACCAACATGAATATTTTCTACAATGCCAGGTTTAGTCGAAATATAGATAGAAATATTTTCTTCAATATTTGATAAATTTCGCTCAAATTCAATTGCATTAATCGAAAAATAATTCGAAAGGAAATTTTGAATGGATTGGTGATATAGTTCATTAAGATTATTTTCTTCATAATCTGGAAGACGGGAATGATGATGATAATCTTCCCATGGTTCTCCTTCTGCCATCATGGCTTCCAAAATATTTTCATCTGTCAAAATTTTTGAGGAAAATGGATTAGATGGAGTACCAAAATCTAATGAATGATCAACCCAAACACTTGGTGACGCTGATTTCAGATTTGCCGCCCAAGCCAAATAGATTGATTGCTATTGTAGCTCAATAGGGCTGAGTGGTGAAATTTCATCCAACATAGAAATATCAGAAACACATGTACTCTTCCTTAAGCCAGATGGAGTGGAAGAGATCATGTAGCAGGTCTCTATGCTTGCAATTTCTGCCGACGTCACGGGCGGCGGTAATGCAAAGGTTCCCATAAGAGTGGAATCCTTTAAGAGTCCTACACCAATTTTCTATATTTCTAATTGGGGTAAGTGAATATACGGAACACTTCTAGTTACCTGTGAAGCGAAGGAAAAAAAGGATAATTGATTAATGACTGTAATAGTACCTTTATGATGAAAAGAAACCATTCTAAAATATGTAGAAACAATTGCAGTCATCACATATACCCATGGTATTCCAAGTAAAATATTATAGTCAAGGGGTCCATCAACAACCTCAACATCAATACTTACTATTTTCCCCCCTAATTTAACTTGCAAGTTATTGATAATACCACAAGATTTATATGTTCTTCCATCAAAATCCTTCAACGTCATTCATGATTGTGATAATCGCGGCGAGCCAAGTGACTTCCAACAGTTTAGAGACATAATGCACGTAGATGCTCCCTCATCAATAATAGTACGATGAACAAGGTGATTGAGAACATTTACTTGGATGGAGAATGCCAATTCTGCTGGTAGCTGCAGCACATAGCCCATATGATTAAAGACGACAAGATTAGAATCAGTCGGATCAATTCCACCAATGGCCGACAATAAAGCCTACTTCTGGGAGGGACAATTTTGTAATACCTTAAGAGAAGACATAGCTGAAGGGGATTGAGCCAAATCTTCAACTATATTACAATTTTGTGTAGCTCTTGTTCGAGGATTATATGTCGATTTATGAATTACTCCCTTTGGTGGCTTAATCATCAATTCAGGAATAATAGGAGGTGGTACTGATTCAGTAGATGGATTCTTTGTCGAGGTAGTGGGTTGATCAGTCGGACTACCATAGTCTTTATTTCGCGTCAACACCAAAATATCTTATGAAGTTTTTGTACTAGATAACATTAACACTTGGGAACTAGGAGTTGGATCCATAGCAACCAAATTTGTGTCTGGATTTGGAAATGGGTCTGTCAACATAGCTGATGCATTAGAAGTCTTTATGATTTCTGAGACTTCGGCACGGTGAGGACAATCCCTAACAA